>VCHN02000014.1:77495883-77601639 GCA_007115665.2 Sequoiadendron giganteum | reverse complement strand
TCCCTTTATCTCTCCCCCCTCTACCCTTAACCCTTAAACCCTCTACCCTCTCTCTCTCTCAACCATCTCCTTCCTACACCCTCTCCCTCTCTCAAGTCTCTCTCTCTCACTCACTCACTCCTATGTCTCTTCCATATACCCTTAGCCCTATAACCTTAAACCATCTATGCTCTACCCTCTATCTCTCTCCCACTCCCTCCCTCCCCCTATCTCTCAAGACTCTCATATCTCCCCTCCATCCTTAACCCTTAACCATTAAACCCTCTACCCTCTACCCTCTACCCTTTACCCTCTATCTATCTCCAATTCCCTACCTCCCTCTCTCTCTCTCTCTCAAGTCTCTCCCTCCTACTTCCTCTCCCTGTTTTAGGTCTCTCTCTCACTCACTCACTCCTTCTATCTCTCTCCCCTCTACCCTTAACCCTCTACCCTCTACCCTCTACCCTATACCCTCTACCATTAACTCTTAACCCTCTACCCTCTATCTCTTTTCCACTCCCTCCCTCTCTCTCTCTCACTAACTCCCTATATGTCTCTCTCGTCTACCCTTAACTCTAAACCCTAAACCCTTAGCCCTTAAACACTTAAGCACTCTACCCTCTACTTCTCTTTATCTCCTCCCACCTCTATCTATCTAGACCTCTCTTTGTTTTTTCTCACCTCTCTCTCCATCCCTACCTCTCCCTCTATCTCTGCTTTCATATCTACTTCTCTCTACCTATTTTTACCTCTATACCTATTTCTCTCTCCCTCCTTGCCTCCTCTCTCTCAATATCTCTACCTTCTTTCCCTCTCTACTTCTCTCTCTCTCTCTCTCTCATCTCTACCCTTAACCCTAAACCCTTAAACCCTCTACCCTATTAGAACCCAAAAATTCATTAAAGAAACCTGAATGATTTTCCCTCTTGAACCTAAATTTTCCATCAATACCCTAAAGTAGTTTATTCATTTATATCCATTACTTTCCTATCTTTTCATAATATTTCATTTACCGCCTTACCCCCATTTAATTTCTCATTATTTTCCTATCTTTTCCTTTAAAATTCATTTCTCCCCTTTCCAAAAATTCTCATACATTTTATACCTCTACCACTCCCTTAGTGATCACTTCACATCTTATTCACCACCCAACCACAACTTCCCACAAACCATCCTGCGGTATAGCGGTAAAGAGAAGTCAAGGAAACCCTTACTGCTGCACCGCAGAGGGTAATCTTGAGGGCCGCGATAAAGTGGTAGCAGTTAGAAGGCAGCGGTAATGGTTAGTAAAAACAATAAGAAGATAAATGATTAGGAAAAAAATGTTTACTACACCACCGTGCGTGGTCTAAACATAGACCGCGGTATCGCGGTGGGTGGTAAGTCACCGACGTGATAGCAGTGTAGACAGTGACCATAGTACCGTACACCGTGAGAATGGTGCCCGTGATGACTATGGTAAATTGTTAGTGGAAGGTCAAGGCAGGAAGCAAGATGGCTACCATGGTACCATGGATAGTCTACAGGGAGACTGCGGTAGCATGGTAGCAATCGGGAGAAGACCTTGATGGTTAAGACCACCATACCACCAGGTAGAAAGATAACGACTGTGGTATAGCAGTAAACAAAATAAAGGCCACATGGAAATAAAATATAAGGAGCAGATAAAGTGAAATAAAGGTGGGAAAGGATATAAAAGGAAAAATCAAAGCCAACTTATAGTTTAAAATATTTACTTTCCGATAAGGCAATATAATCAAATATTTTATTTTCTATGAAGGAATATAAGAGGTTGCAACTGAAATTGAAGGGTCACAACCCTTGGTCTGTAATGTATAAATCATTAGAAAATTTAGAATAGTAAGGGGATAGTAGGGAGTGGTTAGCGTAGGAGTTAGATTTTTCCCGAGAAGGGACTGGAATGTAAATAATGACAGAGCCTTTTTGAAGCGGATCAATGGAAAAATAATTTTTAATTGGTGAAACTTTTTCTGTTTTCAGTTGTTGTGATATAATAATTTATATTTCTTATGTGGGTTGTCTCCAACTTGAAGTCTTAAATCATTTAAATCAATGTATCAAGCATATGTTTGATTTATCATAGTGCAAATTTCACTGTGTGATTTGGTTGATTGGTGTTTGCAAGTCAGAGTTAAATTATTTTAAACAAGTCACAATGATTTAGTATTTCTCTCTCTCGCTCTCTCTCTCTACCCTAAACCCTAAACCATTAAACCCTCTACCCTATACCCTCTACCCTTAACACTCTACCCTCTATCTCTCCCACTCCCTCCCTCTCTCTCTCAAGACTCTCCCTCCTACCCCCTCTCCCCATCTCCCTCTCTTAGGTCTCTCTTTCTCACACACTCACTCACTCCCTCTATCTCTCTCCCCTCTACCCTAAACCCTAAACCCTTAACCCTTAAACCCTAAACCATTAAACCCTCTACCCTCTACCCTTAACCCTCCCTCCCTCTATCTCTCTCAAACTCCCTCCCTCTCTCTTTCAAGCCTCTCCATCCTACCCCCTCTCCCTCTCTTGAGGTCTCTCTCTCACTCACTCAATCCATCTATCTCTCTCCCATCTCCCTTAAACCCTATACCCTCAACCCAATACCCTAAACCATCAACCCTATAGGTCCTCAACCCTATACCTTCAATTCTCAACCATCTACCCTATACATTGGATCCTCAACCCTCATCTATGTTTGTCCCTCCCTCCTCTTCTCTCATTATCTCTATCTCACTTATCCCTCCATATCTCCCTCCATACATCCAACCTTATCTTCCCTAATACCTCAACCCTATACCCTCAACCCTTAAAACCTTAAACTCTCAACCCTACACCCTAAACCCTCAACCCTCAACCCTTAAATCCTAAACCCTTAAACCCTCTACCCTCTACCCTCTACCCAATAACCTCAACCCTAATCCCTCTCTTAAGCATGTCACTCACTTAGTCCCTCTATCTCTCTCCCATTCCCTCTCTCTCACTCAATCTATCTCTCTCCCTCTCTCTCACTCTCTCTTGGGTATCCCAACCCCCTCTCTCTCCCTCTCTCTATCTCACTCTCTCCCACTCATTATTTCTCCCTCTCTCTTTCCCTCTATCTCATGTATCTCCCCCCACCCCCTCCATCTCTCTCGAATCCCTCTATCTTGAGTACTCCCTCTCCCTCCCACCCCCTCTCCCTCCCTCTCTCTCGCTCTCTCTGTCTGTCTCTATGGATTAGGGTTTAAGGGTTGAGGGTTGAGGGATTAAGAGGGTATAGGGGTCGAGGGATTAGGGTTGAAGGGTTGAGGGTTGAGGGATTAAAAGGGTATGGGGGTTGAGGGATTAGGGTTTAAGGGTTGAGGGATTTAGAGGGTATGGGGGTTGAGGGATTAGGGTTTAAGGGTTAAGGGTTGAGGGATTAAGAGGGTATGGGGGTTGATGGATGAGGGTTTAAGGGTTGAGGGTTGAGGGTTGAGGGCTGAGGGTTGAGGGATTAAGAGAGTTGAGGGGTTGAGGGATTAGGGGTTAAGGGTTGAGGGTTGAGGGATTAAGAGGATATGGGGGTTAAGGGATTAGGGTTTAAGGGTTGAGGGATTATGAGGGTATTGGGGTTGAGGGATTAGGAGTATATGGGGGTTGAGGGATTAAGAGGATATGGGGGTTGAGGGATTAGGGTTTAAGGGTTGAGGGTTGAGGGATTAGGAGGGTATGGGGGTTGAGGGATTAGGGTTGAGGGTTGAGTGATTAAGAGGGTATCGAGGTTGATGGATTAGGGTTTAAGGGTTGAGGGTTGAGGGATTAGGATGGTATGGGGGTTGAGGGATTAGGGTTTAAGGGTTAAGGGTTGAGGGTTGAGGGATTAAGAGGGTATGGGGGTTGATGGATTAGGGTTTAAGGGTTGAGGGTTGAGGGTTGAGGGATTAGGCCTCACTTATCTCACAATCCCTCTCTATCAGGCCTCACTTACCTCCCACCCTACTTTCTTAGGTCTCTCCTTCCCAACCCCTCTCTCCCACTTTGAATCCCTCTCCTTCTCTCAGGTGTCTCACTCCTAGCCTCTCTCTCTTAGGTTTCTCCCTCCCACACCCTCTCCCTCCCCCTCTCTCTCTCCCACTCCATCTCTCTCACTCCCTCTATCTCTCTCCCACTTTGTGTCTCTCCCTCTCTTTGAAGTCACTCCTCTCTCTCAAGAATCTCCCTCCTATCCCCTCTCCCTCTCTCAGGTCTCTCTCTCTCTCACCCGCTCCCTCTATCTCTCTCCCCTATACCCTTAACCCTTAAACTCTTAACCCTCTACCCTTTATCTCTCTCTCACTCCCTCCCTCCCTCCCTCCCTCCCTTTCTCTCAAGTCTCTCCCTCCTACCCCATCTCCCTCTCTTAGGTATCTCACTCACCCACTCACTCACTCCCTATATCTCTCACTCCTTGTATCTCTCAGCATCCCTCTGTCTCTCCTCCCTCTCTCTCCTACTGCTCTCTTGGGTGTCTCCTTCCCACCCCTATCTCCCACGTTTTCTCCCTCCTTCTTTCTGGGTTAATGCTCCCTCCCACCCTCTCTCCCTCTCCCTCTCTCTTAGGTTTCTCCATCCCACCCCCTCTCCCTCCCTCTCTCTCCCTCCCTCTCTATGTCTCTCCCTCCCTCTCCTCCCACTCCCTCTTTCTCTCCCACTTTGTCTCTCTCCTTCTCTCTCTCTCACTCCATCTATCTCTCTCCCAATTTTTCTCTCTCCCTCTCTCTAATGTCCCTCCTTCCCACCCTATCTCCCTCTTTCTCTCTCTCAAGTATCTTCGTCCTACCCCATCTTCTTCTCTCTCTTTGTCAAGTCTCCCCCTCCTATACCCTCTCCCTCTCATAGTGACTCCCTCCCTCTCTCACTCTCTCTCCCTCTCCCTCTCCCTCTCCCTATGCCTCTCTCTCAAGCATGTCCCTCCCACCACCTCTCTCTCTCTCTCAAGTAGAGGGTTTAGGGATTAAGGGTAAAGGGTTGAGGGTTGAGGGATTAGGGTATAAGGGTTAAGGGTTGAAAGTTGAGGTATTAAGAGGGTATAGGGGTTGAGGGATTAGGGTTTAAGGGTTGAGGGATTAAGAGGGTATGGGGGTTGATGGATTAGGGTTTAAGGGTTAAGGGTTGAGGGATTAAGAGGGCATAGGGGTTGAGAGATTAGGGTTTAAGAATTGAGGGTTGAGGGTTGAGGGATTAAGAGGGTATAGGGGTTGAGGGATTAGGGTTTAAGGGTTGAGGGTTGAGGGTTGAGGGTTAAGGGTTGAGGGATTAAGATTGTAGAGGATTTGAGGGTTGATGGATTAAGAGGGTGTTGGTTCTCAAAAATGCACGCTTGAATCATGAGAGGTTACCAAGCTCTCACAACACTATTGGCCAATGTACAAGGCCAATTGATGCAATTGTACCTTATGCTCTTTAGGCTCTGCAAAACCTAGGTGGGAGCACCTATGTGTATGTCATTATTTACATTTCAGTCCCTTCTCAAGAAAAATATAACTCCTACTATCTAACTACCGCCCCCCCTCTGCAATTGATTTTTCCAATCATTTATACATCATATCTGAAGAGTTATGACCCTTCACTATTTTAGTAAAACTGTTTACATTACATTTACATAAATTATAATATTTGATTAAGTTGCCTTTTGGAAAATAAAATATTTTAACTATAGTCGTGCTTTTGATTTTTCTATTTTATATCCTTTCTCGCCTTTATTTCACTTTATTCGCTCCTTATATTTTATTTCCATGCAGCCTTTATTGTGTTTACCGCTATACTGTGGCCGAACCTACTTTAAGGGGTTCAGCTGAACCATCTTTCTACCTGATGGTATGGCGGTCTTAACCATCAAGGTCTTCTTCCGACTGTTACTGCTCTACCGCGGTCATCCCTCAAGCTAGCTACGGCATCACGGTAACCACTTCACCATTAACTTACCGCCTCTGTCTCCGTCATTCAAGTCTCCATCACTAGTTGCATCTGTTCCTATCGCGCTACTATGGACTCCTCGGTGACCATCCGTGGTTGCATGGTGATTGTCCATCGACCATTGCCCATTCACTCCCTGACTGTTACCGCAGTCACCGTGGTCACTATTTTAACGGCCATAGTACCATGGTGGCTCTTTTGACCACTACCTCCACTATCACTTACCACCCATCATGATACCGCAGTCAATGTTTTGACCATGCGCAGTGTGGCGGTAAGCACTTTATGCCTTCTCGTGAACCACTACCACCATACCACGAGCCCCCTGATGGGAGGCCGTGGTAAAGCGGTAAGACATAAAAAGTAAATATTAAAGCAGTGGAGTAAGGTATTTTAGCTTTATAAAAAGCGGTGATTTTTTTTTTTTGAAAGGTAATAAAATATAATGGAATTAAATGGGGGGAATATGTGAGGGCGGATAACGACTTTTATGGGAAAGATAGTGAAAATATAAGGAATGAACAAATAAAATACCTTAGGGTTTTGATGGAAAATTATGGAAAATAATCGAAAAAACCTAAGAATTTTTATGGAAATTTTGGGTTCTAATAGTGGCTCCTGTTGGGGATGAGTGATTTTGCAAACCACTACAAGAATCCAGAGTATCTTTGGTAGTGTAGACCAAGCAAAGCCATGAAAAATGAAGGTGCTGACAGATGGAGGGAATGAACAGATGAATAATATGAAAATGGAGCAAATGGAGAAGTGGAAAACCCTAAACTACTGTGCATGGAAGATAATTTTTTAAAGAGGAATTGCTAAGAATTGTCCATGCAATGGCAATCCTTAATCCTCTATAATTGCTTTGGTTTAAAAAATTAAACCATTAGGGATGGCCCCAGGCCACCTCAAAAAGAAAAACCTGCACTTTCCTCTGTCATAAACTTTGTTTTGAATAGAGCTCATCAGATTTCTTTTGAAACTATCCATTCCACCTACCCTGCAATATGCATTATCATTGAAAACCTCCAGGAAATCATTGTATTCAATCTGAATCATATTCATCTCATCAGTCTGCATTTCATTATTCTTACTATCATATGAAAAATCTTTGTCATCTTCAGCATACAAAGTGTACCCAAATTCAACAAAACATTCATAGGCATGCTCACTGTCATATGTTGTTGAATGTGCTTGCAACTGCACTGGGACCTGAAAATATGAATACTCCTTATGGCAACCTGAAAATTTGAGGGATTAAGAGGGTATAGGGGTCAAGGGATTAGGGTTGAAGGGTTCAGGGTTAAGGGATTAAGAGGAAATGGGGTTGAGGGATTAAGAGGGTATAGGGGTCGAGGGATTAGGGTTGAAGGGTTGAGGGATTAAGAGGGTATGGGGCTTGAGGGATTAGGGTTGAAGGGTTGAGGAGGGATTAAGAGGGTATAGGGGTCGAGGAGTTAGGGTTGAATGGTTGAGGGATTAAGAGGGTATGGGGGTTGAGGGATTAGGGTTGAAGGGTTGAGGGTTGAGGGATTAAGAGGGCATGGGGGTTGAGGGATTAGGGTTTAAGGGTCAACCTATTTGTCCCTCTATACCTATTTCTCTCTCCCTCCTTTCCTCTTCTTTCTCAATAGCTCTACCATCTTTCTCTCTCTACCTCTCTCTATCTCTCTCTCTACCCTTAACCCTAAACCCTAAACACTTAAAACCCTCTACCCTCTACCCTCTATCTCTCTCCCACTCCCTCTCCCTCTCTCTCTCTCAATTCTCTCCCTACTACCCCCTCTCCCTCTCTCAAGTCTCTCTCACTCACTCACTCACTCCTTCTATGTCTCTCCCCTCTACCCTTATCCCTCTACCCTTAACCCTTAAACCCTTAAACCCTCTACCCTCAACCCTTAACCATCTACCCTTAACCCTCTACCCTCTATCTCTCTCCCACTCCCTCCCTCTCTCTCTCTCAAGACTCTCCCTCCTACCCCCTCTCCCTCTCTCACTCTCTCTCTCACTCACTCACTCCCTCTATCTCTCTCCCCTCTCCCCTAAACCCTAAAATATTAACCCTTAAACCCTCTACCCTCTACCCTTAACCATCTAACCTCTATCTCTCTCCTACTTCATCCCTCTCTCTCAAGACTCTCCCTCCATCTCTCCCTCCCTCCATCCCACCTTCTCTTCCCTAATCCCTCAACCCTTAAAACCTTGAACACTCAACCCTATACCCTAAACCTTCAACCCTCAACCCTTAAATCCTAAACCTCTAAACCCTCTACCCTCTACCCTCAACCCAATACCCTCAACCCTAATCCCTCAACCCTTAAACCCTTAAACCCAATTAAACTCTCTACCCTAATCCCTAAACCCTTAACCCTTAAACCCTCATCCCTCAACCCTCTACCTTCAATCCTAAACCCTTAACCCTAAAACCTCAACCCCTATACCTTGTACCCTATATGTTGGACCTTGAACCCTAATCCATCAACCCTATACCATCAACCATCTACCCTCATCATTAAAATCTTGACCCTCAACCCTTAAACCCTAAACCATCAAACTCTTAACCCTCAATCCAAAACCTTCAACCCTTAATCCCTTAATCCTCAACTCGTAAACCCTAAACCCTGAACCCTTATAACCTCTACCTTATGCATTAGACCCTGAACACTAATCCTTCAACCATATACCCTTAAACCTATACCCTAAACCCTCTACCCTAAACCCTAAGAGAGAGAGGAGGGAGGGATAGGTAAAGATGGATAGTTGAGATAGATAGAAGGAGAGAGATATAGGTAGAGAGAAGGTAAAGAGAGATAGAAAGAGGGGAAGGGAGAGAGGAGAGATAGAAAGAGGGGGAGGGAGGGAGAGATAGAGAGAGTAGAGAGGGAGGGAGAGATAGAGAGAGTAGAGAGGGAGGAGAGAGATAGAGAGAAGTGAGATAGAGAGAGCTAGAGAGGGAATCTTAGGTCTCTCACTCACTCACTCACCCCCTCTCTCTCTCTCTCCCTTTATCTCTCTCCACTATACCCTTAACCCTTAACCCTAAAACCTCAGCCCTGAACCCTTAAATCCTAAACCCTGAAACCCTCTACCCTCTACCCTCAACCCTAATCCCTGAAACACTAAAACCCTTAAACCCAATTAAACTCTCTACCCTAATCCCTCTATCTCTCTCCCATTCCCTCTCCCACTCCCTCTCTCTCACTCTCTCCCACTCTTTCTTTCTCCGTATCTCTCTCCCTCTCTCAGATATCTCCCTCCCAATATCTCTCTCCCTCTATCTCATGTATCTCCCCCCACCCCCTCCATCTCTCTCAAATCCCTCTATCTTGAGTACTCCCTCTCCCCCAATTACTCCCTCTCCCTCCCACCCCCTCTCTATCTCTCAAGTATCTTTCTCTCTCTCACTCCTTGTATCTCTCCCATCCCTCTGTCTCTCTCTCTCTCTCTTAATCTCTTAGGTATCTCCTCCCCACCCCCTCTCTCCCACTTTCTCTCCCTCTCCTTCTCTCTCGGGTGTCTCCATCCCACCCCCTCTACCTCCCTCTCTCTCACTCTCTCTCTGTCTCTATGGATTAGGGTTTAAGGGTTAAGGGTTGAGGGTTGAGGGATCAAGCCTCAATTATCTCACAATCCCTCTTTGTCAAGCCTCACTTACCTCCTACCCTACTTTCTTAGGTCTCTCCTTCCCACTCCCTCTCTCCCACTTTGACTCCCTCTCCTTCTCTCAGATGTCTCCCTCCCAACCTCTCTCTCTTAGGTTTCTCCCTCCCACACCCACACCCTCTCCCTCCCCCTCTCTCTCTCTCACTCCCTCTCTCTTGCTCCCTCTAACTATCTCCCACTTTGTGTCTCTCCCTCTCTCTGAATTCTCTCCTTTTCAAAGGAACATATTTGGCGAGCGCCAAATGGGTTTTACCTTGGAACGGTAAAAATAAGTGTTGACCCCATGATTCGAGCCCCCATTCTCCTATGTTTTTCTAGTTCAATGCTTTATCTGAGTCAGAAACGCCTTTTTTTCTGCAGTTGAATTCATATTGTACCAATCTATGCTTGATCCATCACCTTTTTACCATGAATCTACATGCTAGACAATGCAAAAGAAGATATTTTGAAGTTTCTACATCATTTTACATTATTTGAGGTAATATAGTCATTTTGGTAAATTGAAATGTTTGTATTTAGTATATTTGTTTGTTTTTGAAAATATAAATTAAATTTTCTTAATGATTTTGTTAATCATAACAATTGGACTTAGAATTCAACATTGAATTAGACGGGATTTTCATAAAAAAGTTCAATTTTTATGAGTTTGAAGAACAAAAAAAATAAAAAACATGACATTTACTTAAAATAAATTTACTAATGAATTCTATTTGCATTGCTTATAGTAGTCCATTTCCAGCATGGCTAGTGGAATTCACTATATTTCATTCTTTGTTCAACTAATTTGGAAAACATTTATTTTCATCTAATTTGGAAAACCTCATTGCAAAAGAAATAGTGAATACTAATAAGATATAGCATCACAAACCCTTCTTTGAATCCATATTCTTCATGACTTTGTTGACAATCAAAAATTTGGTTTTTACAAAAATAAACACAAGAGTCTCTAGTTTTCATTTAGGTGGCAACAATTTATACCCTAAGTTTTTGATTCTCATTGATTTGCTATATTGAATGGTTTCCACCCCTCTCTACATCAATTTTTTTGTAAAATGCATTACTTAATTTTTTTCTATGTGTGTTTGTGGACATGTAGCATTCAAGGTCATGCTGAGGAAACAAACAAAGCCTCTAACTCCAAAAGAACATGCAGTTAAAAATGCAAGGAGAAGAGAATAAAAAAATGTAGCTTGTGAAGGAAAGGAATTGCAGCCCATATAGCCACAAATTCCCATGAAATCTAAGAGAGATGTCAAATTGGAAAAACAAAGGGCACAAATGAGGAAAGTTCGTGGAAGGACAGGAATGGATACAAAATTAGGGGGCACATCATCAACCATAGGTGAATCTCAATGCACATCTCTAGTTGAAGACACATTGACAACAACATGTGGTTTTCTAGGTACATCGGAAATCACATCTCCAATTGAAGACACACCATCAAAAATATTGCATTTTGAAAGTACATCAGCAAACACATCTCTATTTGAAGGAACTCCACAAATGACATCTCAAGTTGGAGGTACAACATCGTTTAAATGTCAATCTCAAGGTATGTCATCAATTGTACCTCCAATTGAAGGTACACAATCTATCCCCGATGTTGTTGACCTTCCCAATATTGACACAAATTTACATTTGAGAACTCCTCCTAGAGTTTTGCATATAAAACCTAAATTTTTTATTGATATTGATTCCAATGTTTTGAAATGGATGCCTAATAAGATTCCAAAATGTACATGTAAAAGATATGCAAAAAGGATATGGAGTTTGTTTTTTGTGAAGCTAAGTGAGGGTGGAAGATGCCAACTATTTGTTGAAATGATGAGGAAACTCAAATTTAGGCCCACCATGAAGGCCCTTGGGCTAAGATTTTTGAATTAATCAAGTGCAAATTCCATTGTATTAGAACTTGATGAGTGCATACAAGGACATGGGTTCCACCTCATGCACGAAGGATAGTTGTGCCACACGACGTGTGATGACAACAACATTGTTAAGCAGTCAAACAAGGAACAAGGTGAACCTTACAAAGGAAATTAATTATTTGAAAATAATTAGATCATCTCTAATGAGAGCCAAAGGAAGGCGTGAAAGAGTGGAGGATCCAAATAGCAATGAGTTATGGGAATTTTTGGGTAGAGTGCCATGGAAAGACACAAGAATTGCTCAAGGCTTGAGATCTTTAATTGTGAATTATTGGAAGGATAACACAAGGACCTCTCCTAATCAAAGAGATGTTGTAAGAAGGATAATTGGTAGTATAAACCATGAGCCACATCCAATGCATTATTTGGATACCACTAAAACAAATTTTTTTTCTGATTTTGTACAAAAGTTTCCTGAAATTAAAATATGTCAAAGGTATTTTGAAATGCTAAAGCCTTTTTATGTCAAAATAAATCACACACGCACTACTTGTTGTTGCAAGGTTCATATTGATTTTTCTAACCATTATGATGTTTATCGATATACATGTGTAGATATGCATATTGACAATGTTTTGCAGGAATGTAACATAATGCCTCCACCTAAATCATCAAGGAAATTTTTGTCTTCCATTTTACGCGAAAGAGAGGATGGTCAAATTTTTTACAAAAAATCATGTTTGGATGACACATGTGATCATTATGGTGGCATGCAACATTTTCCAATTTTCCAACACATGGGTAGTACACACACAATTGGAGACAAAATTGTGGAATTTGGCAAATATACAACAGTGGCATATAGTCTAAAAGATGGGAAAGAAGCAAAAAAGTGTGAATTGGTTAGTGATAAGATTCCAATGTATAAGTTTATGGGAATTTTTCGTGATTGGATGGTTTATGATTATGCAATGCATACACACAAAGCACAATGGTTGGAATCATAGTTCAAGTTATGCAAGGACACATTACCACTTCGTCATATCATTTCAGTTGTCAACTTCGCTGAGAACTACACACTACAACCATAGAACGAGGTGCAATCACAATACTACAACTCCATGTAGGTTGCTATATTTGTACATATAACATTCATTCATGCAAATGATAATACAGAGGAAAATAGGAAAGTATTGAGGGAGTATCACTTTTACATTAGTGATGATCACACACATTCTATAGAGTTTGTTCAAGGTTTCTTTCATATGTTCTATGCCGATCTGGCTAGCAGGGGCATATAATTTAGTCAACATATCATATGGTCACATAATTGTACATCACAATTCAAGAACGCCAAAATTTTTTACTGATTGAGCAAGATGCATAGGTTTAGTGGTGTTCAACATATGTGGAACTTCTCAAAGGCCGAGCATGGAAAGGGGGAGTATGATGGAGCAGGTGCATGTATCAAAAGAGCCCTAGCACGAGAATGTTGTGCCTTTTGCACACACACCCCGTTCGGAACGGGGACCCTCTCTTCCCTCCTTTCAATTGTTGGGTCCCTTTTGTTTTGCCTCATTTTGCGTACCCCTTTTTATGCCCTAAAGGGTCAGTGCGTTCTCCAATGCCATATTTTAAGCTTGACCAAAGTCACCCCCTTTACAAATTGCTAAATCTGGGGTTAACTCAAGTTTTCCTTGTCAAACTACCTTTCTGGCGTTTGTGGCACCTTTCGGGCCTGGACCCCCGGGTTTCCTACGCTGGGTTTCCTCTGCCAGGTTTCCCCTTTTGAGTTTACCCTTCTGAATTTCCGCAGGAGCTTTGTCGTCTCCAACGGTCGTGGCTGGACAGGTTCTCGGTTGCCGGACTTCAGTCCTCCCGCCGCCGTCTACAAAATTAAACTTACCAACTTCACTTGCCACCGTACGAAGGAATTGAATGCTACATTAATGACGGTTTTAGTTATTTAAATGAAATTTCTGGCTGTCATTATCATTAGTCCGAGTGATAGAAAAGTTTGAAGAGCTCCCGACGTCCAAGCATTTTCTGCCCAGCAGTCCGAGTGCTTTTTTGGTGTCTCCCACCCATCCGATAGTTTACTCTTCAGGATTTTGAGGTAGGTTTGCCGTCCGTGCACCCTACCCTTTCTTTCATGAAATTATGCATTTTGATGAATGTAAAAATGTAAAATGGGGTTGAAATTAAGTAAATTTATGCCCTCCGCTAAAAACCCATTTTTTAGAAAATCAAAAATCAATCGTTTAAATGGCCGAATTTGAGTTTGGGGCTTCATCTCTCCGCAACCGTTCTTTAGAATAGCTACCGACATCCCCAGGCCTGGACTTTCCCACCACCATCCACAAACTTAATCTCCCAAAATTCTCCACTCCCAACTCACCTCAGACTCTGACCTCCGGAATTTCGTTCTCGAAATTTCGTTGCATCGTAGTCATTTCGACGGCCTCACCCGAGCACCTTCCTGACCTTCGGACCCCGAACACTCGAAGTCCATGTAGAGACCTTTGAAAATCTAAACCTTTGACCAAAATTCAAACCTGCCTCAGGATTTCATCCTCGGAATCCCTTCCTCAGAATTCCTCTTTGTCTTCACCATTTCGACGGCCTTCCCCGAGCTGCTTTCCAAACCGTGGTTCCCACCTTCGAAAATTTATTCCAACTTCTAGGCGAAACCTTCGACCAAGGTTCGCCCCAGACCCCGACCTTTGGAATTCCGTGTCGCGTTTGCCATTTCCAACGGTCATCCTAGGACGTCTTCCCAACTCCCGGACCCCGATCTACTGCTCGCTGAAACCAAATTCAGAAAATATTGAACTCTTTAGCTTCTTCTGGATTCCAATCCCCAGAATCCCCCTCTTAGGATTTCATTCCACTAGCATCGCCTTAATGGTGAATTCAGGACAATTTCCCGACCTTCAGGTCCCAATGCTCCATTCGCCCCCTAGCTATCCTGATTCCTCCAACCGTCTCTGAATTTCCTCCCTGGGATTTCCGCTTTCATTTCGCTGTTTCCTACGGCTGACCCATAATCGCTTCCCAGCAATGGCAATCCAAGACCCCAATTTTGACTGCCGAATTTCCATCTCCCTTGCACCGTTTCAAATGGCTTTCCTGCAAATGATACTTGAACACCCAAATGAAGGATCAAATGACCTCCAAATCCAAAATGGATTTCGACCCACTGGCTAAAATCAGGTCTTCCTTCATGCCAACCTTCTAATACTCAAATCCAACACCAGGAAATACCTTTGGGAATTCCATCCTCATTTTTCCCTTTTAAACGACATTGTGCTAGGGGAATTCCAACCTTGGGAACCCGGATTGCTTACGTTGCTTGCTAGCGATGTATTATCAAGTGTTATGAACTTATGGAATATGGATAATGATTGAAGAGCTAATCTTGATGTGTAGGGATTTTCTCGGAGCTGTTTTTATTACGTTTACTATTACTAATTCATGTCCCTTGTGCAGGATTTATGGAATCTAATGCAGAAACTTCCGATGCCTCCAAGGAGAAAGGAAAAGGAATATCCAAGACACCTCAAGGCAAGGAGGACAAGGACCTGATGAAGTATAAGTTCCAAGGGGTCCCCATACAATCGAGAGTCACCTCTCTCTGAAGAGACGTCACAGATACCAACATCGGTCAGGTCGATGTTGATGAATTCATACAAAGGGTCAGGATGAACCCCAAGACCGAAAATGCAAAATTGATAAAGAGAAGTGGAATTGCTAAGGCTGTAGGTTTCTCACTGACCTTGGTGGCTGTAGAACTGGTAATGGCATGCGTAGATGTATATCAGGAGGAGACCTGAACTATAGTAGACCGGGACAGAAATGTCCTTGCAGACATGTCCCCGTCGGGTATAACGATGACATTCCACATCCCTGCCTATGAGCGCATGGAGACCCCCACCATGGGGGAGTGCAAGGGACTATGGGATCAGGATCCCTTGGGATGAAAGAAGCTCATCAATCAATATTGGTTAACAGACAAGTGGGGTAGCGCTGACAAGCTTCCTCAGGAGCTTTTTCGTAGTGATTTCTTTGAAGATTACCATGACCTCGTGATGTTGCTAAGCCGAGTAATGGGCCTTCCTGCGGTGGCCTTCTTCTAAGAAAGGATGTTCTACTTCATAGAGTAGATTCTTTGCGGTGATGGTGTCACTTTCTATTGGGGATAAATAATCAGCGACTACTTTCATGAGCAGTTTACAACCGTGAAGAAGACCTCTCAGTTCTTCATGACTCCTATTTGGTGTATTCCCTAGCTGATCAACAGCATTATCAAGGATTGGCAGTGGTACCCAGTGACCCATCAGGGGTGGAACTCAAACCATATGAGAAATACACCCACCTATAGTTCAAAAATTTCAAGAAGGATTAATGTTGGGTGAATGATGCATTCGATCTCTCAGGGGTGACTATCAAAGGAGAGTTTCTCATAGTGCTAGATCCCTCCTCAGGAAATATGCCTTCCTCTATATACAATTCCTAAAGTTCACATACATCCATGCCGAGGGATTCACGGAAAGACCGAATAAGCTGCCCCGGTACCCCAATGACTGGATCATTCTATTGGAGCTAACCCGACAGCTATGACATATCCATATCATTCTGAGTGATAAGCATTTGGCGGGCCCGACTTATCCCATTGGGCTCGGCCAAGGAATGTATAAGATTCATACCTCCCAGTGTGTTGGATATTCAGAAAGGGAGTTGGTTGAATACAACTTCCTTCAATATAGAACTAGGCCTTGAATGGACCCATATGAACACATTAGGAAGGCGCTAGGATGAGAGTATGCCCACA
This sequence comes from Sequoiadendron giganteum, assembly GCA_007115665.2. NCBI lineage: Eukaryota > Viridiplantae > Streptophyta > Pinopsida > Cupressales > Cupressaceae > Sequoiadendron > Sequoiadendron giganteum. Next base: position 77,585,369 of record VCHN02000014.1, on the reverse strand, counting down.
TCCACAACGTCGAAGACTTTTGGGCCAACTGCAAAGATGATCTCGAGGTGTGGTTAAGGCACTACATGCGCATGACCGTCATATATGTGCGAGGATAAACTTGTACCCAATCCCTGATAACCTCGAAGAAAATAAGGACACGGTCATCAACCTAGGGTACGATGCCGTCACCAATTTGTCACTGCTAGCAATTGACTGGAATGAACCAGAGCTCGACGATATCACCATACTCACTAGGCCCATTGAGATCTGAACGAAATCATGGGTCGACCAACAGGTGGCCTGATTAAAGCAATAGGGAGTCACCTTGACATTCAAGGGACTGGAAAGTGAACCGAGTGGCTACCGCTACAACCAGGGAAACATCCAAAACCCCACCATCAATCAAGACCAAGAAGAGAAAGGAGGCTAGTGAGAAGCTACCTAAACCAAAGGTCTATGCCTGTAAGTCTTCTGAGCCAGAGCCTTCCAAGAAGAAAAGAAAAACAACTGGGAGCACGAGCACGACTGTGATAACCAAGGGTCCACCCCACGGGACCAGAATTGAAAGGTCTAAATCACCAAGGTCTCAGCCTGCTGCTGCTACTCCTGCTGCCTCCGCCCCACAGGCATCGCTTGCTATTTCTGCTTCCTCCCTACCTGCGGTGGACATCTCCATCCACCTTGCTTCCACTTCTCCAATCCTGCAAATCATTTTGGTAGATTCATCATCTACCACGAATTCACCGGTTTGCTCTTCTTCTATGTCTCCTTCCTTGAATTTTGTTCCCACTACTACGGTGCCCGCAATTAGTCTCCTGGAGTCCTTGATGAAATACATGCAAAATGTGCCATCTGAGCTCTTGGGAATGCTCACTAACCTGATGGTTCAGGCTGCAATAGCTTAGGCTATGGCCCATGCTCCAGCTCCCCTCCCCTCAACCGAACCACCAAAGATGGAGACAACAATGCAAATATCAGATGAGCTCGAGTGACAACAGCTAGAGGCTGTAAAGGCACCGGAAGAGGAAGAATTTGAGTATCATGAACATCCACTATTCGAACACTGTGAGATAGATGAGGTGGTGTATGAATCCTTCAGTGAGAGCAGCGGGAAGCTAAATGCTGATTTTATAAGAGAATCAAACGACCCTGAACTCAATGCCGAGTGGGGAAAGCAACTCAAGGAGATAGAAGATAGAGAAGCCAAGGACTGGCTCACAAGAGAAGAAGGGACTGTTGTTCAAGAGATGGAGGGTAGCAAGTCTCCTACTAAAGAGCATCACTAGACCCCAGAGCACAACAAGGAAGTATTCCCCCATGAGGACGAGCAAGGGGAAAGCCCCGAAGAGCATGAATACAATCAGAACGAAGAAGAGGGCGATGCTAAAAAAGAAGATCCGCCCAAAGAGCAGTTGCATACTGAGTCCCCTAGTGGACATGAAACCCTTTGAAAAGACTCCAAAGAGGAGAAAGAAGATGTGGGGACCAAGGAGAAGGCTCTTGTTGTTAGAACTATTAAGCTTGAGAAAGGGGACAGCGGGAGTCAAAGTAAACCACCTAGAGAGGAACCCCAGGTACCCGATTGGCTACAGAGACAATTAAAGCAGAAGACTCCCACTTTGAAGGATCCCAAGGCAAGGCTAGAAGCCATCATGGCCAGAGCACAAATAAGCACCAAAAGGAAGGAGAAGAAACCAAAGGTCAGATCGAAGGTAACCATGGATGCCTCAGGATCAAGGGCGGTGCAGATAAAAACATCGGTGGTTGGAGAGCAAGGTATAATTTATAATGTCTCCACCATTGACTTGGGAGTAGCCACGAGGGAGAAAAAGGTCGATTACCTCCAGGAGTTAGTTGCCACAGTGGTACACCTTATCCAACAGGATAAGATTTCAAAGGAGGAGCTCAAGGAGCAAGTGGCTGATCAAATGGCCTACATTCAGCAGTGGTCATCCTAGGATGAACAACCCACCACATCATCAGCTCTGCCTCAGCTGCTATCCTAGGGGCAAATCAATAAGTTAGAAAAGAGAAGAAACTTAGACAAGACTACGAAAAACTGGTTTTGGCAGGTCTTGGACATGGGAAACACATGCATTAATTTGGCTGTCCGAATAGCAAATAGGTTCCTCAAGGTGCAAAGGACCCTTGAGGGTACAAGGCAGATCTGCGAAGAGTTCCTAGGAAAATATGAGGCAACCTACCTGAAGATCGAGGCCATACTAGCATTACCAAGCGAGGTCTGGGAGAAGGACCTTGCCTTCAAGGATGATGACCACTGATTAGTAGATGTATGGAAGTGAGATTTCACTCACAGGAGGAAAAGGATCAAACAGATCATTGAGTGGATAGCACCAGACATCAAATGGGCTAGGGATTCTAGAGAAGAATGCTCTCGGTACATCAAATTGATGACGAGGTATGAGCTGCCCGCAATTGAGATCAATCTGGAGAACATAAAGCCCCACTTCTTAAAAACTATGAAAGATGGGATGTTAGTTGAAGTCACCATGGAATTCATGAGTTTTGTAGACCGTGCCTTTGTGCAGTCAGATCTTTTCAAGGATAGTCCAGTCAAATATGAAGAGGACTAGAAGAAACTTGTCAAAAATTCCCAGGAGTGGAGCTACCAAGTGCTGCGATCGGACATAATGGAGATGGATAAGCTTTGGTCGCTGATCCTGAACTTTGTAGAGTATGCAGCATTGAAGAAGCATGAAGGCAACCCTATTATTGATGAAGAGTTCCTCAAAGAGTAGCTACATCAAAGGAAAAATGGCTAAAAGACAAAATTGCTATAGTTTTGTTGCTAGAGGATGAAACAGGGAAAAGAAAAAAGTGAATTTATAAATGTAATATATTTGGGGGTAGGTGAAACCCTATTTAAAAGTGAATCTTGGCCATGCAATAGAATCAAATCTTGGCCACTCATTTTGTTTTTTTGAAAACTATAAATAGGGCTCTCCTCCTATCATTTTAAGAGAGTTGAGCTGTTGTAAAGACATGCTGCTGAGATTATAATAGAAAATACAGTCATTTACTAGTGTATTTCTAGGTTTCTCCACATGTTTCATGATTCTTCTCCATCTAGTTAGAACTTTGCTTCAAGTTACTTTTCTGCTTTAGTATTCTCAGATTAGCTTTGGTAGTTAATATGTTGTCTTTGGTTTTGAAGATCATTGTTGTGTGTATGCTTTCCTTGTCCATACTTTTGCTCATTTGCCGATGGTATATGACTGTGCAAAGTTAGCCTGGACTTTAATTTCGTTGCTGCTCATTAAACTTTATCTTTATTCACATTTCCATGGTGAATGAATGATGAATATCTGCAGTCCTTAGAAGATAGCATACATTTCATGATATTGTGAGAATTTAGATTTAGTGAAATTCTATTTAAGGAAACTGTCCACAGTAGGAACCTCCATGATCACTGTTCATCGATAGTTGCAGGTCCATGAACCATCCTTCTTCCTCGCCCTTTTTTCCTTTTTGTAGAAATAGCTTGTGTTAAGGTTCGTTGAAAATTGTAAAGCCAAATCTGACAAAACAATGGGGTCTAAGACTGCTACTTGAACCTGCAGCAAGGCATAGTAATTCCAAATCCATAATACTCCATTCATTGACCCAATTCTCCTATAGCTTCGACTATGTAAGACCGCCTTGTGATTCCAACAAAATCACATCAAACAACTGATTTATACCAAGCCTCGTCATGACCTGACACCCGAGAGACCTTGGGATAGTGTTCTGCAATTTGATTGTGGAAGATTGTCTTTCAAGAGAGGTAATCTACTTACGTACTACTTTTGTTGTGAAGTACATGAAAACACCATCAACATGGAAGATTTAAACTACACAAACAGTGTAAAGTTGACAGATGCAAGATCAATTGTCCAGTGGTGCAATGGTTCAATGGGTCCAAGAAGTGAAGGTAATTATTTAGTTCATAGATTTTTTCATTTAGTAGATGATACTAACATTGAAAAATATGAGGATTGTTGTACACTAACAGGATCAAGCGAGCTACACTCTTTTAGAAGCTCCAATGCAGGTACATGGGCTATCCATACAAGGAAGATGGCATGCTTTTTTTATGCATGTACACTTCAATCATGGAATGATTGGGAGTCAACAAAGTGGGTTGATGAATGGTTTGTAAGAATTCTAGCCCCACTTGACACTTATCAGCTCCCGATGGCTCTACAAATCATGGAGATGCATCATGAAATCATCCATTGACTTTGATCATGTATCAGACCTACTAGAACTAGGTAATATATCTTACAAGTTTTATTATGTTGCTTAGTAAATAAATCTAACAAGATGAACATATCAATGCAGGGCACATTTATCTAGTGATTGCAGATGAAGATAATGAAGAGGATATAGATTATTACCTATGTCATTGTATTGAGGCCAAAAATAAATTGGAGTCCCCAGTTATAGATGGAGAAAACATGGAATATCCTACAGGTTCGGTGGTTGTTACTGGAACATGGCTTCGAAGGTATCCAGTTAAGAATGTTGTAGTTTGGTTGTTTGAGGACTTAGACATGCATTAGAAAATTCTTCACTATTCAAACCTTGTCGTCGCCACCAATGTTCATTTGATCAAATATAAAGGTAGACCTACGAACAATAACGTGTGGAAAGTGCATGAGTCTGGCCATGAGGCAATACTCGACACAATAAAGACTAGAGCAGACCTAGATGTTTCCCTGGATTGATTTGTAAGTATGCACATCAAATTTGTAAAGCCATCTTATTGATCACTCGTTTGGGCCAACACCTTGCACTAAGGATTTTTCACGATTACTGTTTGATGTCATATGCATTTATGACTGTCATTGATCCTTTTCTGATTGTGACTGTAGGTAATACTGAAGTTTGTCAAAGTATATAAGAAAAGAAAAACATTGGTTGCTGGTGCAAGTGTTCAGTGGTATGAGAAACATCGGTTGCTGGTGCATTTTCTGGTTGTCATTCTTCTCTTTCTTTTCCATCTCCTAGATTTATCGGATTCTTATATGCTACACATTTTATGCTAAGCCTCTCAATGATATATTTGAAATTTATACGTAGGGGTCATCTAGAGATGATAAATTAGTGAAGGGGAACATCACCATTGTAAGAACTTCAATCCACCACCTTATCTAGCATGCATGAAGGTGATATTAGGTCTCGTCAACTGTATGGTTGACATTATTTAGTTATTGCTCTTTTAAGGGTTCAAAGTGCAAAATGGCTATGAAATTTAGCATGCTATTACTCGGAAAATGTAATGCTTAGAAACTTCTCATCTGATCCTACAAGATCATGTTGGGCCCATCTACAATAACCTCTCCCAGTTTTTGCTATCTCGGAGGCATTTTCCTGTGCTGGCGAATTTTCACTCGGGGAAAAAGTTGTCAAATGCAAGTAGTTGAAAGTTGCAAAGTGGTGCAATTTTTTTTTGTAGCTCATGTGACCAAATAGACTATTCCAATGTATCTGGGTGGCTACGTTTATGCTAGGCACGGTCCTCTTTTGAACCCAAACACGGAGAATTGCACTGAGCTATGTTCAACCAGATCGATCCCTTAAGGGTCCAAAGTGCAAAATGGCTATGAAATTCAGCATGCTATTACTCGGACATCGTGATGCTTATAAGCTTATCATCTGATCCTATGGGATGATTTTGGGACCCTCTACAATAACCTTGCTCGGTTTTTTCTATCTCAGAGGCCTTTTCCTATGGTGGCAAATTTTCACTCGAGGAAAAAGTTGTCAAATGCAAGTAGTTGAAAGTTTCAAAGTGGTGCAACTTTTGTTCTGCAGCTCATGTGACCAAACAAACTATTCCAACACATCCGGGTGGGTAATTTTATGCTAGGCATGGTCCTCTTTCACACATAAACACGCAAAATCACTTTGAGCTACGTTCAACCAGATCGATCCCTTAAGGGTCCAAAGTGCAAAATGGTTGTGAAATTCAACATGCTATTACTCGGACACCATGATGCTTAGAAAATTTTCATCTAATCTAAAAAGATCATGTTGGGCCTATCTACAATAACCTCTCTTGATTTTTTCTATCTCGAAGGCATTTTCGTGTGTTGACGAATTTTCACTCGGGGAAAAAGTTGTCAAATGCAAGTAGTTAAAAGTTGCAAAGTGGTGAAAATTTCGTTGTGCAGCTCATGTGACCAAACATACTATTCCAACGCATCCAAATAGGTATTTTTATGCTAGGCATGGTCCTCTTTCGCACCTAAACACGCGGAATCGCTCCAAGCTACATTCAACCGAATCGATTCCTTAAGGGTCCAAAATGCAAAATGGCTTTGAAATTCAGCATGGTATTACTCAGACATCTTAATGCTTGGAAAATTCTTGTCTGATCCTATGGGATCATGTTGGACCCCTCTACAATAACCTTTCTCATTTTTTTCTATCTCAGAGGCTTTTTCCTATGGTGGCAAATTTTTACTCGAGGAAAAAGTTGTCAAATGCAAGTAGTTGAGGCATATTATCAAACAATTCACTGGCTTGTCTATGGCTTGTCATGGCATTCCATCACCATGAGACCACTTTTCTTTAGGACATTTTTTTAAAAATTTCAATGGCTTTTCTATGCTATTGCTTACTATTATGCTTGCATAGATTTTTTCCAAGCATCCATAGCTTGTTCAAAAGCATCTGTTTTAGGATTTTAGCCATAGCAAGAAGGCAATGAACTATTTGATAAAATGCTTTAGTAGACATATATGAAAAATTTCATAGCATAGACAAGGGAATGAACTAATTGAAAAAATGCCTCAAAGAAACGTGGTCTCATGGAATGCCATGACAAGCTAAAGCAATTGGCAGCTGCTCCTAGTTATTAGTTATGTAATGTGAAGTAATTGCATAATTGCTTAGGTTGACTTTGTCAAAAGCTATATTGTAATTGAAATTTTGTCATCTATCAGCATCTAGTTATTCGTTATGCAATGTGAAGTGATGCTTTGAGTTTGAAAGATGTGCAATGCATGAATAAACACTACAAAAATCTATTTTCTACATTTCATTAGTTAAACTCTTTATTTTATTTTCTCTCTATATCTATATCTCTATGCTATGGAAATGCCTTTCGATTTCAAAAAAGATAGCTTTTATCTCTTGTTATACAATTTTTTACATTTTTTTATCTCTTGTTATAAAAAGGAGCAGATATACAATGTTAAAGAAGAGTGAAAGCACAACTAAATTTATCATCTCAAAGCAATTTTTTTGATGCATTTTTTCAAACAGTTCACTGCCTTCTCTATGCTATTGCTTACTATTATTCTTTTGATATATTTTTCAAAGCATCCATAGCTTGTTCAAAATCACTTGTTTTAGGATTTTAGCCATAGCAACAAGGCAGCGAACTATTTGAGAAGATGATTTGGTACATATGTATGAAAAATGTGGTAACATAGACAAGGCAGGGAACTATTTGAAAAAATATCTCAAAGAAATTTGGTCTCATAGAATGCCATGATAAGAAAATGCAATTGGTAGCTGCTCCTAGTTATTAGTTATGCAATGTGAATAAATTGTGTAACTGCTTAGGTTGACTTTGTTCAAACTATATTGTAATTAAATTTTTGGCATCTATCAACATCTACTTATTAGTCATGCAAAGAGAAGTAATGCTTTGACTTTGAAAGATGTGCAATGCAATGTAATCAATCACATGAATATAAACTAAAAAAATCCATTTTTTACAATTCATTAGTTAAAATATTTATTGTATTTTCTCTCTATATTTCTATATGCTATGTAAATACCTTGCAACTGTATTTAAAAGGATTAATAGGTCAGTTAGGTGGTATTTGCAAAATCAAGTTGTGAATGAATGGTAATTAAGAGCAAAATTGGCAAATTGCCATCTTAGAAGTCTAACAAAGGGTGGTTATGGTGGGTGATTGGCTCAAGGGGTAGTTGGAAGGTGGTATCAAGATATATTTCTATAATACCCTGAGTTGAGGGTTGATTTTGTTTAGTTTCTAATAAGAAAATATATTGAAAATGCTAATCACTAGGTTTCTTTGTTTTCCTGAATTTTCTTTGCCTTGCACAAGCCCATACAAGTCTATCATGACTTGAGGCTTTGGATACTTGATTTCATATCTATTTACTCTCTTTTCATCTATTTTGAAGGTTTAAATCCATCGTTGGTGTGTGTGGGATCAAAAAACTTGGTTAGTGCTTTGTTTTCTGTGTTAGGGGTTTTGAGGGAAACACCATGACACATTAGCCAATCCACCTACTGTTCTGACCATGTTGCTCCATGGATTGGCCTGTACCATGATTAGTTTGGTGTATGAATACTTTGGAGGTCAAGACAATAAATAAACTCAGTGGGGTGTGAAGTTCTAATTTTGTTCAGGGTTGTTTCCACTATGAAAGTAAGGAACTCAAGTACTAAATCTCAGAAATAGAACAAGTTCTTGGGGCTCTTAAAATGGGAGAATCTTGAGTTTGGTGAGCATCCCTAAGACTATTTCAAGTTTCTTTGGTTTGGAGGTGAGTATGTGAGGGGGTTCCTTTGGAAACTAGGCCTAATTATGAAGCCTAGAGCAAGGGAGGTGTATTGAAAGTTCATGTTGGTCCAAAAGAGTTACTATTGGTTTTGGAATATGTTGTGTAACCCTGAAAAGGGTATCTTAATCCACCTTTAAATGGTAAGGTGTTTTGGAAAGGTTGGGAGAAATTAGGCTTGGAACGGGTTTTGAGTTTGGTGCAGGAGCACCTTCACCACATTATCAATTTTTTTTTTTTTAATACATCAACAGGGAAATTTTAGTGTCTTTAGGTTTATTTTGTCTAATAAGCTTTGAGAGATCAAGAATAATGCAAATAAAGGGTGTTTTGTGTCTTAGAAGTCAATTAGAAATCATATAAGTTGTAAAATGCTGACAAAGCAACTTTAACACAAACAAATGTAATTAAGGGACCAACTAATCCTAAGGTTGGTTATGGGCATTGGGGAGAAGATGGTTGTTGGAAAATTCTTTAAAAATCCTTACCAAGGCTCAAATGAGAGAGTGGAAGAATTTTTGTAACAATTTTACACAATAAACACCACAGTTTTGAGCAATTTTCTAGAAAAATATTGTTTTCTTGATATTTTTGAGTGTTGTACGGACGCATACAAGTTCTTCATGGTCTAATAATTTCAGAGGATGTGTCTATATGTTTTATAATTCATTTAATTTTTATTTGGTGTCTTAACTCTTTGTTTGTAGAGAGAACCAACACAAACAGTGATTGTCCCATTGTTGCTGAATCAAGGGTTTGAGGGGAAATTTGTGATGTAACAATTAATCCACCTATCTTTTGCTACTGTATCTTAGTGGATTGATTGAAAACATGTTACAATAAGTGTTTCAACTCATTTTGGAATAAGGAGTCATAATTATGTAGTGTTTTTGTGACTGTTCTAAGACTGAACAAGGGTTTTCCAACATGGAAGTGAGCAACCAAGGAGAGGTTTTTAAGAATTAATGCCTATAAGGGTTATGTGAGGGTCTGATGAGTATGTGTAGAAGTATTTTGAGGTTTTTGGGGGCTTTGGAAGTGTTGAGAGAGGTCTAGAGTTGTATGTTTCTTTTAAACCCTTGATTTTGTGAAGGTTTAGGAGGGTTTCTTAGGTTTTGTGAGTTAGAGGCTCTGTAGACACAAACTAATGAAATTTTTTTAGGTTTGGCACCATGACCTAAGACTTTCCAAGGTGTTTGGATAGATACCTAAATTTGGAAGGGTGGTCCCTTTGGAAAAAAGGGCTAATTGTGAAGCCAAAATTGAAGTAGGTGTGTTGAAAGTCTATGTCGATCCAAAAGAGAGACCACTGATTATTTGGTATGTTGTGTAGCCTTGAAAAGGGTATCTCAAACCATCTTTTAATTTTCTAGTGTTTTGGAAAGGTTAGGAGAAATTTGGCTAAAACTGAGTTTTGAGTACTACAAGAATAACTAGTCACAAATGTGAGTTTTGGAAACCTTGATGAATCTGACACAGGGATTGTTGTCAATTGATTCAATTGTCATTTTATGAATGTTAATGGTCTTTTTAGGGCCTTGGTGGAGTCTTTTTGTTCATTTTCAAGGTTGAGGAGTTGAGACCCTTGAGGGTGGGTTGATGCCTATTAGGTTGAATCATTATGAAGAAGAGTTCTTGATTGAGAATTGACATTTCCATTGTTGTGAGGCTTCTCCACCTTGGCTCTGCATTAGAGTGCTACAAGGATGGATTTTTGGGTAAGGTTTTGAATGAAGAGTTTGGTTTGATGGGGATTTGAGGTTGTGTAGATTGCTCAAAATAGGTTGTATTAATCTTGTTAGGAGCCCGTTGAAGGCAGGTTGTCAGATTGATTGGGTTTGAGCCTCCTTGCCTCTGAATCGATGAGGCACAAGTAATTGAAGCATTGCAAAGGATACAAACCACCACGAATGGAGCTTATTTATACAATACACTTTAGATGGGGCTTATTGAGCATTCGACAGTAATTAATTAAGCATTAGATGTAAAAAAAATCCATGCCTACAACATTCAAGCATACAACTTACATGATACGCATGATAACATCATTCAAGAATGGCAGTAGCAAAATAAGAGTTTCTTTAATCAAAAATCTGAAAGGCTATACAATAATATATATTGATAAAAGTATATAAATATATCCAGAAAAAACTTATAGGCTTAGTACAAAGGAGCCATTTGGACATAAAATATCGCGTATATATATCAATAGTACAAAAAATATGTTCCAAAATGCCACATAGGCATACAACAAACAACACTAATACATAGTCATTTCCCTCTAGGGGAAGGAAATAGATCTTGTTCTGCCTTCGAAATTCAGCTGGATGGAGTGAGTGTTGCTTGTCTTGTCTTCCGAACACGACCGCTAATCCTCCTCTCTTCACTCTAGACCTTCAACCGATACAATTAAAAGTAAAGATGTTAAAAAATAGAAATTGAATTATGGAATGGCATATAGAAAAATATAATCACTTACCACATACATATAGTCATCATGCACATTTAAAGAATCACCATGTCCACGATCTGGAGTGACAACCACCTGTAGCAACCATGAAGATAGAATTTAAACTACACAAAATTATCATGAAAATTTTCTAGAATAGACCATAAAAGAGAAAATATAATGTCAAATCGACTAATCTATTCCATACTTCTCTCAATGGATCGGAACTGGCTATTGTTGTAGCAACTCCATGGTCCATCGTGCCACCAACATCACCAGGGATATCTCTTGTCAACAACTGCAAATGAAACAATATCTCAAGTATCATGTTGATATAGGAGAACATAATGTGACACAATCAAGGAATACTTGAATGCAATGTTTGTGTTTCTCATCAAATTTTTAGATTTGTATATACACAAAAATTTGAAAACTAGCTAACATAGATTTACGACCCTATTAATGAATAAAGGATACCTGAGTGTATGTTGTTTGAGGATATGAATCACGAGGTGTGGAGGAAAAAGGTGCACTAGGAAACTGTTTGAAATCCGAAGCATGCTATGAGACAAACATTCAAATATAACATTCAACTATTCCAATGTAATAATAATATCTTTAATACTAGTTGCATACCTGTGGACTCATCGTCGAGAATGTATAAGGGTTTGTAGGAATAAAACATCCCTCATGAATAGTGCAACCCTAAAATTTCATCATATCAAAATTCTACTAATTTAGTTATTCTTAAATTTCAAAATATATTTTAACAAACAACATTAAAATAACTTGCTAGATTTTACCTGAGTGTCAATGTCGAATGTATCATTTAGAATATCATCTATGAAATCCATCGCCTCTACAACTGATGTAGGTTGTGTAGCTACATCATGACCACCCTGATAATTGTACGTGCAAACAACACCAAAAGTGCCACAATGGTGGGGTGGAGCTCGACACCTACATGTCTCCTCCACACCAGGCTCTACTAGAGGACTTGCACACTATAAAATGGTCTGGGTGAGAGAGCCAATCAAATTCATCATGTCCACCTCTACACTATCCTTAACAATGGAAGGAACAATGACATGCTCCACCATGGGTCTTCCCAATGCTCTCGGTGCCAATTGTGGATTACATTGTGCAACAGGTCTATCGTGTGTGGAGCCCCCACCTCTACCCTGAAAGTCTAAGATGTCAAAATAGTTTGGCATTTTTTTGAGGACAAACTCGCAATAGAGTTTCCTCAAAAATTATTGCGGCACCTCATGGTTATTGCATGGAGGTTGGTCCACCACCGCTCCCAAAATTTGTTTCTAATTAAATCATGGTGGCACCAATGGATGGGGAACCTCCTGCATGCATGGGACAAAGGTTCATTGGATTTTGGGTCTTTAAATAGGGCACACAACTTAGCTTTGCTAATTTTTAATTTTTTGACATCTGCATATGACAAACCATTAGCATAAAATTGCCTCATCTCGTCTCTCTTAGTGGACGAAAAATTCATTTGCTCAATCATTTCTCCTACATGAGTTAAAATTGACTTCAATGATTCAACAATCCCTCTTCTATAAGGGTGGGTTTTGGCATGCTTGGTTAATCTTGTAATTAATTGTTGAATGTCTCTTTTATTGTTTTCAATTTGATTTTGAATATTTTCTTGTGTTCCTTGATTATGCCTATGAATTGATGGAGGGGTTTTGGGTTGTTCTTGTATAGGAGGCTCTTGATGAGGGGGTGATCGTGAATTCTCAATGTTTTGAGGTGGAGATTCATTCCTTGAGAATTAGAACAAAATTTTATTATAAAAATCTATTTAAAGTTGCATTCCAAATCAAATTCAAAATAAATAGAATAAAAATACACACCTCTTTGCAATCTTCGACCTCTCTGACATGTTGGCGGCATTCTCATGGAAAATGGCAAGCTAAGGATGCAAAGAATGTAGGAGATTTGGCGAGCGCGAGTTGCAGACCTAAAATCTTCCTTCTCAAGCAGTGGGTTGAAGATAAAATGAGGGTTCCAAACCCGAATTTTGCATTTTGTGTCTATAAATCCATTTGGCACATGCCAAATGGATTTCTAGTCATTTGGCATGTGCCAAAGGCCTTATTTCAGTGTTTTTTTTATCATATTTTCAATTTGGCACCTAAATTGTGTCACAAATTGGTGCAATTACCCTTATTTAATCATGACCACGGATAATAGAAAATTATTTTGAAAGTGGTTCTCGCAGGACTAGACCAATTTTTGGTGTCTACAGGTATTATCCATAGAGTATAGATGACTAAAAGATAATTTTTAAGTGTGACTATTCTCTCATTAAGGATAATTTTTACATGTGAGTATTATCTCATTAAATTTAGGATTAGATAAACCTAAGATATATCCTTAATGAGATAGTTAATGCATGATAATATAACACTAAAAAACTCAACATTTATATCTAGTATATGATGGGCCCCAAATAATTTTCTCTATGCCTATTGCACATTAGTTGCTTCTTAAGTTGATACTGCAATTATTATGTATGTACCCAAAGATAAAACTAGTATATTTTTTCCTATGGATTGATTTACCTTAAACCAACCATACACAAAATAATAACATACTTACAAATTCCTGTAATGGTTTACCAAACTTATTTTTCATAAAATATGGAATTATTTATATCAATATAACATATGAGAATAATAAATCCCAATTTAAAAATTGAAATAATCAAGATAGAGGATATTGAGATGATAAGGTTTTTGATCATTCATCATTTAATACCGGTTCCTAGCCCCATGAGAAATATAGTATAACCTACAAGGAAGAAAATATATTCCTATGACTCACACCTAAAACTAGACTTGCATACACAAATAAATGATAAAGATTTATGCAACAAAAAACTCTTATTTTATCTCAAAGCTAAAATAATCCACATTAAATGAAATGGAGACCATTTAAAATATTTGCAATTATTTAAAATGATGTCACACATTCATCTCTCATTAATTTCATACTAGCAAATGTGGCAAGAGAAAACTCACAACTAGGCTCAAATATTTTCGTGAGTAATTACATTTTATTTAGGAGATATTCAATTACATAAATAGTTTCTTTTGAAATCCTTCACATGACCTTGTCACTTGTATATCATGCTTGCAAATACTAAAAAATTATAATAACTTTAGATACTTGCACTCAAGAACTATAAAGTAGAATGAACAACACTTATTATATATGTCTTCCTTGTTATTATAATATTTAGTTATAATGTATTCCAAAAATCTCATTGAGGTTTATAGGGGTTACAAATTAGTCAAAGAATTGAATGCACCAACGTACCCCTACAATCCTTAGATCTATTGTTGGATAATCTAGAGTAGTAATTTAAATGTTCCTCCCGTACTTAGAGAAGTATCCATATTCTTGTTTATAGGCCTATAAATTTTATGATTCATTTATCATGTCCATTTTATTCATGCCTATTTTCATATTCTTCACATGGGTTTACATATGGATTCCTACCTTTCAGGTGACCAATAATATTTTGGTGGGATTTGGGTAGTTGTACAACTCCATCACAATTAATTTTGGGTATTAATGCAATTTGAATGATGAGGGTATGATGTTTTTAATGCTTGAATTATGTATAAGAATCAAAGGGGGTCAGGGAATCTGGCTTTGGATTACAAAAATGTAAAGTGCGAGGATAGAAAGGGATCCATAAGACCAATAAGGAAGAGTGCTAAGCCAATATGGATTTGAGGATGAGGACTATGGTAGAAGATATCACATAAGGTATTTTTTCATTAAAAACCTCAAAGGCCCATGAGAAATAAGGGTGTAGGGATTATGACTCAAAAGAATGAGATAGGTCAAGTGTCATGATGATAGTGAGGATAAAGTCCAAAAGCACACTTAAAATCTTGTGTTGAGGGAGGTCAAGTATTTGGACTGGTTATTATCTATTTTCCTTGAAAACAAAGTAACTTGCAAATTTTTTCCAATATGACAAGGTTTAGGGATTTGAGATACCTTGTGCCATTTTGGGAGAGGGATGAAAATTTTTAGGGTCTTGAAAATGGATTTATAAAGGAGAGTGAGAATTAGGACTTTGTGATACTTGATACTATAATGCTAAGGTAAAGGGAAACAAAATCCCATTTGAGTTTGAGGCTCCATGATATGAAATCCCTTAAAGTATGATGGTAGAGAAAATTTTGGGAACCCACCAAGGTAAAGATCTAGTCTTGAGGGGTATAACATAGGTTAGCTGTAGGTGGTTCATTCATCTTGTGAAAGTTTTATCTTTGGTAATTTTTCTTAGGGTGTGTTAATTTATGCTACCAACCTCTAGAACCCTTCTAAGTTTTCAACACTAGCTTCCATTAGGCCACCCTTTAATTTTTTAACCTAATGAAAGTGGTGCAAATTTTTCCTGACAACTCATATTGTTTAGTTTATGTTGTGTGTCATTATATTTTGGCCTTTCAATTTATAAATTATTTATTCTTTTTATACTCATTCACCTTCTACATTTGGTGTCATTTATTATCTTCCCTAATTGAAGAGTCATTTTTATTTCTATTTTCCTCACTTCACATATTTTCCCCAGTTATTTATTTACATCCTCTCAAAGTATATGCGCTTCATTTACCCTTACATTTTTCTACACACTTGGATATATCACTTGCAAGTACTTTTATAGACTTATCCATTTAATCACATTTCTTCTTTTTTTGCATCTTTTTACTATGCACATGCCTATTCCTTAGCCTTTGGTTACTAAGCTTACTTCACGTTGATATCATATTATCATATTAGATTTTTTATAAGTTATACATTGATCCTACTATGATACATCATGTTATACATTGATCTTAGAATAATATTTAATGCACAATAAAGGTTGTATTTTTATCTTCTGATTTAAACATTTTTTAGATCTTCACACATTAATCCTTTATTGATACATCATAATTTTTAGAGTTACCCATTTCACTTACTCTGAGCTTACATATCAAGCTTATGTTTTCATATCACACTCCTTGAGTTATAATATTAGACTAGGGGAATCATTACTCTCCTTAAATTACATTCTCATTCTACGATTTACATGAAATTAAACTTGGGGGGAAATATAATGGTGAAGTTTGCATAGCTATGGCAATTCTAATTTATTTTTAGGCCCACTTGGATATTATGACTTTTAAATACAAATAAATATAAAAAAATAACACTCTTCTACAAAGTTGGCTTCATTTTCCCATGGAATTACTCATCCCTATTTCAACATTCTTCCATACTCAACTCTATTTTGTTCATATCCACACATATTTAAAAAACAACATTCATTATACCTATTATTGTTTTCCATGTTCCATACATTTATTCCCCACC
Source organism: Sequoiadendron giganteum (assembly GCA_007115665.2). Taxonomy (NCBI): domain Eukaryota; kingdom Viridiplantae; phylum Streptophyta; class Pinopsida; order Cupressales; family Cupressaceae; genus Sequoiadendron; species Sequoiadendron giganteum. Next base: position 77,568,994 of record VCHN02000014.1, on the reverse strand, counting down.
TTGGTCCTATCACTCCTTTGTCTTAGGTCAATATTTTTCATATGAGATTGATTGTACACCTACATATTTTACTCCTAAAACTCAGAGTCAAATTCAAAATTTTGTTGACTATTTCCCATTTTATTCCTACCATGAATTTTCTTAGTACATATTTCATGTAATTTTTCTATATCTTGGTATTTAAATGCATTCAATGTACATGTTATCATATCCTTTTATATCCTATAAGAATCCAAAAAATTCCATGCACTAGAGAGAAGAATTACCTTAGAAACACTTTAATTATAGCACTAAAATGAATTTGAAGCTACATAATCATTAAAAGAAATTGCATTTTTGAATATTATTGTCCTTGATCATTTTCACAACCAAAAATATAGTCTTTCTACCTAGGTTAACCTAGGATAACTTGACCTCAACAATCAAATAATCTCCCCAAGGTATGTAAATATATTACCATTTTCTTGAAAATTAAAAAAAGATAAGTGATTTGGGAAAATAAAAAATAAGAACACATGATTAGTTAGATTAGATGCACTAGTTATAGTATAAATATATGCGCTCATGGACTTGATGTTGAGTTGAGAACTTGAACTTCAATAGAGTTGGCAAAGTGTTCTAGTTTTAAAGCAGGGTATAAATAGATAGGAAATATTTTTAGTCTCTATAAAGGTAAAATTTAGTGTGTGATGCAGTTAAAATCCGAGCCTTATTAGAATGCCAAATTTCATAGCCTTATCAACCAATTAGAATATCACATAGTCATATTATGAAATTAAATCTACACCATGAATTAATGATATCTTTCAACTTTATTAACAAGACTAAAATTCATAGCCTTACATGCATTGCATGATATGCACTTGATTAACTTATGATGAAGTAAGGGAGACTCTCCCTTTCAAATTTTATCACAAACACACAGAAAACACTATTCAAGAAGGAAAATAATTATCATGAAACACATAATAAGGAAGAGAAATCTGCAATATGTATTATGTATTATGTTCAAAATCTGAAAATGAATTACATAAACATGGAGCTTATATGCTCACATACAAAATGGGTTTCACACATACAAAAATCTGCAACTTAACATCCTAGATTCATTCCACCAGCATTTGGGTATGAAACCACCAACTTTCCAAAATCCCCCTCTTCAAATGAGCAAGCATCATTATATAGAAATTGTGTGAGAAGAAACCACCATTGGTTTTCCAAAACAACCTCCAATAACCACCTTCAAATCCAACATCCAACTTGAGGAGAGATAAGAATATAAAATATAAAATAATTCCTTAAATTCATAACCTTCACATGAGCACCTAACTTCTGGCCAATCACCTTGGTCAATTATGACACCTTCAATGATCCACGATGGCTCTAACAAATCCAAATGGTGACATGCATCAACATGCAAAGATTGTAGAAAAACATTGAAATACATGCAACTGAACATGCAAACACATGCACCCCAAGTGGTCCCCACCAAGAAATGGGACACCCAAAAGGAGTAATTCCCCATTTACACCTTAGAAACATTTACCAAAACATAATCCCACCAAATTTACATTTATAATTTTTTCTACTATGGAAATTAAAAAGTTGCAAATAAAAATATGTATTCTCCTAAACCCTATGCCCTGATTGAAAAAACAAAAAAATAGCATTATTTTTGGTGATGCAAGATTTCTAGTACCCCTAGACGCTCCTACATCAGACAACTAGGGTAGGAAAATATTGTAAATATCGATTCACAAAATGGAGTTGAGTGGTAGTACCACCCTTTTAGATTGCAATAAATCCCCAACAAACTCCATCACTGAATTTGGTACCTGCAATTGATTCTTATTTCTCCTCTTCCAACACTTATCTAGAAGAAGCAACCTCCTCCTCTGACAACTCTGTGCTCCATTCTTCTCTCCTCTTGTGGACTTGTATCCACTATGTAATATACTCATCCTAATACCATACATTCTCCTCTCTAGTCTTGTGGGATTGAACCCACCACAAACCGACCACCTCCACCAAGTTCCTCCTACACCTTCATCTAAAAATTCTACATGAAAATATGTATTATCCAAACAACAATCAAAATTTACTACATCCTTATACAAATCTGCAATTACTACTCCATGGAAATTAAAAAATTTCGTTTGCATGCTCTCTTCTTGCTCGAAATCCTCTTCTAATCTTACCAAAGAAGGTATAGAACCATCACAAATGAATTCAAAATTAAAATTTACCTCATTTTTGTTCATTGTCCCAACATCCTTTCCTCATTCTTTGCTACAACATCCATCTTCTCACCTCTAATGACAAGTTTTGTAAACTCTTCTTCATGTTTTTCTGTCATTTTTCCTTCCAACAACTTGTTCATTCTTTCCATCTCTTCTTTCAACAAGATATCTTCCTCTTCCTCACCAAACTACTCGTCAAACTTAGGACCATCCATGTTCATAATTTTTTATTACAAACCTTCATACTTTTCACATAAATCACTCCATTCACATGCTATCGTTGAAACTTGTGACTCATTATCATCTCCATTTGTGTGGGCTGCCACCACATATTCTTCCTTATATTCAACCCCTACCAAAGGGCTGAAATACTCTTTCTTTTTGATCTTCTCTTTGATTTCCTCTTTCAAAAGACCATTCTTATTCTCATATCTCTCTTCCCATATTCTCACTTCCTCCTTAACCATCTTTTCCAATAGATCTACTTTAGCCTGGAGCATTTGAAATTCTTCATGGTACTTCATATTTTTCACTTCTTTCCAATATTGTTCCCAAAATAAAATTCTTACGGGCCTCCTCATGACCCATCCCATCATCTCTGGTATATACTGCCTCACATTCAATGATCTATCTACAAACAAATCACACACACCACAACGGGTCCTGGTGAAAACTGCCTCACATCGGTGCTTCTACCTACACACTTAGGAACTCCATCTCTGATACCACTGATAAAGTAAGGGAGACTATCCCTTTAAAATATGATCACAAACACACATAAAATACTATGCAAGAAGAAAACAAATTATCAAGAAACACATAATAAGGAATAGAAATATGCAATATATATTATGTTCAAAATTTGAAAATGAATTACATAAACATGGAGCTTATATGCTGGCATAAAACATGTGGGATTAACATATACAAAAAACTACAACTTAACGTTCTATATTTATTTTGGTAGTATCTAGGTATGCAACCACCAACTCTCCAAAATCCCCCCTCTCCAAATGAGAAATCATCATTTTATAGAAATTGTATGAGAAGAAACCACCATTGGTTTTCCAAAAATACCTCCAATAACCACTTTGAAGTCCAACACCCAACTTGAGGAGAGATAATAATATAAAAAAATTCCTTCCATTCATAACCTTCATATGGGCACCTAACTTTTGGCCAATCACCTTGGTCAATTATGACACCTTCAATGATTACTAGCGGCTCCAATGGCTCCACATATGGACATGCATAAACATGCAAAGCTTGTGGCCCAAACATGAAAATACATGCAATTGAACTTGCAAACACATGCACCCCAAGTGGTCCCCACCAAAGAATGGGATGTCCAAAAGGAATATTTCCCCATTTATGCCTTAGAAACATTTACCAAAACATAATTCCACCAAATTTACATTTATAATTTTTGCCACAATGGAAATTACAAAGTAACAAATTAAAATATTTATTCTCCTAACTCCTAAGCCCTTATTGGAAATAAACAAAAATAAAATAGCATTATTTTTGGTGATGCAAGATTTCTAGTACCCCTAGATGCTCCCACATCAATTTCTTGTACCAAAAAACCTCTTATATTCTTCTTCACTATCTATTAATCCAATATGCACTTAACTTGTGCCACATTATAATTCATAAATTTAATTATATATTTTAAAGTACACCTATTGTCTTTATCGTATGGTGCATCCCTTCCATTCAATCTACATTTGCATTATGTACACATACTCCCTTATTTTTGTGACCTCTTGTTATCCTTAGCAATTTTATTGTTTTCTGCACATGTCTACCTTATGCGACCCCTTCCCTCTCATTCAATATTTCATGTAGGTTTCTAGGCAACCAATATTTTCATTATATCATTTTACATTTCTCTCTCATAATTTATTTCTTCACTTATATCCATTATAAGGGGCAGATCAATTTTACTTTTGATTTCCTTTGTTTTTACCATTTCTTCTCCACTTAGCTGTAATGCATCCTTTTCATTTATTTTCATACATTTTATTGGTCTCTCCTTACATTTATACAATCCTCCTACTAGATGCAACTTCTTCTTGTTAGAGTTATCATGTATTAGAGAATAATTAATTAATATTTATTTAATTATTATTCTAATTCTCATGCACTTAAGCTAAAATTAGGTTTTCTTTAGTAAATAACTCAATGCTTTATTTATGTTAACTATAGAGCTAATATTAGATCAATTCATCTCATCACATAGGATGTGACACTTGTCATGATCTAATCCCTTTATCATTAGGGTTGCTCTTATAAATCATTCATTCTCTCTCGTAATTAATCATTTTGTATGTATTTTCTTTTTAAGGAATAGAAAATATTCGTTTTGCAGAGCTCTTGAGTAGAAGGTGTTTTGTTTGTTGTTTGATCATGTGGCTTGTGTTATTCATAAATCTAATATGGTATCAGAGCAAGGATTCAACAAACCCCTTCTCAATTTTTGAGTTTTTTACTCATCTAGGGTTATAGTTTCAAATCTAGAATTTTCAATGCATTTTTTTGCAATTTTTGGAGGTGATAAATTTTTTGGATCACTTTGATGCAAAACAGACCTCACCAATGCATTTGGAGTGGCCAAAAGCCTAAAGAACGATCGTTGTTTTGGGAAAAATGGAGTAGTTAAATTTTTTGAGTTTTTTGGCATAGAATTCAAGGTAATTATCTACAAGACCGTATGAAATATGTACCATGTATGGATCCATACATCGTACTGTCCATGCGGCCACCATTAATAATGCTCCAGTAAAAAATCCAAGTGGGTTAAGGTAAAAAGCGAAAAAATTCAAAAAAAAAATCATGCAAAAAGGTTTTTGGATGACAACATTTGTTTGGGAAATGTTATTTAAGAATATTCTATAGAATACTCTCTACCTGGTCAACACCTACGCCCAGTCACCTAGTCCTACATGCAACCATTGGCTTATTTTTTTAGCCCCGAAATTGCCCTTGAGGGACAAATTGTGCAACTTTTACAAAATCGGGTGTAACTTGGGCATCTGATCTCCATTTTTTAAAGACTTATATCGTCTGAAAGCTAGTTCTGAGCTTGTTCTATATCTACAGGTATTTTTTCCTGACTTTTTACCAAAAAAATTATTACTTTCAGTTGAATTCAACCCTTATTTTCAATGCTTTTTGGGGCCATAACATGTTGAAAATCTCTTTCAGTGCTCTACACAACCATATAGTCCATTTTTATGGAATATTCACCAAGTACATAGGGATATCTCTAATGTGATTTTTTATTTTTTAAGATTTTCTGCTCTCAAAGTTGTATTTGGGTTTGGTTTTTCTTGTTGTGGGGGTGTATATTTCTCCCTTTTAGTATCTATATACATTAGAGATCAAAAATCCTATACCACACATTATTTTGAAAGCCACAACCATTATGGAAAAAATCTCTTCATTTGAACGCCTTATGCCACACAACTATCATACCTGGAAAGCTCATATGACCAGGATGCTCATTTATAAGGGTTTGTGGCCCACTTTGGATGAAGTACAACCAGAATTGACTCATCAATTTGAGATATCTTAGGATAGGAACAAGACAGATGAGGCTATGGGTTTGATTTCCCTACATGTTTCAGATAGTCTCTTGTTTTGTTTGGAGTCTTCCAACACTCTTAGGGCTATGTTGATAAGGTTCAGTGATATTTTTGGCATCATCAATGAGTATAAAGCTCTCCACATTGAGGCAGAACTAACATCATGTGTACTTGATTCTTACCCCTGAATTAAGGACTTCTTGCACAAGTTTAAGTCACCTAGATCTCTTTTGTAGGGTTGTGGGAAGAATAAAACAGACAAAGAATGTATTTTCTTGTTTTTTTCTAAGCTTAGAGGGTCATTTCAAGTCTTCTCTTCTACTTTCTATTATAGTATGGATGCATTGGGTGATGCATTTACCATGCCTACTTCAAAGGTTTTATGTGATCATTTGACTCGTGAAAAGGAAAATTTGGTTTAGTTTAAACCTCTTTTTGGTTCTAAAAATCAAGAATTGTGATGCAAAGAAGTGGTAGATTAGCTTGTCCCATCTCTTCTTAACACAATTCAATCACAACTTAAGAATCTATACCTCTACAATGTTGATTTTCACTAACATGCTAGTCTTTCCAACTAGGTCTCCAAAATGGTGTTTTCTGGCATATCTTTTAGATTTCATCTCACCTTGAAATGCGAACCTTTTTTAGATACTTATTAGGCTCTATTCTAAAATATCTTCCTAGGGACATGGGTTGTTTTGGAGAAAAACACACTAATTTGATCTGCTACGCCTGAAACTAGGCCAATTAGGCCACTTTTACAAATAAATTACTAATAATCCTTCTCCCAATCACCTAAAATCTTCAAAAATGTCTTAAACCAGTCACATAGGGTCACAATCACAATATTTTTGCAGCAAAACACTCTCTCAATTTGTTGTCCCACTATATCACTAACTTACCTAGCCTAACACATGAGGATGTTAGGCTAGGGATTTGACCAAAACACCTCTAAGCTCCAAAAATAAATAAAACATGTAAAACACATCTAAATCCACCATTCTAGTAAGTTTGGATAATCTACAATGGTGGAATGGTCTGAAATTTACATTTTTCTCTCAAAACCCTTGAAATGGAGGGTTTCTAAGTAGTTTGAAGTAAAAGACTTCAAACTAGCTTATTTCTTGATGAAATTACACCACACCAAGTTCAAAAGAAAGCTAAACCTCAATAGACACCTTCCACTTAAGTCTCAATTCATGACAATACAGTACAAGGCCATACAAAATGAACAAACACATAAAATGACACAAAATTATAGAAAAAAAAATAGCTCCTTCACTTTTTCCCTTTACCCAAAAGTTACAATCCCTATGCCTCAAATTTTGTGAGGCTAAATCCATCACACACAATTTTCATCCATCAATTACAAAACAATAATAGTCAAGTGACCATTCAAATTCTTCAAACTTACAATATTGCCAAGTTGCAAAAGCAACTTTTACATTCCTGCAACAACTTTTAACCAACGCCTAGAAAAGACCCTACATGACAACACATCTACAAGAATGGTCTTATGTTGAACTTATTACATTCATAAAATGAAAAAACACTCAAAATTCTAACTTAGACTTCTAAATGCATCATTAGAACTAACATGACCATGGTGCCTCTGCACCATACACCTAGGGTGAAAATGGTTTCATTCTCCTGATGAAATGAGCTCATGAATAGAGACTCCATACTTCTTAATATCCTCCTTTAACATCCAAGTAGCATCTTCATTTGGTATGCCATGCCACTTAACCAAGTATTTATTATACACTTTGTGTCTAGTCCTCTTGTCCTCCCTTGTATCCAATATGGCTTCAAGCTTCATTGGTGGCTGGGTGGTAGGTCTTTAACCCACTCATCATCTTCAATTTATATTGTATCTAATCCTTCACCTACAACCACAATAATATTAAAAGGATATAATTCAACAACATTAAATATGGGTGAGATAGCCACTCCAGGAGGGAGTTCTGTCTCATAGGCATTATGTCCAAACTTATGGACCACCCTGTAAGGTCCAATATTTTTCATCATTAGCTTGGTGTATTTACCCTTGGGCAACCTATCTTTCCTCAGATGTGCAAACACCATGTCCCCTACTTTTAATTGAATGTCCTTCTATTATAAACCAAGATTAGACATGCAAACCAAAAATTACCTTCCACAAGAGAAAAACAGAAAAAACAAGAGCAATTTGCATGAAGATGTGCAAATGAATTATATTTAGGAATTAAGAAATTATAAAAGATGGGTTTCTTTATAAAAGAAAAGTATGCATAACCCTAAAGTTAAAACCTAATGTTGACCTAATTAGCTCAACTAAATAAAGCTTACTTATTAATTATGTAAATTAATTATTACCTAAGTAAAATTAATAAAGTGTAATTAAATAATTAATTACACCAACACCCCCCCTTAACTGCAACATAGGGAGACTAAAAAAGAATGCACCTAATGGTAGGATGAATTCATGAATGGGTCCCAACTACAAGGCCATGTTAGGTACCCATGTACAAATGCAATGAATGGGAAAAAGGAGAAAACCCAGTGGGACAAAACCCCCCCTCAATGAGATGACCTACTACAAAGAAGCACTAGAAGAACATTGATGGAGTAACACTGGAATCCTAAATCTGGAAAGCAAGGAAAGATACCTCTATTTAGAAGAAACCATATGAGATTCAATGGACTTAGGCAGAATCATGATAATGCAATAGTAGACCCGATGCCAAGGAACACTGGAAAACTCACAAATTGGAACAACCCTAGAATCTATGAAGCAACGGTAGATGAATAAATGATGCCCCCATAAGAGGGAATGATATTATGAATGAATCCAGAAGCTATGTGTATTTCGATGCCGATGCAAAACTGTGACTAAAACTGATCCATAGGAGCAAGTACCATGAAGATTCTAAAACATTAACCATAAAATGAATGACCCTCAAACTGAGATGTGACCCGATGTGAATGTGATGTGATTCAAGATCATTAACCATAGGCTCTCAATCTAAGATGTGAACCAATGCGAACCAAAATGTGTCAACCTGTGAGCAAGATGTGGCCAAAGAAACTACAAAATCCAGATACAACTTGAATGCGAGTTGTCATCAATATCAACATGAGATCAAATTGCATGAAATGAAACTATACTCTAATAAAATCATTATGCAAGAAGCCCCCCTAATGGAACTTTATAGAATTTCATTTATTACAATACCCCATGATTGTAAAAGGAGAACATGCAAAACATGCATAAATCAAAGAGAAAATGCAAACCTAATGCATGAAAACAAGAAATATTGCATGCACAAACCAATGTTCACATCTGCCTCCATGATTAAAATTGACCTTAGATCTGTGTAGAAGACTATATCAACTTTTCGGTGCTACTTTAATCACAACAAAAAACAATAACCGAGGCAAAAGTTATGCCCTCTAAAGCAAAAATTTCTTTATCAACTTCAAATACCTAAAAAATAAATCTAGAGAATAATCTAGAAAAAAAAATTGAACCACTAGATCAGGATCATAACCAGATTTCCAACGGTATCTCATTTTTGGAAAACGGACACCGTATGCTCAATATATGACCATTTTACTACAAATGCTTATTTTGGCTTTAAACCAAATATTTTATTAATTTAAAGATTAAAAAATTAGTAAAATATTTAGTTGTACCTTAATGGCATGGAAACTGAGGCAGATCAAAAATTATCTTGACACCAAAAATATGGCACAAAAATCGAGGCCTCCATAGAGATCCGTATAGTTGCACAAATTTTTTCTAGCAACATTTTTGAAAATCCCCAAAAACACAAAAAATCAATTTTCAGCAAACCCTATCATATTTTATATGAAAATAGGGATTTTTGGGTCTTCTGAGTGCACCCATGAGGTCTGTTTTGCACTAAAATGTACCATTTGAGAGATCAAGGTCAAAATTTCTCAAAAAAGCATGGAAAAACCCTTTGATTTGACAAAAAACTACCAAAATAAGCTCAAGGTATGAAACCCTCGAGGAACCCCAAATGTGCTCTGTAATGAATTTATCCAAAAATTGAGAAGGAGTTGCAAATCAAGGCTCTGACACCATGTTAGAAACCAAGATCAAACATAGAAACCAAAAAATACCTTCCACAAGAGAAAAACAGAAAAAAGCAAGAGCAATTTGCATGAAGATGTGCAAATGAATTGTATTCAGGAATTAAGAAATTACAAAAGATGAATTGATTTATAAAAGAAAAGTATGCATAACCCTAAAGGTAAAATTCAATGTTGACCTAAAATTAGCTCAATTAAATAAAGCTTACTTATTAATTAAGTAAACTAATTATTACCTAAGTAAACTTAATAAAGTGTAATTAAATAATTAATTACACCAACACCTTCTTCTTCAAATATGCCTTCTTTTTGTACTTCTTCACACTCTTTTTCATATTCTCCTTGACTTGCTCATGTATGTCCTTCATAGCTATAGAAAACTCCTCTCCTTTTTCACTCTTCTCCATTCCCCTCAGATCTCTCAACTCACATACACCTCTTGAGCTCATGCCATATACAACTTCAAAAAGACTTCTCCCTGTGCTCCGGTTGACTGAATCATTATAAGCATACTCTTCTTGAGGAAGTATGAGATCCCATGACTGATTACGCTATTTGGTGAGGCACCTCAACAAGTTTCCTAGTGACCTATTGACCACTTCAGTCTGCCCATCCTTTTGTGGATGATAGGAAAAACTAAATGTCAAGTTTGTGCCCAAATTCCTCCACAATGTCCTCCAAAAGTGATCTATGAAATTAGTAGCTCTATCAAACACAATGATTAAGGGTAGTCCATGAATTCTTACAATCTCTTTGAAGAACAAACTAGCTATATGAGATGCATCACTTGTTCTCCTACAAGCAATGAAGTGAGCCATCCTACTAAACCTATCAACAACAACATAAATACTATCATACCCTCTTTGTGTCTTAGGCAATCCCAAAACAAATTCCATGCTAATTGACTCCCATGGGTGGTTAGGAATTGGAAAAGGCTGGTAAATACCTGCATTAGAACTCGATCCTTTAGCTCATTGACACACCACACAACTCTCTACAAACCTTTTTATATCCACATGCATTCTTGGCCAATGATAAAGCCTTTTGACCTACTCCAAGGTCTTATAATACCCAAAGTGTCCACCCAAACTACCACAATGTTTTTCTCTGATCAAATTTTCCCTCATAGAGCACTTTAGCACACACAACTAAGCACCCTTGAATAACAAACCATCTTGTAGTAAAAAATAAAAATACTCATTGTGGAAAGCACCTTGTGACTGATTCTAAAAAGTAAAAACATCCTTAAATTCATCATCATCTTGATACATTCCTCTCAATGTATCCACTTCTACACTTTGTAGTTGAATCTCTTGAACCAACCTGGCTCTCCTACTTAGATCATCAACAACCTTGTTTTCTTTCCCTTTCTTATGCTTGTTGGTGAATGTATAGGCCTGAAAATACTCCATCCACTTCATGTGCCTATGACTCAACTTGTCTTGGCTATTCAAGAAGTTTAATGTATGATTATCTCTGAAGAAAATGAACTCCTTTGGAAAGAGATAATTCCTCCAATTCTTAAAGGATTGCACCATTTCATAGAGCTCTAGGTCATATGAGGAATACTTCCTTTTGGCCTCATTGAGTTTCTCACTAAAAAATTCCATCGGTCTCCCTTCTTGACTCAAAGTTGCACCTATGGCATACCCGCTTGCATCAAATTCAATTGTGAACAACTTGTTAAAGTTAGGGAGTGTAAGAATAGGTTTTTGAGCCACTCTTGTCTTCAAGTATTCAAAAATCCCCTTAGCTTCATCAGTCCATTGAAACTTACTCTTCTTGTCTCCTTTGATGGTATCAATGATAGATGAACAAATGTGATTAAAGTTCTTAATGAACTTCCTATAGAAACTAGCTAATCCATGAAATCTCCTTACTTTTGCTATTTTTTTAGGAGTTGATTATGGATTCTACCTTTGTGGGATCCATCTTCAACATCCCTTCCAAAATCACAAAACCAAGGTAAGAAAGCTCCTTCTTCAGAAATTCACACGTCTTGAGATTGACCATCAATTTCTCTTCATTTAGTCTATTCAATACCTTATGTAGGTGTTGTAGATGCTCCTCCTTTGTCTTGTTGTATACAAGGATATCATCCAATTATACCACCACAAATTTTCCTATGAAGTGTTTTAGGACCTCATTCATTAGCCTCATGAATGTGCTTGAGGCATTAGATAACCCAAATGGAATCACTAGCCATTTATATAAACCCTCATTGGTCTTGAAGTCGGTATTCCACTCATCTCATTCCCTTATTCTGATATGATGGTATCCACTTTTTAAATCAACTTTTTGAAAAGTAACATGCACCTGCTAAACTATTCATTAAGTCCTTCATCTGGGGTATAGGGAATCTATATCTAATTGTGATCTTATTTATTGCCCTTGAGTCAATACAAAGCCTCCAATCTCCATACTTTTTAGGTGCCAAAATAGTAGGCACAACACAAGGGCTCAAGCTCTCCCTTATTATCCCTTTGTCCAAAAATTCTTGATCTTGATTTCTTATCTCTTCATTTTGTTTAAGTGTCATCTTGTATGCTGGTTTGTTTGGTAAACTTGCACTTGGTATAAGGTCAATGTGATGACTCACATCCCTAATGGGTGGAAAATAATTTGGAATTTCTTTCACGACTATATATTCATACTTGTCCAATAGGAACTATACCCCATTTGGTATCTCTTTTCCATCTACTACTACTACATCTGATATGGGCTTACAAAAAATGGCATAACCAATGTCTTCCTCCTCTAGATCCTTTAAAAAATCCTTTTCTTTAACCACCATCACACTTCGTCCCTCATGGAAAACACCATCATCTTCTTGTAGAGGTGTGAGAGTGTATGACACTCCATCTTTATCAATTCCATATATTATTATTCCCATCATGCTTGGCCTTTCTATCAAATTTCCAAGGCCTTGTAAGGAGTAGGTGGCATACAACCATGGGGATGATGTCACACAAGATTTTATCTTTGTAGGCACCCATGTTAAACTCCACCCAAGTCTGATCATTCACAAGCACTTGCGGACCCTTATTGAGCCATGAAATTTTGTAGGGTGTTGGATGAGGATTCCTTTTCATTTTAAGTTTCTCTACCATCTCCAAAGACATAAGATTATCAATTGAACCAAAATCTACCACTACTTTACATACCTTTCCTTGTGACTTGCAAGTTGTCCTAAATAATGCTTTTCATTGTGGGGGATCCTTGCTAGTTGGCACCTTGATTAGTGTCCTCCTTAACATCAAAGATTCACCTACCTCTAAAGTATCATGTAGTGAAGTTTAATTCACACTTTCATTGTCCTCCTCATGTACTATTTGAATCCTCCTCTCACCTCCATGAGAACTTGCACCTTGTTTGTCTGGGCACTTCCAAGTTGGGTTTCCAAATTGGTTGCAATTGTAGAACCTTCTAGAGAAAGTATTAGATCCTCTCCCTTGTCCATTGAACCTTTATCTACCACCAAATCTCCTTCCTCTGAAATTACCTCTTTCGTTTGACTCTCCACTTTGTTATTATTGGCTGTTTTATTCACCTTATGGATTTTTTGATTGCCCTCTTGCACCAAAGTTGCCTTTACCTCTGATTTTTTTTCCTCTTCCTCTTCCTTGTTTCTCTTGCTTTCTTTTGATTATTTCCTCTGCTCTAGTTACCAATTGGAAACACTCCTCAACTGTCCTAGCAGTTGAGACCAATCTCATCTTGTATGTTGAATCTAAGGCCATTCAATTACCTTGCCACTTTCTCTAACTCATGTTTAGTATGTCTTAACCTTATGATCAATTTATGAAATTCCTCAGTATATGCCATTACATCTAACTCCTTTTGCTTCAAATTTTGCATCTTCCTACAGATTTGTATTGCATAGTTTGTAGGAAAAATTGTGTCTTTAGTTTGGCTACCATCCGATCACATGAGATTATCTTTGACTTTCCCTTATTAACTCTTTCATATTGAATCTAGTTACACCATTCTAGGACAAGGCCCTTCAACTTATTCTTTGTAAATTTCACCTTCATGTTGTCTTTTATCTCCTCAAATTCAAAGAAGTTTTCGAAAGCATCTATCCAAGCCAAGACTTCCTCACTATCTACTTTTCCACCATACATTGGCACTTCCACCTTACAATTAGGAATATTGTCACCCTTGACAGCCTTTAGCATCCTGACCATTCTCTTTTCTTTAGGGTCCAATTCTTCATCCTCTTCTTGGACTCTTGCTAGAGGGTTCTCACTCTCACCCTCTTCTTCCTTATCACTTTGGTCACCACTGACCATTCCTCTCCTCTGATTATTTTCTAGGTCTGTTACTCTTGAAAGGGTTGCTCTTGTGACTCTTTGTAGAGCCTTTCCTTTTGAATTATCTACTCTTTCAATTATTTTACCTCTTTGGCCATTGGATTAAACTTTGGAGGCATTTTGTTTATGCCCACTCTCACTTCCCACTTCCAATTAGAATTTTTGCTCTGTACCACCTAATGTAGATTAGGGGTGGATTAGATTTTCCTATATCTTATTAACACAATTCAATCACAACTTAAGATGCCAGACCTCTACAATGGTGATTTTTACTAAAATGCTAGTCTTTCCAACTAGGTCTCGAAAATGGTGTTTTCTAGCATATCTTTTGCAGAAGTTCATCTCACCTTAAAAATAGACCTTTTTTAGATACCCATTAGGCTCTATTATAACATATCTTGCTAGGGACATGGATTGTTTTGGAACAATATACACTAATTTGATTTTCTACACCTAAAATTAGGCCAATTAGGCCACTTTTACAAAGCAAGTACTAAGAATCCTTCTCCCAATCACATAAAATCTTCACCAATGTCTTTAAACCATCACATAGGGTCACAATCATAATACTTTTGCAACAAAACACTCTCCGATTTTTTTGTCCCATTATTTCACTACCCTACCTAGCCTAACACATGAGGATGTTAGGCTAGGGCTTTGACCAAAACACCTCTAAGCTCTATCCCCTGCTCTGAAAATTAAAAAAACATGGAAAAAAAATCTAAACCCACCATTCCACTGAGTTTAGCTAATCTACAATGGTGGAATGGTCTGAAATTTACAATTTGCTCTTAAAACCCTTGAAATGGAGGATTTCTAAGTGGTCTAAAGTAAAAGGCTTCAAACTAGCTTATTTCCTGATGAAATTACACCACACCAAGTTAAAAAGAAATCTAAAACTTAGTAGACACCTTCAACATAAGTCACAGCTCATGAAATTATAGTATGAGGCTATACAAAATGAACAAACATAGAAAATGGCACAAAATTGTAGAAAAAAACATAGCTCCTTCACTTTTTCCCTTCACCCAAAAGTTACAATCTCTATGCCTCAAAGTTTGTGAGGCCAAAATCATCACATGAAACTTTCATCCATCATTTACAAAACAATAATACTCAAGTGACCGTTCAACTTCTTCAAACAAGCAATATTGCCAAGTTGCGAAAGCAACTTTTACATTCCTCCAACAAATTTTAACCAACACCTATAAAAGACCCTACATGAAAACACATATGTAATAATGGTCTTATTTTGACCTTATTACATCCATAAAATGACAAAACACTTTAAATGCTAACTTAGACTCCTAAATGCATCATTAGAACTAACATGACCATGGCGCCTCTGCACCAAATTGGTAGCATAGACATCCAATGGAAAAGACAAGAAGAAACAAAATCCCAAGATAGATACTTTAATAGGTAGTGATATTTCCTCCAAAACATCTCAGAAGTCAGAAATAAAACCTCAAACCACTCCTCGACATGATAAAACTTCTAAGTCTGGTGATTCTTCCTCCAAGATGAAGAAGAAATTGGTGAACCTTGTAGTTTTTATGGTAAGGAGGGAAATCCAGTCAATCGATGTTGGAAGAGATTAGAGGCTTTGAAGGAATACATGCAACAACATAACATATCCACCCCTAGACCGTCTTCCTCATCTACAGGTAAAGGTCATGCTCTTTTTGTAAGGGCCTTACATTCTATAGCTAAATGGATACTTGATTCAAGCACGACACATCACGTGACACATTCTCAGGATTTGGTCTCATCCTTTTCAGATTGGAATACTAACCATATTGCAATTGGGGATTCTACATAGCTTTCAGTTTTGGGCTTAGGTGCTATCACACTTGAGGGTGGTTTTCTTTAGGAGGTACTTGTAGTTCCTGATATCTCCATCAACCTTTTTTCAATGTATCATATTTTTCAATCTGGCACCAATAGGACAATTGAGTTTACCCCACCTCATGTAGTTATTTGAGGCCTTCATGTGTAACTAAGGGAATTTTTCTAGGGTTAGCAAATCAAATGAAAACATAAAAACCCAAAGTGATAATGAAGTGTAGAGGAATAAAATGAAAACAAATGAAACAATCTCACCAAAATGTCTTCATCCTCCACATGGATGACCTCCATTATACCTTCTCAACTTGCTGAAAATGTGATGTTGCCCTCAGATTTATGATGAACAATCTAATGACAATGGCAAGCCCTAAGCAAATGTTGAAGGATTTGAATAACTACATGCAATACTATGCTATAATGCAACTAGTAAGCCTTAAAATATGTCTAAAATATGCCAAATGAAATGTAAATATGCCTATGAAAGAATGACAAGAGTGAAAGAGTATGAGATTAGAAGATCATGAGGTTGCAATATATCCCAAAATGAGACCAAAATTGCCATTTTATAGAAAATGCAATTTTGTGTGAATGACCAAGATTAGAAGTTAACAAGTGCCCTAGAATCAATGGTCAAGATTCAATATGACAACCCACAATTAGGATTAGGGCAACATTAGGTCAAATTTGAAATGAATGTACATGATTGATTTTTAGAAAATCAAATCAAGGGTTGACAATGCATATGACAAGAGATATTGGACACATAAAACGAAGTTGTTGGGGAATCAAATAATAATTTAAAATTATTTGATTCAAGAAGTGATGTTGATCTTTTGAATTAAAAATTAATTTAATTCAAAAGTGGTGGGGTCATGTGACAGCAAATAATTAATTTGAATTATTTACTAAAAAGAGGGGAATTGGAAAGTGGGACTATTTTAAATAAATATTTTTATTTAAAATAAGCACAGACAAAGAGGTGGTTGGAAAATCAAATAATCTTTATTTTTTGAGGAAAAAGACTATTTTGAATTTAAAAAAAACTCTAAAGGTGGGGTCACATGACAATAATAATTAATTTGAATTATTTACTAAAAAGAGGGAAATTAGAAAGTGAGACTATTTTAAGTAAATAATTTTATTTAAAATGAGGGAAATGTGAAGGTGGCAATAATTAAATAAATTAAAGAATTTATTTAATTATAAGAGGACTTTTTAATTAGTGACATATTAAATAAATAAATAAAATTTATTTATTTATTTAATAATCCGTAATGGAAAAAAATAATTAAATAAATTAAGAGATTTATTTAATTATAGGAAGACATTAGGCAATTAGTGACACATTAAATAAATAAATTATTTAATAATCAAGAAGAATGAAGAGGACATGAATTAATTAACTAATTATGAACTATTTAATTAATAGCCAAAAGTGAATCAAGGACATAATTAAAATGTCTTAATTATGTTAGGAAGGAAAAAGATTAAAAATAGAGCTTGTAGGTCTAGGTCAATTTTATTTGTCTACATTTGCCCCTCTTTGTCATAATGTAGTTTGTCGCATTGTGGCAAATAAAATAAGTCAAAAATATGCCCCATTGCAAAATAGGATGAGGAAGAATGACAAGGAGGGTTGTGGTATGCCCCCTCGAGAGGACAGTTGGGTTCCGAGGATACGAGTGTGCTCTCAAAAATGAACGAGAAGACTAGAAGACGACAGGACAAGAAAGTGTTAGTGCAAAAGATATGGATGATGATATAGATGAAATGCCTATATGAGATGAGCAAGAGAATATGACAAGACAGAAAGGAGATGAATGTTAGTTCCTAGACAAAATCCTTCAAAACCTTACAATAGGACTTTAATATTTATTACTCTTAATCATCATTGGGCAAATTATTGTAATGGCCAACAAACACGATGATATGACATAAATCAAGGTGTGCAAGGTCGTACCATCACACGAGACAAGCAGTCATAGAAAAGGATGATCATGACTCATACTAAGAGCGTAATTGCCCCAATCTTTTTGTCATAACCAACCACAAGCATAAAGAGACAAGAAGGACAAACCATGAAACATCGTTACTTCTCTAAATCCTATTTCTAGGACATCCTTAAGAAACTAGCAACATGATTGTCAAAAGAACAAAAAAAAATCCATTATCATGATACGTCGCTATTTTTCTAAATCTCGTAGTTAGGATATCGCCGAGAAACTAGTAACATGAGTGTCAGAAGACAAGACAAATGTCATGTGATGTCGTTGTTTCTCTAAATTTGTTGTCGAGATCTCGTTGAAAAACTAGTAACATGATGAAAAGGCCAAAGACAAATGCCAAGTGTTTGCCAAGTGTGCCTAAATGCCAAGTGTTTTAATATCAAGATATTTGGTTTGATGATGTCAAAATGCTAGGGTGTCAAGGTTGCCAAATGTTGAGCGATATCAAATTCAAGAAGGACACATCTTGAATGATGTTGATATCCAGGAGATCAATTCTCAGAGTTAGGAGAATCCATCAAAATGCCAGATGATGAGGACAATTCTTAGGAAGGACACATCCAAAAGCATAAAGAAATGATGAGAGTTTCTCTTCAGAAGGACATACCTAAAGAAGAACCCAAAATTTTTCCAGGTTAAACTATCTTGATAAAATTTGATTACATGTCATTGCTGATATGTTGAATTGACCGAGATTTCTGATGAAAAAAATTGTTGATAGATTGCTTGCTCGGGATTGATGGAAGATTTTCTTGATTTGAAGAAATTTTGACGTGTGTGAAAACATTGTGCCATGAACCCTAATGGACTCACCTAGTGTGGCCTCGGGGGCTCATCAATTGATGGCCTTGCCTAAATCATGCACTCAGAGACCTTGTAGTTTGACATGACCAATGACCTTGTCCAAAGGAAAAAAGTTTGAATCATGATTTTATTTTGACAAAGCTAAAAAGACTGACCTAATGTCTCGGGGATTCAAAGATGAATCTTGCCTACGTAGCAAATGCACAAAGACAACGTAGTTTGGACTTGGACAAATATTGATTGACGTGATTGAATAGACTGACAAGATATTACTTTGACTCTATTTTTGGATTTAATCAGAAGATTTTCTATTTTTAGATCTTTTTTTTTTCAAGACTTTTTCAGATTTTTAGGATTTTTTTTAAGACTTTTTCAATTTTTAAGGATTTTTTCAGGACTTTTTATGAATGGAGGATCATGTGTGACACCCACTGCAGTTACATGATAAATGTCTTGCCCCCCAAAAAATAGGGGACTACACGAGTCTAATGATATGAAGATAGGAAAACACAAGGCAAAAGGCAAGGATATGCAAGGGATGATGTCAACCAAATGCTAACCATGGCCGAAATTGACAAGACTTAGGATGAATGTCATGAATGTGTCAAAACTTGGTGATTATGGAAAGTGGATAAGGGTCGATTAGAGTAACAGTAGATGGTGTAGCAACGATCGACCACACATGGCGCCTATCTGCTAGGTTTTCACCATGGTACCTATCCAAAGCGCCTATTTTCCAGGTTTTCACTATTGTACAAATATATTTCTTTTTACTATTTTTGATATTTTCTAAATTTTTTTGGTGTCACCAAGATGCATGTTTGCCAGGTTTTCATCAAGGGATGCTTTTTTTTTCTATTTTTCATTTTTTTTGTATTTTTAGGTTTTTAGCCAATCTCTCTGATGCTATGTGTAGAAATTTTGAAGATGTAAGTTGTTGATGGGTTCTGTCAACTATTCTCCATCAGGTGTGGCCAACTAATAAGCTCCAAAACTGAATGTGACAGTAATAATATAAGGATCGAGCCAATTAGCCTCAAACTTGCCAGTTTTTTCATGATTAGCCTGATTTCTTGGATTTTGCATGAGGACCAAGTCACCAATTTCAATTTTTCTCACCATTACTCTTTTGTTATAGCTCCAACAGAGATGATTTTGATATGCCTACAAGTGATTCAAGGAATTTTTTCATCTTTCTTATAACATTTATAGCTCATGTAGGCGAGACTGTATGTACTCTTCATCATCAATCATTCCTTTTAAAGAGACTCAAAGAGAAGGAATTTTGACCTCGATGGGAAATATGGCCTCAGACCCGTAGACCAGGGAAAATGGAGTGGCTCCAGTGGGTGTACGAATGCTGGTACAGTAGGCCCATAAGGCAGGATTAAGTTGTAGGTACCAATCTTGGCTAGCGTTGTTGACAGTCTTCTTAAGAATGTGAAGAATTGTTTTATTTGACACCTCAACTTGGTCATTACCTTATGGATAATATGGGGTGGAGAAATAATGTTGGATGTGGAATCGCTCATAGAGTTCATGAACGCACTGATTTTTAAATGGAATCCCATCATCTATGATGATGGACTATGGAACACCTTACCGACAAATGATGTAATTTAGAATAAACTTTGATATTTTCTTACCGGTGATGTAAGTGAGAGGGACGACTTCAATCCACTTAGTAAAGTACTTAGTGACAATGATTATTAATTTGTGGCCGTTAGAGGAGGATGGATGGATCTTTCCCACGAGGTCGAGTCCCCATTGTGCGAAAGGCCATGGAGACGTAATCGGTCGTAGCTCCTGCGCAGGTGTGTGGATTAGGTCACTATCCACTTGGCATTTCCGACATGTTCTGACAAACTAAAGAGCATCATTTTCTAATGTCAGCCAATAGTATCTGAGTCTGGTGACTTTCCTAGCTAACGTTGGACCACTCAAATAAGATCCACATATACCCTCATGTATTTCTCATAAAGTTGTCTGAGCTTCATCAATGTCGAGACAACGAAGAAGGGTGTTATCAAAGCCATGATGATATAGGGTGTCATTGACGATGGTGTGTCAGGAAAATTTTCATATAAAGGAATTTATCTGGTTATTGGAAAGGTTGGGTGGTAAGGTTTGGGACTTTAGATAGTCATGTGTTTCTTGGTACCAAGGTGAACTGGGACCAACAATCTCAAAAACCATTTCCGAGTTTGGGATGTCATATGTTGACACCAATAGTTGTTCGACTAAGAACTCAAATTGTGAGACATTTTTGGGGATGTCCAATAGAGATTCAATAGTGGTCATTGCATCTGCTGCCTTATTCTGTGTCCTTGGAATTTGTTCAAAGGAAATCAATTTGAAATATTTTAGGAATTTATCCACCATTTGCTTGTAAGGAAGCAACTTTTCATCCTTTGTTTCATAATCATCATTCACTTGGTTTATAACTAACTGAGAAACCCCGAATATGAGCAATGTTTGAATTTTCCATTTAATTACGATCTTGGGTCTTGTGACCAATGTTTTTTATCTTGCAATGTTGTTAGTGCACGGGAAGGCAATCCAGAATGCTTTAGGAATGGAATCTCCTTGTGGTGTGATGAATAAAATGCCAACCTCTGAGCCGTGACCAGTATGAGACCCATCAAAATACAACTTCCAAGGTAATGTAGGTTTTTCATGAAAGATAGACTCATTGGGAAAATTAGTTACAAGTGGATGAGTGCCTTGGATGGGTGCATCTGCAAGTTGATCTACTATTACCTGGCCTTTTATTACCTTGCGCTCAACATATTGTATGTCATATTCACTAAAAATCATGACCCATTTTGCTAATCGGCCTGTCAATGCTACCCAACTTAGGAGATACTTTAGTGGATCAATCTTGGATACTAGGTGTTTTTGGTGGCTCAACATGTAATATCATATTTTGTGTTGCAAATAAAAATACAAGGCATGCACATTCAATGGTTGTATAGTTCAAATCGTATCCTATCGGTGTGCGAATGATATAGTATATGACTCTTTCTTTCTCCTCATAGTCGTTTTGTGCCAATAATGCCCCCATTGCATTTGTAGTTGCTGAGACATACAGGATCAATGACTTGCCTTCAATAGGCAGCATTAGGACAGGTGGTGTCAATAGATATTCTTTGATTTGTTCAAAATTTGTGTGGAACTTTTCTGTCCATACAAAGGGGATACTTTTTTGTAATAGGTACTAAATGGTTGACACTTGTTTTCCAACTGTACGATGAAGCCTCAGATGGACTGCAGTCTACCCTGAAGTGTTATCAAATCGCTAATTCCTTTTGGTGGAGGCATGTCTAGAATTTCTTTCACTTTAGCGGGATCAACTTCTATGCCTCGTCGTGAAACTATGTAACCTAATAATTTGCCTGATGTGACCCCAAAGACATATTTTTTGGGGTTCAAGAGAACCTTGTACTCCTCTAGCCATCTAAAATTTTTTTCCAGGACTTTGAGGTGATCTTTCCATGTCAAAGACTTGGCCAAAAGATCATCCAAATAATCTTCCATTAGTATATGCATCATGTCATGAAAGATTGTTGTCATAGCTCTTTAGTATGTGGCACCTACATTCTTTAGGCCAAATGGCATGTCATTCCAACAGTATGTTCCCCATGGGAAATTGAATTTTATTTTGTGTTGATCCTCAGTTGCAATGTGGATTTGGTTATAGCCTGAGAAACCATCCATGAGAGACAAAATCTCATACCCAGCTGTGAGATCAACAATCATGGCTATATTTGGTAATGGGAAATCATCTTTTGGGCAAGCCTTATTCAAATCTCTGAAATCTATGTAGATACGGATTTGTCCATTTGGCTTTGTGACAGGGAAAATATTGGATATCTAGTTAGCATAATCTATTGATCTTATGAATCCCACATCCAGTAACTTCTTTAGTTCATCCTTTATAAGTAGTGCAATCTGTGGATGCATTTTTCGTAAAAAAAAATTGATTGGTTTTATATTTGGAATTAATGGAAGATGATGCAATACCAATTTTGGATCTAGGCCTAGCATGTCAGCATATGACCATGCAAAGTTAACCTTCCTTTATGTGAAGAATAGTTGGAACTCAGGTTTTTCTTCATCTGTTAATGATGCAGCTAAGAGAACCATTTTGGGATTCTCCGGTGTGTTTATGTTAACTTTGATGGTGTCTTCAATTAGCATTGCCAATTTTTCTTATGTTACGAGGAGAAAGTCCAATCCTCCATCCTTAGGTACCTCAGAGAGGTATTCACCTTCGAATACATCCTTTATTTTTACTATTTTTTTGTCAAAAGGTGCCTTGCGGTTTTCACCTAAAGACATTTATTTTTTTGTCTTATTCCTTGCATTTTTGCGACTGGAGGATTGCACAGTCTCCCCGAAGTAAGATGCATAATCTAGGTCAATGGAAAATCATATTTTGTGATCACCCCATGGTATGCCTTCTCAGAGCCCCATGAATTCTTCTATTGCCTCATCATTCTGAAAGATTTCCATCATTGGTGGTTCATGTTGATCCCAGTCAATCAGTTGTGGGTAAACAAGGGAAATCCCATCCTCAGTGTTGTCAAAAGATGGGGAAGATGCGGAAAGTGTGCAAATTGAAGCCTCAAGTGTGAAGGAAAAGTTATCAATTTAACTTTTGTGTCAAATGTAATGGATGGATCATATTCAGATTCATATGAGTTGAATTCATAGTCATAATAGGGCACAAAAATATTAGCATTCTAACTACTAGATGGAATTTCAGAGGCATGGATAGTAGGTTCAGGCATGTCAGGCTAATGGGTGGGCTAGAGAATGGGGCGGGACATTTTAGGTGTTGCCGAGGAAAATTTATGTTCTTCTGGATCCCAAGGAATGCTTACCCATTCCTTATTTTTGGAGTGTCGGTCAATAGGATCAATATTGTATTCTTGTAATAATCTTTCTTCCAAGGGGAGTTGACTAGGGTCTAGAAATAGTTCTTCAATATCATAGTTGCTCAGGGTCTTCTCAGATCCCCATTCCCATTTATTAGAATAGTTTTCAGTAAGGGATTCTTCACTTGTCTCAACACTTTCTAGAGTATTTATGTCCTCACTTGATATTTCATAGGTAAATTGATCGTTAGTTCCAAGTTTTTCAAACCCTAGCCCTATGTACCTTGGTCTTGCAGAAATGATAATAGGTTCCCTCTTTCCATTGTTGGCCTTTCCAAGACCACTTATGCCGTCAAAACTGAGTGCCTTGAATATATCATAGCCTTTTCCGTAGAGATTCACTGGTAGTGGAGGTAACTCTTTTGGGTCTTTGTAGATCCCGTTAGCTATGTCAATGATGAATTCATTACTCATATCCCCCCATAGTGTGAAAACCATTTTTTTGTGGAACCTTGAAAGTTTATTTGGGTTCAACTGCGAAATATTGTCTACCATAGACTTTAGGTGGCTTAGGTATTGTGGTGATACAATAAGTCATATTCAATTTGAATTCTCCACAGCCAAGGTCCTAGATCTGGAGGTCTTTACTTGGTATGGAGGCTGAGGAAGATGGTGTGGAAGAAGTTGATGGAATGGATGATTTGGTGAGTGCAAATGGGTCAATATATTTGGAAGAGGTGGAAGCCGAGGCTTCTCAATTGATGGGTACCTGGTGCTCAACGGTATTTCATAGATTGGTACAATATTGAAATGGATAAGGATCTCCTGGGATAAAATTTTAGTACCATCAAAAAGGAACTTCAAGCATTGGTGGTATGTGGAAGGAATGGCCTTTAGGGCATGAATCCAGGGGTGACTGGGTAAGATATTGTAATGTATGTTACGATCCAGGACTTGGCATGTTGTATCTGTAATAACTAGTCCCACCTAGAGTGGAATTGTGATGACACATTTAGAAGCATATTCTTCATTATCATATGACTTGATCACAATGCTCTTGGTAGCATCCACACATGCATCAAAGAAGCCAAGACCTTTAACCAATTTCAGAGAACAAATGTTCAATCCTACTCTGCCATCTACTAAGACTCGTCTAACCTTATGTTTGTGGAAAAAAACCTTGATATGAAGGGCATCATTATGAGATAGTTTGGGTGAGGAATAGTCACTATCCGAAAAGGTAATGTGATGAGGTGAATTTAGACATCCGACCATAGTATCAAAGTGTTTGACATCAATGTTAGTTGGGATATAAGACTCTTGCAGGAATTTATCCAAGATGGCCTTATGTGTGGGTGAGATGCGGAGCAATTCAAGAATGGATATTTGAGCGGGTGTTTTATTCAATTGATCAATAAGGTTGAACTCTAGTTTAGGGTTTGACTGTCTAGTAGATGGACTCGGTATGGTAATTTTAGGCTGACGTGTGGAGGGTCCTGGGATGGTGACCTTACCTTTACGTGTTGTAACATTGTAGTCCAGGGCCTTTTTAATGGTAATAGTATTGACACATTTCTCTTCATCAACAACTCGCAAGTTTTTGATGATAATACCACTAAAATAATTGAAGGCGGGACAAATGTGATTGGCTTGGTTATCGGTATTCATCATGCCAAATGTGGAGGGTTTACTAGAACCATGATCCTACAGTGGGTTCTTGTGGATTGTATGATCCACATTTGACACAAATGGTTGAACTCCTAACTCAATGGTGTGGTTTTTAATAAGGTCTTGTACTAGATTTTGCAATTGACGACAAGAGGAATTTTTGTGCCCTTTGACACGATGGTAATCACAAAATGCATTATCATCCCACCATGATGGATTGAACTTACCAGGGTCATACAGTTTAGGTTCTTCCAATGTTATGAATCCATTTTGGAGAAGTTTCTTCAAGACAATTTCGATAGGTTCACCCAAAGGGGTGTATGTGCATTTTTGAAATTATTGTGGTTGATGCAATTGCCTTTGATTAGATTGAGCAGGATTATTTTGAACAACATTGGCAGTTGGTGTTGGTGTAGTCACAAGTACATTTTGATTTTGAACTCCTTTGATGGTGAGTACATGACTTGTTGCATTAACGGTTTTTGCATCGACCACACCATCATTTGTGATGTGTTTATTTTTAACCCCGTATTTTTTTTTGTCACTGGAGTTATTTGGGTTATTGTTTGTGGTGGTGTTGATGGTTTTTCCACCATATTGTAATTTTCCTTTGGTGATCAAGGATTTTTCAAGTTGAACACCTTTTTCAACAAGGTCAACAAAGGTGGTACAACAATGGACTTGTAAGACATATCTGAGTGGTCCTAGGAGAGTTTGTACAAACATGGTGACTTTCTCCTTTTTTGGTATTTCTACCAGACATCTACTTGCTAAGGTTCTCCATCTTTGAAAGAATGGGATAAAAGTCTCTCCTGCCTCCTCTTGGGTAAGCTGACATAATGAAGCAATGCCAATATCCGTGTCAATGTTGCAGGCGTAGTTTTCAACAAACTTGTTTTCCAATTCATCCCATGTTTTGATTCCTTTAGGCAATAGTGAGAACCATTCCATTGCATGACCTATGAGGCTTCTAGAAAAAAATCTCATGAGATAGGTTTGCTCATATGCAATGTCCATGCAACTAGTGGTGAATTCTCTTATGTGTTCAATAGGGTTCATTTTTCCTTTGTATTTAGGAAAATGAGGTACCACATATCCATGAGCAAAGGATGGCATATACAAGGTTGCGTCAAATGGATATGGACACAAGTCATGTGACATGTAAGACTTTTTGTTTGACTGCTGCAAGGTCTCCACTTGTGTTTGAAGAACAACAAGTTGTAGTGTGAGTGCTTCCATAATGGGGTTGTTGGTAGCATCACACATGTTGGTGATAGGTATGGATTGGTTTCCCACTTGTTGTGATGAGATGTGTTGGTTTGGGATGTGTTGGTGGTGAGCAAAGTGAGTATTATGATTTTGCGGTTGTTGGAAATGAGTGTGTTGATGAAGGATATGCTGATGTGTATGAACTTGAGAAGCATAAGTGGGGATATGAGATCCTGCCATGTTGGATTGAATTTGGGGGCCTTTTTGGTTTTGAGCATGTTGATGCCCAAATTGAGTGGAAAATTGGGTGCCTTGATTGCCTTTCCCAAATAAGAAATTGTGGCCTTAAGGAATATTGGTATTAACCTGTGAGGAATTAGGTTGGATGCCTTGAATGATAACTCTTCATTTATTTCTCCCAAGAGGGTTTGATGAGTTGGTTGCCATAACATTTGAGGAACCTAATAACAAGTTTTATGATGTACCCATTGAACTAGATGAAGTTTCAAAGAGGTTTGAGGTGGTTGCACCCATTGTTGATCCAAATATTTGTGAAGGGATAGTGGATGTTTGTTGGGGGATAGATTGTGATGTGGTGTTGGTTTGGGTAGATGATCCCCCAATAGATGTTGTGTTGGTTGTGGTGGATGTATTACTTGTGGTGGTAGCATGACCAATGGAGGTAGCATTAATGGTGTTAATGAAATTTTGTGAAGAGGCTCCCATGGAAGGATTGTATGATTGGTGATCCAGAGATGTTGCCCTAATAGTGTTGAGGTCAAATACTTTTGGTAACCTAGCCCCTTGGTCAAGGAGCATCGCTAAATATTAGGTTGAGTCATTTAAGACCAATTCTTCCACAAAAGAGGCCACTTCTGGGTTTTGGGAAACAATTCATATGTCTTCTTCATAGACTTCCCCATTTTGGTCTCTGCGGACAAATTGTTCAAAGGGATTGTGTGGAATGGACATCTCACTAAAAGGATTAATAATAGAATTTCCCATGTCATTAGAAAGAGTGTTCATGTCACTAGGGAATGAATTCATGTCATTGGTGAAATTGATAAAATTGGTGTCTTGACCAAAAGAATCGATGGTTCTTTTCTTTCTTTGTAACCTAGTTTCAACCATAAAATTTTTTGCTCAACTTTGGGATGATGAGGGAGAATGACCTAAATACGACACTGTTTTTGGGTGTTTTGGAAATAAGGAATGCTATGAAATGCAAATGAGATTAAAAGGAGACTAAAGGTTTGTGGATGCAAATGATATGACACTAAAATGAGGAGAGTAATGGTATGCAAACTAAAAGGAGCCTAAGATGCACTCACTATTGGGAAATCTAAGGAGATGACTACTTGACCAAACAAAGTGTTGGCAATGCTTTAGGTTTGGAAAATTAATGGACCGTAAAAGGACTAAAGGAGGACAAAGTGAAATTTCTACACTAGACTATTGAGTAGGAAATAATTCACAAAAGATTTGAATAAAGGACAAAGGGTGATTGGGTCCAATGATAACCTACTTTTGAAGACAAATTTTGACAATAGATGGTAAGGAATCTACTCCTAAAATCTATAAAATGAGTGTCCAAGGAGATGGTAGATTTAACAATGCAACTAGTCAAATGCAAGTGGAAACCTATGGTGATCCTAAGAATGCCATGATGAGGGAAGTTGAGCAAATCAATGTTTGGTTTGACAGAAAGAAAAAATCACTTGATGAAATTTGGAAAAGAAAGGTTTGGACTTCAATTTTGATAGTGGGAAGATGCTTATGAAAGCTGGAAAATGCGGCTCGGAATGGAAAATGTGGCATGATTTCAATCAAATGCACCTTGATAGGGTGCTTGCGCTAGATGATAAAGCAGATGCGGTGTGAAATTGTGATTGCAGTTCAGGAGATTTTAAATGTGATTCAACATAGCGAATGCGGCTCAAACTGGAAAATAAGGCTCGATTTCAAGAAAATGCAGCTTGATAGGGGGAGTGTGTTGCAGGAAGCAATTTTGGAAAAAGTTTCAGCAGGTTTACCAGTCTTAATTTTAGCAGATGCGGTGCGAAATGGTGATTGTGGTTCAATAGATTTTAAATGCAGCACACCAGAGTGAATGTGGCCCGGTTTCAATCAAATGCGGCTCAGGAACAAAAGTTGCGGTTCAAGATGGCAAATGCATTGCAGGAAGTGATTTGACAAAATTTTAGGCCAATTGCAAAGATTTATTTCAGTTGGCAAAGTTGTTTCAGATTTTGGAAATTTTGATGTTTATTTGTTGGAATTGTATGAAAATAGTTGGCAAACACATGGTGTTGTAAAATATGAAAATCAACCACATAGAAATCATTTTACAAAAATCCTATGGCTGTAAGGACAGTATTCTTATGGATCCCACTAACCACATATCCTTAGCAAATGAATTTAGAAGCTTGGCCCCACAGGCTCCCCCTTACAGTGCAATCACTTCTCACGACAACCAAGCTTCCAAACTCCATGAAACTCCCATGGCAGATTGATCATTTCTACTAAGAACTATGTAGGTGCGGGTGCCTTGGCAACAACTGTTGCTGCACCAAAGAATAGAAGGTTCAAGTGGTTTTCTAAAACAAAGGATTTATTTTGGGCACCCGTTCAAAAGGCCACGTGAGAGGCATTATCATCCTAGTCTGCAGAGGTTATGCTCTATAAGTTTTGACGCACCACAAGGGTACTGGAGATTCAATTGCTGGTCCACAGGAATTTCTATAATGCTAATATTTTCTCAACATTAAAATTTATATACCGGTTGGACGTCACCTAGTTTTAGCGTGTTTTCAATTTAAGTTGCTTTGGGGTGAGTACTTTTTCCCACCAAAGAAGGCCCAATTTCTAAGGCTAACAAAAGCGAGCCAAAATATTCATAGTTTAATCAATTTTTGTTTAAAAGCAAAGAGAGAGCACATGAATATCTCCACTCACACTTGCATGGTGTTCATTTTAAGCCCAAAATTAAATGTCTTGACAAACATAAAAAACATGAAGTTCATTTTAACCTTTTGTAGTATTTGTCAAAACATGGGGTTCATTTTAACCGTTTGTAGTGTGAGCTAACTAAAAGTTCATTTTAACACAATGCTATGAAGAGATGCAAATTTATTTTAACCCAATGAGTTATTATGCAAGATTGTGTTCTTTTAATTCCATCAATATGCATGCATGTTCATTTTAACTCATGAATGTAAAAAAAAATGCAAAAAAATATTAGACTCCTCGCCACAAGCTGCAAATGAAAAATCAGTAACCGAAAATCTCTAAACCACCACACAGAAAAAAAAATAGAAAATCCGATTTATTTATTTTTACCCTACAGATGCGTCATAGCAGAGTGAATGCGGCTTGGTAAGGTAGATGCATCGTTTGGACAACCGAATGCGGATGATAAGATCAAATGCGGATTTCTAGTTGTCAGATGTAGCTCGAGGATTCAGAAGCATCATTTGGAGAAGTGGATGTGGTTTGACAAAACATGTGTGTCACTTGCGAAGGAAAATGCGGCTTGACGGAGCACTTGCATCACAAAAAATGGCATATGCATCATTCCGTACACCTATACCTACAAAAAAAAAATTGATGAAAAAAAACCCTACAATAACTTGCAAAAACTTGTTAAAAAAAAGAATGTCGGGTTCACCAATGTAACTAAGGGAATTTTTCTAGGGTTAGCAAATCAAATGCAAAACATAAAAGCCCAAAGTGATAATGTAGTGCAAAGGAATAAAATGAAACCAAATGAAACAATCTCACCAAAATGTCTTCATCCTCCTTGGCTGACCTCCATTATACCTTCTCAACTTGCTGAAAAATGTGATTTTGCCCTCAAATTTATGATGAGCAATCTAATGACAATGACAAGCCCTAAGCAAATGTTGAAGGATTTGAATAACTACATGCAATACTATGCTATAATGAAACTAGTAAGCCTCTAAATATGTCTAAACTATGTCAAATGAAATGTAAATATGCCTATGACAAAATGACAAGAGTGCAAGAGTATGAGATTGCAAGATCATGAGGTAGCAATATATCCCAAAATGAGACCAAAATTGCCATTTTATAGAAAATGCAATTTTGTTTGAATGGCCAAGATTAAAAGTTAACAAGTGCCCTAGAATCAATGGACAAGATTCAATATGACAACCCAAAATTAGGGTTAGGGCAACATTAGGTCAAATTTGAAATGAATGGACAAGATTAATTTTTTGAAAATCAAATCAAGGGTTGACAATGCTTGTGACAAGAGATATTGGGCACATAAAATGAAGTTGCTAGAGAATCAAATAATAATTTAAAATTATTTGATTCAAGAAGTGATGTTGACCTTTTGAATTAAAAAATAATTTAATTTAAAAGTGGTGGGGTCATGTGACAAAAAATAATTAATTTGAATTATTTACTAAAAAGAGGGAAATTAGAAAGTGGGACTATTTTAAATAAATAATTTTATTTAAAATAAGCACATATAAAATCAAATAATCTTTATTTTTGGAGGAAAAAGACTATTTTGAATTAAAAAATAACCTTAATTCAAAAGGTGGGGTCACATGACAGTAATAATTAATTTGAATTATTTACTAAAAAGAGGGAAATTTGAAAGTGAGACTATTTTAAATAAATAATTTTATTTAAAATGAGGGAAATGTGAAGGTGGCAATAAATAAATAAATTAAAGAATTTATTTAATTATAAGAGGAATTTTTAGTTAGTGACATATTAAATAAATAAATAAAATTTATTTAATAATCAGGAAGACATAATGGACAAAAATAATTAAATAAATTCAGAGATTTATTTAATTATAGGAAGACATTAGACAATTAGTGACGCCTTAAATAAATAAATTTTATTTATTTATTTAATAATCAAGAAGAATGAAGAGGACATGAATTAATTAAATAATTATGAATTATTTAATTAATAGCCAAAAGTGAATCAAGGACATAATTAAAATGTCTTAATTATGCTAGGAAGAAAAAAGAGTAAAAATAGAGCTTGCAGGCCTAGGTCAATTTTATGTGTCTACATCATGATCCTGTTATTATTGTGGCTATTGGGAGTGTTGATTCTTCTCATTTATACTGATTTGACGGTTTTGAGAGTTTAGTTGGTTCAAGTTCATCCTTCATAGTAATACAAACACTAAGAGCACATGTTGTGGTATGAACGTTTTGGTCATGCCAATTACAAATATCTCCAACAGATGAGTACACATGCATTAGTGTTAGGGATCCCTAAGATTTATTGTACTAATGGTGTTTTTTGAGGATGTGTTCCTAGAAAAAATCACTGAGATTCTTTTCCTATGGGTAGAGCCACACATGCTAAGGCATCCTTAGAGTTGGTTCATAGTGACATCATATTATTTCTGAATTCTTCTTATTCAAAGGCCAAATATGTGCTCACATTTATTGATGACTTCTCTAGGCATTCATGGTGTACCTTCTTAAGTACAATAGTGATGCCTTTGATTCTTTCAGAATCTTTAAGAAATTTGTGGAGAAGCAATTTGGTCTTTCTATTAGACAGATACACACAGATAATGGGGGAGTATGTTAATCATACTTTCAAGGAATTTCACACTGAGTATGGTTTGCAGCATTAGCTTACAATTTCATACACTCCTCAATAGAATTGTGTTGCTAAGTGAAAGAATAGAACTTCATGGGAGATGGAAAATTGTATGATTCAGTCATGAGATATGCATTCTTCATTTTGGGTTGAAGCAGTTAATTGTTCCAATTATATTTAGAATCATATGCCTCACAAGGCATTAGGACATATGACTCTTGAGGAAGCTTGGTCCCATGTCAAGCTTGATGTTTCTTCATTCAGATTCTTTGGTAGTGAGGCTTGGGAATTCATTCCTAAAGCTCAGCAAAAATCCATGGATAGGAAGAGCCAACTAGTAATATTAGTTGGCTACTATGAGGATGTTAAGGTGTACAGGTTGTTTGATCCCGATTCCAGAGAGGTCTTGTTTCGATGAGATGTCCAATTAGATGAGCGCTTTCCTTTGATGGATTCTCCATTCCCAGCTTCTCCCTCATCTCCTACTACTCACTCCTCATTTCTTGAGGATTACACATCTCTTGAGGATGAGGATGATTCTCTATCCATCCCACCACCTCTAGATATTTAGTCTTTACCCAAGTGGGCCCTCCATACTATTGATGCAGTTTTACCTTTGACAAGTTATCCTTCAGACTCTTATCGCACACGTGCACAAACATCGGGTGTTAGTATTTTGAGTCATACCATTTCCGATGATCCTCAAAATCTTTCAAAGGTGATTGGTAATCTTGAGTGGGATAGTGCTATGGTAGATGATTATTCTTCTCTAATGAAGAATCATACTTGGGATTTAGTTCATCTTCTTAAGGAAAGAAAGTTGGTTCGATGCAAGTGGGTGTACCGTACCAAATATGCTACAAATAGTTATTTTGATAAGTACTAGGTTCATCTTGTTGCAAAGGGTTTCTCTCAAGTCAAAGGTAATGATTATTCTGAGACCTTTTCCCTTGTTGCCAAAATAAATTCTATTTGCCTTGTACTTTCCCTTGCAACTTCACAGGGATGGTCAATATTTTAGATGGATGTGAAGAGTTCCTTCCTTCATGGTGATCTTCATGAGGAGATTTATATGGAGCAGCCACATGGTTTTATTGAGGACTCTTTATTGGTTTGAATAATTTTTCATTCACCATATGGTATCAAACATGACCCTTGAGCTTGGTATGAGAAGATGGACACTTTTCTACTTTCTTTTGGCTTCACACAATGCCATTGTGATCCCACAATTTACATTCAAAGACAAGAGGGTGATCTTTTGATCCTTGTGCTAAATGTGGATGAGTTGATCCTTACAACTAGTTCATCCTCCATGATCTAGAATTATCATAAAGCTTTGATGGAGCAATTTGAGATGATAGATCTCAACCTTTTGCACTACTATCTTGGTTTATAGGTCATTAAGTCTTTAGATGGGATTTCCATATTTCAGCATAAGTATGCTCTTGACATGCTTCAGAGATTTGGTATTCTTGATTGGAAGCCTACCCCCACACCATTTCAGTCAGGTGTTGTATTTTCTTTCACTCGTACTACTCCTTCAGTAGATGGTACATTATACAGGTAGGTGTGGAAGTATTTTGTACCTAACACATTCACATCATGATCTTTCATTCGCGCTTGGTGTTGTCTCTCGATTCTCACATGATCCACATGAGAGTCATTAGCGAGCTTCCAAATTATTTTTGAGATATATTCAGGGCACCTCTCATTATGGTATTCACTATGCATCATGAGATCATCAGATTATTGGCTTCATTGACTCATATTGGGTTGGTGATGTCAATGATATGAACTCCACTTTTGAATTTTTTTTGCCTTGGTTCTGGCCCCATTACATGGTATTGCAAGAAGCAATATGCTATTTCATTATCATCCATAGAGGTTCAGTATCATATAGTAGTTTTGGCTAGCTATAAAGTTTCACGACTTCAATAGTCTTTGACTGAGTTTGGTTTTCCTTCTGATAGTCCCGCTATTCTTTGGTGCAACAATCAGAGTGTCATTCACATTTCTTTCTATCTAGTGGAGAATTAGCATACTAAGCACATAGAGATCCACATGCACTTCATACAACATTTGATTCAGGATGGTTTTCTCACCTTGGGGTAGTTTCCTATGGAGGATCAAGTTGCATACATAAATTCATGAAACGTTTTGCTCACCTCACTATCTTCAGTTGTGATCGATGCTTGGGGTGAAGGAAGTTGTCCTTGAGGGGTATTCATGAGGCCTTCCCTCCTTCATTTTTTTTTGCATGATTTCATCTCTTTTTGGAGTGGAGTTTTTCCCATGAGGTTTTCTCCATTTTTCCATTTTTCAAAGATCTTTTAGTTGTACTTGGTACCTTATCAAGCCTAGTTATTGGGACCCATTCATGCCTTCTTTTCTTTATATGCATTGGTTCTTAGAGTTGTTTAGCTACTCCCTAAGTTACACTTAAGGGGGGTGTTAGATTTATCATGTATTAGAGAATAATTAATTAATCTTTAATTAATTATTATTCTAGTTCTCATGCACTTAAGCTAAAATTGGGTTAGCTTTATTACTTAACTCAATGCTTTATTTATGTTAACTAAAGAGCTAATATTAGATCAATTTGTGTCATCACACAGGATGTTGACCCTTTTCATGATCTAATCCCTTTATCATTAGGGTTTCTCTTATAAAGCATTCATACTCTCTCGTTATTATTCATTATGTATGTATTTTATTTTTGAGGAATAACATATCTTTATTTTGTAGATCTCTTGAGTAGAAGGTGTTTCGTTCGTTGTTTGATCTTGTGGCTCATGTTATTTACAAATCTAACACTCCTTTCTATTCCCTATGATTTTTCTTTTTATTTATTTTTATGTCAATTTGAATCCTTGACCTTATAGGGAACAACCTCTATTTCATTGCCCCAATCTATATATATTTTTCTTATTACAAATTTAACTTTGAAAAAAATATTCCTACCATGATGCAACCCCTTCAAATATGCTCTTGGATTTTGTGTTTACCAAGAAACAAACTCATCCCCTTCTCATCTGTGTGCCACTCTCTTTTAGGGATAAATTTAAGAATCCCCCTCAACGAATGAGTAAAATCTTGGTGAATCTTGTATACTTCCCAATAAAAATATTAATTTTATTGGAACTTTTTTTCATTTTTCGGGAAAAAAATAATCTCAATTGGAAAATATTTTCTAATTGCTAGAAGTCTGTGGAAAATCTTAGTGAATCGCAATTTCTTTTAAACCAATAAAATATTTTCATTGGTGATTAAAACCTTTTCTCAAACAATAAAAATATTTTCATTGGCGAATTAAACCTGTTTTCAAAACAAAACAAAAAAAGTGTTGACAATTAAAACTTTTTTTCAAACCAAAAAAATATTTTCATTGGCGAATTAAACCTATTTTCAAATGAATAAGAAAAAAAATTGGTGAGTTAAACATAATCTCAAACTAAAAAAACCAATCAATGGCAAAATAAACGGATATGCCAATAAAAATTCATAGCGTGGTTGGTGAAAATATCAAATGCTACAATTACATATTGTTCTATTTAGGGACAAAATTTTCACACATTCAAATTCCTTCATAAAGTGTCTAGAATGGGGACAAGTTTCAACATATTTATTATGTCTAAAGCCATATGTTAGCACAAATTAATATAACCCATGACTACTCGATGAATTTTTTATGGAAGGTTGTAGTTACATTCTAGAAGTAAATCTCTGAAGCACTAGACTTATGAATTGAAACCTTTGAAATAACACTAGAACCATTAGATGCGGACATGTGGCAAGATCACAACCCACCATTCCTTACCTTCATAATTCTCATCGTAGTAATCAAAATAAACAATGAAACTTTTCTACGATTGTGTTATATAAAGAAGAGACTCATGTTCATCAAGCTTCACTAAAGTGGAACCAAAGAATGAAAGATCTTCAGCGATAAGAAATCTGAAAGGAAACAAGCATTTCTCTCATCACAGAAATGAGACATGGAGACCAAACACCTTTTACAATGTGTGATACAAGAGAAAACCAAGGATCATCACTCATCATGGTAATGAGCCCGATGGGTTGAAGGATTTTGGCGATGAGTGATACAAGAACTTAAGTGGCAAAAATATTCATGTGCACAAAGTTTTTTTGAAAAGAGGGACCACCTAGGAAGAATGTAGGACCAACGGACATAAAGGCCAAATAAGGCCAAATTATCAACCTTATAAAATAATTGAATCCCCAAACCAAAGTAATGAAGGAAATATGTGCAAAGGATATTCCATATGTTTGTAGCCAGATGTCAACACAAATCAGTATAACCACAACCATTCAATGAATTTTTGATGGATGACTGTAGTTGCATTCTGGAAGGAAATGTTTGAATCTCTAGACTTGCGAATTCAAACTTCCAGAATAACACTAGAACCCTTAGATTTCCAAAAATCAATGCTTGACATTTTAATATTTTTTAAATGATTTAAATTCATGACTCAATTTTTTTGAAATAATATTGTCACATCAGTGATCAAGTGGTGAATTAAATGTTAAGTGTGAGTATTTGATTTCATTTTCCTCATTCTAACTTCTATATATACCTCAGCAACTTGATGTTCTTCATATAATTTATAATATATTTGGCTTTGATTTTTTTATTCTCTATTCTCAATTTAACCATGATATTATGGAGTCTTGATGGCATATCATGCTACCCAAATGTTTTTGGGAGAAAAGAAGCAACGATGCATATGCAAAATGAAAGTTGGGTATGGTTTTTACAATTCCTTGTGTGTAGGTTGAGGATGCTATAAGAATATTTGTGGGTAGGGAATGGCTTCAAAACAACCCCCATGCTCTATATTCTAAGGTAGCTTCGACTTTCTTGTTCCATTGGATGGATATTTTTCTCTATAAAGATTTGGTGAAGACGTTGGCAATATGTTATTTGTGGCCTTTCATTTCATTTATTTCTTCATTGGAGTTGGCACTAGAGAATTACAATTTTGAAAGTGAGTTGGTGCATGTTGTTGGAATCTTCCAGAAAGTGGAATTGCATTCTTCTACAGTG
Source organism: Sequoiadendron giganteum (assembly GCA_007115665.2). Taxonomy (NCBI): domain Eukaryota; kingdom Viridiplantae; phylum Streptophyta; class Pinopsida; order Cupressales; family Cupressaceae; genus Sequoiadendron; species Sequoiadendron giganteum. The sequence continues at coordinate 77,531,675 of VCHN02000014.1, read as the reverse complement.
AAGGCTCTTGCCCTATTTAATATGAGATGGGATCTGTTATGTGATACAAAAAATGAATCATTAAAGAGTCTGGAGTTTTGGAGGAAGGTTTTGGGTGATTCACTTTTCTTCTTTGTTGTTACTTTGTTAAATTTTATTCACCTTCTACTCAAACACCCGATTGATGGCCTCAACTAATGTTACAAAAAAATTAGTAATGAATTGAGTGACGTGTGATGTGTCTATATTTTATTGTACACCATAACAGTTCTTGTAATATGTATTTTGTGACTGGTTTTTTGTCACGGTTAGTGGATTTTTGGCTAGGATGGCTATATACTATGTACTTTAGTCTTTAGAAATATCTACTTAAATTAAAATACTTTTCCTGGCTCCATTCTTGTAAATCCTTTTTGCTTTGATCAATATAAAAATGTGGCTTTTAAAACTAATAGTAATTATAAACATATATTTCTAATCATAAGTGAGCAAAATTTATTGTGACTTATTAGTGGACATTGATAATGATTAAGGTAAAAAAACTCTTTTTTCAATGCATCGAAGTAGTCTACCTTTCATTTATTCAATTTTCAATATTTTTGTAGAAAGTGTGGTTGCAGTACTGTGGATGGTGATGCGGATTAATGCCATATGAACATTCGAAGTGATTGATTGGATAGATTTATATTAAAAACTACACGATGTATTGTAGAATGGTAGACGATGATGTCATTAATCTAGTGAAACAATATTTATTATTATTTCATATCGTTTGAGTGACATAGGTAATTTTGACAACTTTTCAACTTGAGGTACAATTTGCATACAGCCAGACATCAATCAAATTAAACATTTTAATTGTAAATGTAAGGCTTAAGTTACACTAATAAATTAAGTTGGTTTTTTTTTGTGTGAATCACGATTATTATTATACCCAACCTCACATGTGACATGACTCACAAGTAAATAGGGATCAAGATGGTAGTGGCACTAGTGGCCCATAAGTAGGGATAGTGAGCACAACTGAAATCATTCATTGAAGGATAAAGGCATTTAAAGTGAAATGTTTTGAATTATCATAAGGGTTTTCATTTTGTAGGGTTAATAAGGATTCAAGAAGAAGATGATGTGGTATTATTGGGGATACTCTAAATTTTGCTACTCCAATTATGTAGTTATAGAGTTAAAGACCAATTTACTTCAAGTTCAAAATGGGTGGAATTAGAATGAAGTTGATTTGGTTGACCTAACTTCTCAGATAGGTTTTGAACTAGGATGAGGAGCTCTGATGGAGATAAGTGTTATCCCAATGCATGGAGGTTGCATGCAATATGTGGGAGCAATTATACTACCCCTCATCTTCTAAATGACTCTGGTTCTCAAAGGAGTAAGTATATTTTGTATCTTCACGACTCCCATTTCCCCAACATGGTTCACCAGGCAAGCCCCATGCTTTTATTTTGAGATCGCATGGTTTCCTAGGAAATTCTCATGCATTTATTTTCAGAGCGCATGATTGATTGGGAAATTTGCATACATTTATTTTTAGAGCGCATGGTTGATTAGGAAATTCCCATCACCATGCATTTATTTTCAAAGCGACATTTTTATTACGTTGTCGCCAGCAGTTCAACAAAATCTTGGCACTTACATTTGTATTTGTATTATGTAAAGTAACATATTTTATTTATATAAAATAAGAGCTTGGCGCTTACATGCTCTACTCATCTTTAAAAAGATATGTAATAATGTGACATTGTAATTTAGTTGTAATAAAATAAATGGTTGTGTTGTTCTTTGTTATTCATTTATAAATATCTATGAATCTATTCAAATAAGTTTTTTTCCTTGAAAAAATCAAGTATTATCTATTTATGAAATAATTGCATGCAGATTTAAAATTAAAACATAAAGCAATACACATTAAAAAAAAGTTGTCATCAAATTGACAAAAAATATTATAAACACTAAAAGTTGTCACTCTTGTTAGGGTTTACCGAAATGTTATTGATTTATAATTTTTCATTGACCTTCTCCCTCAATTCCCGATATCATTATTCATTTTATTATTTCCTTTGCAACATTAAGTTACCGACCCCTTGGCCTTGATGTCAATCCTAGCGCACTAAAGTTTAAAACAACTTTAAAACACATGTTTATTGTTTATATCATAAATTACTCAACTGTTTGATGAACATTTGATGTATGGTTGTAGTTGCATTCTGGAATGAAATGCATAGAGCGCTAGGCTTGCAAACTTAAACCTCCAGAATCACCCTATAACTGTTACATTTACAAAGATCAATGGTTTAGAATTTTCTATCAATGCGGGATAACCATGTACTAATTGTGTAGTCCAGAAGCAACACGTTGATGTTTCAATGTTTCATTCACTTTAATGTTTGAAAAAAAGAAGAAAACTTTCTATTGCTAACTGCTAAGTGATTTTATTTTTAAGTGAGAGGGCCAACAAACGAGGAGATTTCAGATTGCTCATACCAGTGCACCAGGGAAATTTTGGGTTCCATGTTCAACAAAGCCAGTCCACACCTATTAGTAATTAAAATTTGGGTAAGTGAAAGACAAAATTCGTATGGCTACGTTTCAACTTTCATCATTTCTTAAAATCTTATTTTTCAAATTTTAAAGTTTGGGTTTAGGGTTGAGAGACTTAAGAATTAAGAAAAATTAAGGAGGACTAAGAGGCAATTCATAATTTCACATTGTATAAGAATTTCTACAACCAGTACCACTAGAGAAAAATCAGATAAAAATATACATTATGTAAAATTGCTTAAAACCCCAGGTTTCACTAATGAATACCATGATATTTATGATACTGAAATCTATGGTAGGTGTACCTCAAAACTTATATTTTCATCTCAAAATAAGGCTACAAATAAAATTCAAGTTAATAGTATCAGTGTACCATGGGTAACTGGATTAGGGCGCATGATGTTACATGAGGTTTTCCCTTGCCCAAAATTTATCATGGTCTGTACCCAAAAAAATGATAACAAAAGAGCAATTTTTAATAAAGATAGAAAAGAAGAATTGTTATCCATTAATGTAGAAGAACTTGCAAAAGTGTTGGGGTTTTCAATCGATGAATTTGGAAACATCCACATTGACCTAGAAAAACTTTCTAGTGATTATGAAGTAGTGGATGAAAGGGAGAAAAATTATTTCATAAATAAAATAGTTATGGATAACATACAAGTTAGCAATAAATTGAAAGGTGATAATAAGCCTCCTTATTATTTTGATATTTTTAAGACCATGGATTCAGGATACTATTTCCACGCTAGCATTTTGCCTCAGACTGGATATAAATTGGGAAGTGGGTGCAAGCCTCCTTGAAATGGTATATAATATCCACTATGGTGCTCCACATGTCAAATTTAACTTTATTGAGCACATTGTATAATCCATGCATAGATAATTTTTAATGATTAAAGGAGGTTCCACCAAGACATTTAGGTTCACAACCTACTTGTGTTATTTTTTCTATTCAAATTTAGAGGAATGTTTTAGACCAACAAGCTTCAAATTCAACCCTATAGTAACACTCAAGAAAATAAAATGGTTCCAATATATGATTAGACCACTGAGATAAGGATACATGATTCTCGAAGGAGCTACAGTCATTTTGTAGACTACCTTTTGGCTCCATTGCATCAAGCAATTACAAATACTCCAATGCCTAGATTGCCTATGTCATGTATAAATTGCATTCAACTAGGAAAAGAAATACAATTGGTTGATTGGTACTTAATGGAAGAATATACTATGCTAAGATTTTATGGATTGGGAGTACAACCATACAAACTTCCAATACATATGACAGAAAGGGTTTTTGCATGGAATATGTAAGGCAAGTGTAGAGTACTAATAAAATACACTTTTCCAATCAACGGAAGAAGACCTTATTTTCTTCTTTACCTTTTTCATGTGGAGGGTTCACATTCGAGAGAAAAGACTTTAGTGTGGCACATGATATTTTTTCTTTTTAATTTTGATGTTGTCTGTCACTAGCAGTATGATCCATGTGACACTATTAAATCAATGATTTTGGCCAATAGGAATGCTGCAAGTAGAATTCAACATCAAAGTAAACCCTTGCATGCAAACTTGAGAAACAAGGATTCTTGGGATCATGTCAAAAGAACAATCAAGAAAAGTGTTGTTGAGAAAGGTATTTATTTTGAACAATTGTTAGCAGAAATTATGGCATTGCATCGAAAGACAATTAGGAGGTACAACATTTTTTATGAAAAAAGTGATAAACCATCTAATAGATTAAAAATGTCAGATTCTCTAGATAAGGAAGTTACAACTAAATATTGGTCATGATAAAAAATTACTACCTTTTGGTCTATGAGGAAGGAGCTAGGTGATCCAAGAGCTCTTGCAAAGTATGGAGATAATGAAGAAGATCATGAGTTTAGAAAATTGTGGAATATAGAGCATCCTGATGAATGTGAAGATCAAGAAAATAATGATGAATCTAATGATGATAGGGATGAACAAATCCATTTCAATTTCAAACCTGGTTTAAGTGAGGCCACAAAAGAAGCATATACTTCAAGAGCAACCATAGCTGAAAAAATAGGTTATGAAGGTGGTCCTTTGGGGTCCCAAAGATAAGTCCCTTGGATGGTAACAAATGTGGAGCATAGAAAACCAATTGATAAATCTGGCCTTGGAGGTGAAAAAATATGCCAAGGGCATACAAGTAGAGCTAAAACAATTCAATTTATTAGAGCTTCAAATCCTCATCCTCATGGTCAGATACAATCACAACTAGAACATGCCCATGGTGGAGAGCTTAGTGCAACTGGAACTACCACTGGTGGTGATTGTATGGGTATTAGTACTAGTAGTGGTCAACATGTGATACAACAAAAAATTGCACACAAGAGGATAACAATACAAGATACCACACAAACAACAGGTGATCAAGGCATACAAAAGAGGAAAAGGATTTCAATAGGTCCAAGTCACACTACTAGTGGATCCACCACAAAGGAGTTATTTCTAGGCACTCCCCCACTGCTAGTTATTTTGGTTGTGATATCATTAGCAACTGCAAGTACTCCTATTCCTTCGCCATTCGAGCATTCCATTTTTCCTGCGTCCCTAGGTTTTGATTACATTGACGAGTTTAAAAATAAATTAAACTTGTATAAAAAATAAAAGAAGCAACTGATGGAGAGTGTGTTTGTTGTAACTTCAAATCCTACAAAAACTATGGTATTACCCACATTTGAAACAAATAAATAAATCATGGAGTACACAATTGTTGTTCCCACAACTCAAAATAAACTATCAAATCAGATGGATTGATCTGAATTCCAAATGAGCAGTTTACAATTGGATTTTTTTTGACTTAAAAATACTGACAAAATTAATGTATCAAAGAAGAACAATGAATTGGTGTAGACATCATTTATAAATAAAGATAAAGAGAAAAAAAGGTTACAATCTCAAATAGAAAAGTTATAGGCAAACCTAGCAAATGAGAAAGAAAAGAGAAAAGTAGTAAATAACAAGAGCTGAATTAGAAAAAAGAATAAAAAAATTTGCCTCTACATCAAAAAGAAAAGAGGATAAACAAAATGAGAGAGAATTGAATAAACTGAGTAAAAGGTTAGATGAGAGAAACAAGAAATATGATGAGGAAAAATCCACTTCAAAAAAATTAAGACAAAGCATTGGGCAAGGAAATGCATAGTGGGAACAAAAATTGGACAAAGAGAGAAAAAAATGAAAGATTGGAGCCAGAGTTGATGGAAGCAAAAAATGAAATTAACTCTTGTCAAAATAAGTTATCTCCATTTTGTAGATAAGTAATGAGGCATATGAAACAAAAGATCTAGGATTAAATAATGTTGAAATATTAATCATTTGTGTGAATTGTTTCAATTGATTAATGCTTTATCAGAACTACATTTTCTAAAAAGTAAATAATCAAACAAATAAAGAGCGATATATGTTTTGTAATGCGTACATTTTTAAAAATGCATACGCGTTATTAAAAACTTGAATCTCCAACCCACTTGCAGCCTTGGTTTTAGGCTCGGGAAAGGCTTGGCAATCCGAGCCTTAGCCTTTGACCTGCAACTAAAAAACTAAGGCAGATTGAAGAAGAATGTCCATCTTTGACAGTATGGTTGATGGATTTTTTTTCTGAATCAATCTATAAAATTAAAACCCATTACATTTCTAGTTTCCAAATATATAATTTTTATTAATATTGGATTATATTTGATATTTTTAAATTAATTTCAAAGCAAACTAGTCCTTAAACATGAAATATCAGACTTTTTTGGTTTTTTAATAACTTTTTTTTGGTGAAGTTTCTTGTAAAAAAAATTATATGACATCAATCTTTAGACAATTCTTTACAGAATGAAAAAAAAAAGTTTCAAAAAATGTTTAGTTTAGGTCAAATTATGTTGTCCGTACACGTTGATTTTTAAAAACAACAATTAAGGCCAATAAAAATTTAATAAAAAAAAAAATTCAACAAAAAATTACAAAAAAAATTCCTCATCAATCTTCATGTTGTTAGCTCTCTTTCCTCAAAAGGAATTAGCAAAATACTTTTATTTGGGTCAAAAAGTGGTGTCCGTACACGTGCATGGTATGGTAAAAAAACAGGGACTTTTAAAAAGTGGTTTTTATAGATCCCTATCAAAATTTAATTTCTACAATTTGGGTATTTGAATAATTTACATATTTAGAAACTAGATTCAAAATTCAAAATTTCATATTACTGATTTTTTTAAAAATTCATTGTGTAAGTGCCTCAAATTTTTAGTCAAGTGTGACAAATTATGAAAAACAACAAAAACACTTCCACTTTTTGAACTTTTTGTGGACCCAACTTCTTGTGCATTAATCATGTGTGAATTGTTTCAATTGATTAATGCTATCAAACTACATTATAAGAATCTCATAAAATATTTAGTGGACAACAAAAATGTGTTGGCATTATGAAATATACAAATCAAGTTCAAAAAATATTCTACAAAGCTAGTGACAATGATTTTAAATCAAAATGGATTAATAATTGGATCAAAGCCTCAATGATGTTGTCATCTATTATTCAAAAGTGTTTGATAATGTGTGAAACAAAGGAATATGTGCATCTGGCTGCAAACAAGATCAAGTTGGATGAAAAGTTAAGGAACTTCATAGAGCTTGGTTTGCCAAAGTCTTTTGACACAAATGAGAAATTTATTGGAAAGGATGTTTTCAGAAAGAAGATGGAGGGTGCAAGGAAGATTGATTTGGACTAGTTTCCTCAGAACCCAAATGTGGTGAACTATTTGGATTCCATCAAGCCACTAATAACCTTGAATGCAAAATTGACTGAAGAATTCAAGATAGGTTCCAATTTCAATCATGAAATGTTAACAAATCTTTAGTTCAAATAAAATCCATTAGAACAAATGAAAATTCCAACACCTGAATAGTGGAAGTTGCTAGAAAAGGTGATACAGTGATTTGATATTTCATAATATGAGTTTCCAAGTTCCAACTCAACTCTATGCAGAGTTGTCTTTGAGAAATATTTTACATTTCCAATGCCTCTATGTATTCCTTCATGTGAAAATCAATAAAAAAACTCAAATTCAGTAATGTGTTGATGTTCAATTGTCTGTATTATTTATTTTATATGCATAAGTTACTAATAATTATGCTCCCTTATTGGCAAGACACTGCTAGTATCATTTGGTGTTGTCATTGATGGAAAACCAAATCTATGATTAGATATTCACATCATCATTCGATCACACCGGTAGATAGATTGAATATTGAAAAGGAAGAATAGAGCATCTGGTAGTTCAGTATTCATCAATCTGCATGAATATTTTACATTAGTGTTTTGTGTTGTATATCTCAACAATTTTTTTTGGTATATTATCTCTGTTACTATTGAAGCGCAATGGCTTGTATCGATTCTTGTTCGAGTTAGAAGATCTGGTTGGCTAATTCTCTATTTTATCAATAATGGATCCAACTTCAAGAATGAATTATGTCACGAATGTATGAGAAATAATTAGTTAAGTATTTTTGTGTTCTATTGATTCTAACAAAGTGTAATTGAATCCTAAGTTGTGGATATATATATAAGATCATCTATATCATTTTGGGAGATTTATGAAGTGTGTAATGATGCAAATTGTGAATAAGAGTAGAGTAGAAGAGCAACAATACACAATTTCACTTGCGCATAAAGGATTTGTGCTACGAGTGTGATCAAAACATAGCAGAAATGTAGAATCAGTTTGTAGGATAACATATCTAATATTGTGTGTAGTCAGAACTGTAATTAGGCATATGTAGATGCTATTTTTCTCAGTTCAAACTCTTAGATGGTTTTAATCTGATTTTCTTTGTAAGGCAGTGAGGCTTCCCTTTAAGCAGTGAGCTCTAGGCAGTGCACCTGAATGCAAGTGTATTCCCCTTATTGTAAACTTTATTTGAGTATACTCATATCATAATTGTGGATTAGCCATCCACCATGGTTTTTCCCCTAGCAGGGATTTCACGTAAAAGTCCTTGTGTTATGGTGTTGTGTTCATTTTCTTCATGTTTATGCATTATGGTTGAGTATTGATAATTTTTTGAAGATAAATGTTAATATAGGTAATTTTTGCACAACACTAATTCCCCCCCCCCCCCCCCCACCTCTCAGTGTAGCTTGATTCCAAAAATTGGTATCAAAACTAGTTCCTCTGAAAGAATTCTTACCACTTCAGGAGATCTTGGAAGGTGTTTCAATGGATTCAAGTAGTCTTCAACAACAGCTTTTGGTCGCCCTAGATGATCTTGATCAGTCAAAGGTTGAAGTTTAGAAATTGCAAGAAAACCTCACAGATGCTGAGAAATTCATTGAGTCTTTGAAAGACACAATCAATAAGTCCAGAGAGAAGAGAAAGGAACTTTGTGATCAGATAAAGCAAAATGATAGTAAGAGTATTGAAGATGAACAAGCCAGTCAAGCCCTGAAGGAAAAGATAGAAGAATGTGAAAATCTTACCAAAGACAATGTTGTCCTAAAGCATGAGATGGAATCTATCATCATGAGAATGACCAAGGAGGTTGAAGACAGAAAGAATAATGAAGAGAATCTAGCACAGTCCCTGAAAGAAAAATCTAAAGTATGCAGCTGATTGGATGATGAACTAGAACAATCTAAAAATAATGAAGAGGAACTTGAAAAGAAGTTGAATGATCTCATAAATTAACTTGTTGTTGTAAATGAATAGAAAGAGAAGTTCAAATCTAGCTCAACCAAGCTTGATGAACGGATTAAAGCTTAGAGGACTAATGGTGATAAGAGAGGTCTTGGATATGAAGAAGGAGAAAGTTCAAAATCTGAAGGAGATTCAAGCAAGGAAATCAAATGAACAAATCTGGAAGGTATCCGGTAAAGCAACCTAATGCTCAGAGATTTAATGGATATTGTTTCAATTGCAATAATTTTGGAAACATGGCTATTCAATATAGAAGTAGAATGAAATCAAGTGGTCAATCTTTCTTAGTTCAGTGATTTAATTGTCATAAGATTGGTCCTAAGTCAAATGAATGAAGAAATGTGATGAATCAATCTCATAAAAATATTAGATGTTATACATGTAATAGACTTAGCCATACTGCTAACCAGTGCAGATCAAGAGGAAATCAATGGAACAATTGGTCTGGACAGAGAAATGTTGTGTGCTATAATTGTAACCAATTTGATCACATTGCTACATTCTGTTGGAACATAAAAGGTTCGGTAAATCAAAAGAAAAAAATGCAGAAGTATATCAAGGGAAAAGGTAAAGTCACTACAAATGTGGTCAAGCAACAAATGCAAAAGAAATGGGTGAATAAAGATCCCTCTATTGAAGAAAATGTGCCATCACCAAAACTTTCTTTTGGTAATTCGTCTAAGAACTAGTTTCAGGCCTTTAGCCTAGGGGGAGCAGTCAAGAAAATCATTTAACCCCCTAACTGGTAAGTAATACTGGATGTGGATATGTACAAGAGGTGCATAGATGTTCTATATATTTTGTTGAACCTATTGGAGGAAGTGGTATGCCATATTGGAGGTTCGCAAAATATTTATTCGTCATAGTGCACAAGAACAGTGTGACCGGATGAATTAGAGTTAAATAATTTATTGCGACAAAAGGGTTAGGTATGCAAGTGATTAAAAATTCATTTCTACTCTTCATTTTTCACTTTGCATTTGAAATAAAATAAGTTTGGAGATCTCTAAGGAAAATTTTGGAAAATTGAGGCGATATTCAAGTGTGAAAGTGTTTCGGCAATCAAAATTATGATCCGACGAAAAAGGTATTTATCAGAAAACTCTACAAATTTGTGACTTGGTCAAAATGAATACTCCTTTTCTAGTTGAATTCAAGGACAAACCTCATCCCAAATTCAAATGGCATCCTTACAAGTCTATTAAGACCGATCTATTAGAAGCATTTTCATTTGTTCTGTATGGAGTGTTACACACAAAGGATATTAGGGTTTATATTCACGTGAATATTGAAGAACTAGGAAGTTCACAATTGCTGAATTTATATAACAATCACATCATAGGTGAATATTCTATGTGAAATCAAAATATATAACCCTAGAGGAGAAGACATTCACTTGGATTGTGAAGTTTCCCGTCTTCGGAGAAAATGAATGGGTCTAGTATATCTTGAGTAGTGTCCATGCAAAATTCATGTAGTTAAAAATACCCTTCAAGATAACAAGAGAAGCTATAAGTGTTGTTATCTAGGTTTGTGTTCCTCTGGTGGATTACCCGTTCTAAAATATGTGAAGAACCAAATGGTCACTAATGCAACCAGTTCTCAATATGACAAAAGGGAAATGATGCCAATTGATGACATTGTTGATGTAAAGGTCAAATTTGCATCTATGGTTATTGGGTACAAGATTTATCACTCCAACTGAGACAACTCTATGTCTAGTACAACAATTTATGGTGCCTATCAGATGATGAAAGATAATACAGAATATGATCTATGTGAACAACTAAGGAGTCAACCAATGGAAAATCTTGTGAAGATTAAGAAAGACAAGAAAAAATATTTCAAGTATGGAAACTTTATTTTATGCTTATTCTTCTATTTCATGGGTGAAGTTCCAGGAGTTGGAAAGATTCATTGGCAAAAGGACAAGCTGGTAGCCGCTCAAATCAAAGATCTGTTACACAATTTTGCAGACACCAAAACAAAGAATGCAGTTATCTAGGGATACTTAAAAAAATTTAAGACTATGATGCAAGCTAGAGAAAGGATTCCTAATTCAATTGTAGAGAAGTACAAGGATACAATCTATTTCATGGTAGACATTGATCAATGCATGATGGAAGCTATTAGTCCCAAAACAGTCTGGATCATGCCTATGGGGTATGAAGTTGAAGAGAACATTCTAGATATGTATGCACAAAACTTACTAGGTAAACCTCTAGATCTGGTAGAAGAGAGGTTCGGTACCTATGTAGAGAAGGACATATAGGTGCACAACAAGCTTAGGAATCTTGTGGTTACCAAAAGAGTCAGAAAAGAGGTAGAAGTTCTTGCAAAAATTTTGGACATATCTACGGAGAAATTAAAAGAAGCTAGACATAAAAGGGATGAAGCTAAAGCAGCAAAGCAAGCATCTAAGGAGGAAACACAAACTCAATCAGCTGGTCTGGAAACACCATCTGCCCAAGCTAGATCAACTAAAAGCTCTAAATCCCATTCAACCCCTGTAGCAAAATAAATCCCTACAAAAACTTAATCTAAGGGATCCGACAAGGATGGAAAGAGGAAGAAAGATAAAAGTAAGAGATTCTATGTAGCAATATCTGAGGATGAAGAGACAGAGTCTAATGAAGGAGTCAAAGAAATCAGGCATCAAAGCACCAAGGTAGCAACAGTTACAAAGAGAAAACCTTTCAGTGGAGATAACCAAGCAAAGAAGAAGGAAAAGAATAACAAACCAATTATGTCAGTGGAAGCAGTTGAAAAATATTTGGTTAAGGATGGAAATATAAAACCACTTTGCAAATGGTATGAATCTAAGTTATGATTGAAATAATTCTTAATTTATCTAAAATTCTATATGACATTCTGGAGATGAGGAGACTCAATGCTAGAACAAAAGAAGAGCATATGAGAGAAAGAATCCTAGTAGAATTATGTCCAGTAATGTCCATGGAAGAGATGAATGCATTCCTAAAAAGATCTAATAAAGAGTTCAAGAGAAAATCAAGGGTGAACAAGCTCATGATTGGTCAAACACATGAAGCCATAAAAGAAACTGAGAAAATCTTGAGAAATATTTTGCTAAATGACATAATTTATGTTGTTGCATAAGAAGTAAATGTTGCATTTGATCCATAAAATGAAAAGGTGAATGATGATATGATTGAGGATACTCAAATTCCTCCTACAGTGGACAACACAAAAATTCCTATAGAAGTTGAGATACCTGAAAATTTATCAATTGAGAAAGAAGAGATCCCTGAAGACAAATCAAAACCTACAACTGAGGAAGCAATGATTGAAGAAAATAAAGCTGATGAAAAAACAATTCCAGTAGAAGAAAGAGACACTGCAGAGGTAGTGAGTAAATTTTTGATAGAACAAAAACAAGAAAATAATCTGGAATTGATTGAAGGTCCTATTCACCTATCTACCTTGAGTCCAATTCAAAAAATGAAGGTAGCTTCATTTGCTCAAGAAAAATCCAGAGAAGAATTAGTGAAGTCCCATATTGAGGAAAATGAACTTCTAAATCTTGCATCTGATGTCTTGGAAAAGATAATGCCCACTCATTTGAAAGATTTGATCGATTCCTCCTTCAGTGAATTAAAGAAGCTTATCAACTCTATAAATACTCACTTTGAGTCACTTGAGAAATAAGCTATGGAAAAAGTGTAGAAAGAGTTTGATGTCAATAGGTTTAGTGGATTGAAAAATATAATTCTCTGTCAGAAGGTGGAAATATCTACAAATCATGTTTTTCTTTTTCAAAGTTTACTGAAGTTAATGAGAAAAAGGTTAAGGATCTGGAAAAATAGTTAAATACTATTTATGAAGCATTTGATCCTCTAACTAGTGGTTTTGGAAATACATAAGGTGAAGTGATGTCTTTACTTGAAAAAATAAAAATATTGAAGCATGGGAATAAAAAAATTGTTCCAAGGTCATGTGAACTCAGATGCATAATTTGTCCAAAAATTGAGATATTATCAACCGCTCTAAAAGAAGGAGAAGAAACTATGGAAGTTGGTGATCCATCCAACTTGGAATTTGCAAAGACACAATCCTACCTAATATGTGGTCACATAACAATCTTGGAGAGTCTCAAAAGAGTTTGGGACACAAATCTGATCCAACTGAAGAAATATTTTGCAGACATCTTCCAGCTTATGTAAGTTAAAGAAGCATTTTTGCATAACAATTTTTTATCCATTTTTGAAATGCGGTTCCCTACCATTGTCATTGATGTCAAAGGAGGAGAATAGTGGAGTGAAAAATGCATAATCATCTCAAGGGGGAATTGTATTTGTGAATTTTGGATGGCAGTGTAGTGTATCTTGGTATTGATCCAACACTTAGCCATATTTCACTAAGTGTTGCCATCAATTCCAAAGGGGGAGATTATTGGCAAGAGACACTGTTAGTATCATTTGGTGTTGTCATTGATGGAAAACCTAATCGATGATCAGATACGCACATCATCATTCAATCACACCAGCAAATAGATTGAAGATTGACAAGGAAGAATAGAGCATCCGATAGTTCAGTATTCATCGATTTGTATGAAGATTTTATGTTAGTGTTTTGTGTTGCACATCTCAAAAAACATTTTTTGGTATATTATCTTTGTTAATATTGAAGCGTAGTGGCTCATATCAATTCTTGTTCGAGTTAGAAGATTCAATTGGCTAATTCTTTGTTTTATCAGTACTGGAGCCGACTTCATGAATGAATTATGTCTTGGATGTATGAGAAATAATTAGTTAAGTATTTTTGTGTTCTATTGAAGCCAACAAAGTGTAATTGAATTCTAAGTTGTGGATATATATAAGATCATTTGAATCATTTTGGGAGATTTATGAAGTGTGTAATGATGTGAATTGCGAATAAGAGTAGAGCAAAAGAGCGATAATGCATAGTTTCACTTGCACATAAAGGATCTATGTTGCAAGTGTGAGAAGAAAAAAAGAAGTACAAAATCAGTCTGTATGAAAGCAGATCTAATATTGTGCTTAATCGAAATTGTAATCAGGTATATGTAGATGCTATCTTTCTTAGTTCAAAATCTCATATGGTTCTAATGTGATTTTCTTTGTAAGGCAGTGGGCCTTCCCTTTGAGCAGTGAGCTCTAGGTAGTGTGCCTGAATGCAATTGCATTCCCCTTATTGTAAACTTCATTTGAGTATACTCATATCATAATTGTGGATTGGCCATCCACCGTGGTTTTTCCCCTAATAGGGATTCCATGTAAAAATCCTTGTATTATGGTGTTGTGTTCATTTGCTTCATGTTTATGCATTATGGTTGAATATTGTTAGGGTGGGTTTTTACTTAGTATATTTCCCCTTGCCTAAACCCTTAGCTTTTGGTCTAATTCTCCATTGACCTTTCATGGCTAGTTTCAAGTCATCTCAGTTATATCTTATGCCTTTGGGTTCATTCTATTACCGGCCCCTTGTGGTTAGAGTTCCCCATTTACCCATCACACATATTTCCTTCATTACTTTGGTCTAAGGATTTAATTATTTTATAAGGCTGATAATTCGGCCTTGTTTGGCCTTTACATCCTTTGCGTAAAACATTCTTGATTTTTTAAGCTCTGGTCCTACATTCTTCCTAGGTGGTCCCTCTTTTAAAAAAAACTTTATGCATGTGCATATTTTTTCCACTTAAGATCTTATATCGCTCATCACTAAAATCCTTCAACCCATCAGGTTCATTACCACAATGAGTGATGAGCCTTGATTTTCTTTGGTATTGTGCACCACAAAAGTTTTTTGGTCTCCATGCCTCATTTCCATGATGAGTTATATGCTTGTTTCCTTTAATATCACTTGTCATTGAAGATCTTTCTTTCTTTGATTCCACTTCAGTGAAGCATGATGAACACAAGTTTTTCCTTTATATAACACCATTGTAGAAATGTTTCATTTTTTATTTCAATTACTACAATGAGTGATATGAAGGTAAGAAATGGTGGTTTGTGATCTTGCCACATGTCTTCATCTGGTGCCATCACTTATTTCGCCCGTCACCAAAATCATTCTCATTTCCAAATCAACTATGGCGATAAGCGATGGACTAAGGCTATATCTTTGGATTATTGGGATTCTCTCTTTGCTAAAGTGAAAGTGTATCTTTGTAACACTTTGGTGAAAAGAGATGCAAAATATAATGAGGAATATTCCTTCCATCAGAGGTGTTTTCACTCATCGCCGAAGTATGGACTTAACTTCAAAGCATTACTGCGATGAGCGATGGGGTTCTAAACAACTAATGAACATGTGGGTGGCTATGTGGCAACTCCCTAGGGCATGGTCATTGTTTTAAAACACACTTGGGAAAGCATAAATAAATTGTCAAGGAGAACTGTACATCATATTTTTAATCAAAGAAGATCAACGAATGGATTTTAAACTTGAATAACAACTAGCCAATTCACTCATGCGAGCTATCTGTCATACATTAATGGAGAAGATGCTCCAATTTTGAGTCATAAATAAGATTCTTATCACTTTTCTTCCATAATTGTAATCCTCAAGAGCTGAAGAGCTAGCTAAGTGAAGATAAGAAGAAGGCAAAGCTCCAAGCAAAGCAAATTTCAAAGAACAAGTTGCTAATTTTCTCGGCTAAATTGAATTTTGCACCTTTGTGAGTAATTTGTAGCACTAAGTGATTGAGAAAGTAAGTAGATAGGTAGGGTTTGTTATTTAGGGTTATTTCTCTCTAGTTAGTAAGGGAATTACAGTCATTATACGTAGGGTTTGGGGGTAAATGAGTGAAGTTTTTTTAAAATCGAGTCTAAACCCTGTGAATTTAAAGAATAGAATTATAATTCATAGATATCTTGGAACCCTAGTTTTATTGAGTTCTAACAATGAGTGAGCTCGATGAGTCCTCTGCCAAACCATAGAGAAAACCTACTCAGAAAAGGGTTAAAAGGCCTAAGCCTGACACACAACTTGAAAAACCTACAAAGAAGAGAGTTGTTAAAAGGCCTAAGCCTTAAGATGATAAGCCTAAGCTTGACACACGACCTAAAAAACCTACAAAGAAGAGAGCTATTAAAAGGCCTATGCCTCAAGATGATAAGCCTAAGCCTGACACACCTGAAAACCTACAAATAAGAGAGTTGTTAAGAAATATTACTCTTGTTTCATGGAAGAGGCCCCTAAGGACCCGACTGTAGAGGTTAAGCCTATTGCAAAGAGAAAGACTAGTGAGGGCACATTGACAACTGATTTTTAGGATTTGGTTGTTGGGATTGGTGATGTCGTACTACCGCAGAGTGGTTGGGATTGTTAGGTTTTCAAAGGTAGATATCTAAAAGCTAAACGTAGATTTTATCAACTAAACCAGAAATAAAATCACACATAAAATTAACACAGAGAATTTAACGTGGTTCACCCAATGTGGGCTACATCCACCAAACCGTAGCCATCCAATGATATTATTAACCAGTGCAAAACCCTATTACAATATCGTGAATAATCACCTATTTCTTATAATACTGTAACTCTATCCTAAACCCTTTATAAATTAGGGTTATACAAAATCGGGGTTTTTTCCCTTTTTGTGAGGATACATGAAGAGTGTACTGTATAGAATGATCAATCGCCACATACCAACAGGGATGTGTTTATATATGCTTTCAAGAGGAGTTTTTCCACTCAACCCACTTGTCAATTATGGACTTGTGACATTGGAAAATTGGTGTTCCACAATGTGGTTTTAGAGGTGGACCTAATGCTTGAATTGGCTATGTGTTATGATCCAATTGATAGGACAATAAAAATGTTTCTAGATTTTCTTCCTATGTTGGAAATTTCAGAAAGTCAAATAATGGAATTTTTTGACTTGAATCCATCTACTTTTGAATCCATTAAGTTCTGTGCACTATATAATGAATATGATGAAAAAAGGTTTGAATATAGAAATATTTTTTTTCCAAGGCACAAGAGATGTGATCTAAAGAAGAATGGTGTACCTTTCAGTCCTCTAGATTTAGAACCATTTGATTGTGATGATTTTCAGTACTATTTCAAAATTACAGACTATGCATTGTGTTAGGTCCTACACAATAATTTTGACATAAAAATGGATGTTGCTTCAAATGATGGTTTTAGCAATTGATATTCAAAATAATAATCAAAATAGGTTTGGGATTATTCTTCATATATTATTGAACACTTGCATGAGGATTTGATTAAGTTGAAAGATGAAACCCCTCTATTTTCATGCAGACAATAGTCTTTGTTGATGCATATGCTATTGTGGAAAGGCATAATGGTGTTTATAAAATTCATGAAATTGAGAGAAAGGGATAACATGGATAACGAGTTGCATGTGCAAATGTGGACTCATATTTGGGATGTGCACTTTCTTCAATCTGATTATTTTATGTTTTCAAATTTTTTTTTTGTAGTTGGGAATAAATCCCGTTTACATAATCTCAAAAGGTGTGAAAGAAATATTGAGGCCTCTGGAGTATGAGGAGGGCACATCATAGAAATTGAATTGGAGAGATTAGTACCTCCAATCTGTCTATACTGCAATTGGAATCTATGGATCCCCAATGCCACCCCACAAGATGCCAATATATATGTCAGACTAACAAGCCTTCATGGAGATAATGTGGTAGCTTGATGCCATGGATAAGGCACATTTTAGAAAATCAAGGAAGCAATCCTTGGTAAACCCTTACTGTGGTTTTGCCTATTTCACTTGCACTTCAAAGGAAGGCATTAAGATGTTTGGATCTGTATTAAACAATATTAGAATGAAATAAGATATTATAAGGATTTGTGACCCTGAAGGGGTTATTACGGCTAAGAGAAGAGCCAGAGGATTATCAGGGAGACATCATCAATTCCTCTATCAAGAAGACATGATCAAAAACCTATCTTTTGATGAGGAAGTTGCAAAAAGAAAAATTACATGGGAGAAAATTTGTGCAATTGAGGAGAAGATGTTAAAAGAAAATCCTTTGTACGTTAGTCCTTACTCTAAGGTAGAGGAAACATTTGTGCAAGAAAAATTGATGATTGGATATTTTGACGACAAAAGTTTCTTTGAAAAGGTTAAGCAAGCTGAAATAATGGTAATGGTGGATAGACAAAATCATGAAGCACAAATAAGGAGATGGAACCGACTCAATCTTCTACTCAATGCATTGAAGTGTAGGCTAAGGAGATAGTCAAACAACCTGTAGTCACCCCATTGGTGACTTATTCTAAAACACAGCAAGGAGGTGAAGGATATAAACTTGAAGGATCTACATAATACATCCCACTGGAGGAGAAATTGGATCAGATATTCCCATCTCTTGTTAAAAAAAGATGCTTTGAATATTGATGTTCCTCCCAATAGAATTGTAAAATGGGAGATAATGAAGTTGGGGTTGACAATTTCAGGATAACGTCTTGTGATAATTTCATGTGTGATGATGATTTTGTTCAAACAAAATAATTCAGAGATTTTCTTATCCATTTAAAAGGCTCCAATATAAAAAAGAGAATAGAAGAGGAAAAAGGAAAGGTTATCCCTTATTTACAAGATGAAGCTGAGAAGGAGGAGGAAGGAAAAATAATGTTGGAAATTGTCATGTCACCATAGGGTGCAAGAGCCCTAGTCAAAGGAAGTGGGATTCTACTATTGCCTGGATGGGAACTGTCATCATCCATTGCATTAGATGCAACCAGGAAAGATCCAAATGCTTCCATCTCTAAGGAGATTTTTGATAACAAAGTTTTTGGATTAGGCTTTAGTCCTAAGTTACTATATGAACGTGAATTTGCACCCCTAGTGAAAATTCCCTTTTTTCCCCTTACACTTTAGAAAACCAAATCTGAAGGCGTAATTCCACATAAGCCTACTACCTTCGTTCCACTTGGCACCTGTTTTGAGAGTCAATAGAGGTATTTTTTTCCAGGATTCCTGCAAAGCACACAAACATCTATGTGGTGCGCTAATGTCCCTGACAGATTCTCATGTTTGGAGCCTGCAAAGGCATTACCATTACCATTTGGAGTAGACATGTAATGCCCTTTTCGGCTCACCGACCCGAATATGGCCATTTCTTTCCTCTCTACTTCATATTCACTTACCTTCATTCATTTCATGGCTGGTTGATCTCTTGACCATGTTGAGACTCTCCTCTTCCTTCCACAATCTCTTCACAAGATCCAAGAAGCTTCTCCACCTTCAAGAATTCATTCACAAGCTTTGTAGTATCACTTTACACTTCTTAAGTAACAACATCAACACTCCATCAGTTCAGTAGAGAAAGTGTGGAACGAAACACCATGGCAACAGAGGCTTGAGTTCCTCTCATTTTCTCCCCTACTAGCCTTGAGCACTTTGCGTGAACGTGGTAAGATTTCACTCCTCTCCTCTATTACTTAGTTTAGTAGCATAAAACTATTTTGTAGTGCCTTTGTGTACTTTACTTCATTTCATACTTTTCTCTCTATCTATTTGGTTGTTTGTGGAGGTGGGAAAACCAAAACGGGGGTTTGACTGAGGCAAACCCCTATACAACCCCAACACTTTCTCTCTTTCTTGTGTACAGTTATTGAAGACATTCACAAGCTAGAGGCTTCATCATTCACATGTTTGTAAGTGTTTCCTTTCCCTTCTCCTTGTCCTTGTCATTTCTATTTCACTTCATTCTACTTCTATCACATTCTATTAATTTATCACTTCCCAGAAGTTCTTAACAATCAGAGTAGAAGTAGTCACTTTGTTGTTTTCTAAGATAAATTCACTCTCTGGTCCGTACTAGATGCCAATGTGCCTAGGGGATGCTAGTGCGCCGCGCTATCGTCCACATTCTGCGCTGATGTCCTTTGGCCGAGAGCTTGATAGTTTGTCTTGATAATCTCTATGACTTGCTCTTTCTGGTTCTAGAACTCTCTCCACTGCCCTTTGAGGAATTTTAGGGCAGTTTTCCCCATGAGGGTCTTTGATTAGAGAGAACTCGTGAGTAGAGAATCCCCCTTCTCTTACATTTTGGTGAACCTGACGTGAAGAACAATGTTCTTCAAAAAAATAGGAAATTATTTACCCCTACTTGGCGGGGTCATAACTTTTGACTCGCTGCTCAGAATTCAAAACCATTTGTACCGTTGGAAAGGTCTTCTAGAAAAATAGTTCAATCCCTAAAATATTGCTTCCTTCAACAATTAAATTTTTAGGACCGATGCAAGTTCCAAGCCCTAATTCTGCTTTGGAGACCTTCGAAAATGCAAATTACTAAAACATAGAAAATACCAAAAAAATCATAATGAACTTAATATATTTTTTTATTATTTCGGCATCTAATTTTATTCAAAATTTTAATGATATTCCATTTCATGCATGTGATAGTGACTTGGCTCTGCCCATGTCACTTTGTATCTTTGATCCTTTTAATGAGAGCCCTCTTGCTTCAGAGGATATCTTGTCACAAGAAGATAAAATCATTGATACCTTTCTAAATGTTACTCTACCTTCTATTCATTCCAATACACCCTCTTCTAGAGATGATGCATTTGTGAATGATGAATCTAACCTTCATCCCAATGCACTCTCTTCTAGAGATGACGCATTGGTGCATGATGAATCCTTTACTCCTTCTGATGCACTCTCTTCTAGATACGATGCATTCATGAATGATGAACTTCTTATCTATTCTAATGCACTCTGCTCTAGAGATGATGCATTAGCGCATGATGAATCTCCTTCCAAATTTGATCCTATTTGGATTGATGTTGATAATATGCATTCGAATAATTTTTCTACTAGTTGTGACGATTCTGTAAATGTAATTTGTCTCTGTTGCCCCCCAAAGGCCTAAGAGACTAGTCATTTATGTGACTCCAACTAGTCCTTCTTCTAAAAGGGTTTGTTATATTGATGGTGTTCCATGTGATAGTGATTCCCTTGACCTTCCTAAGGATACCTCTTGTAGATCAGTAGCCCATACCTATGATACTAAAATGAATAAACAACTAAGCCTTCCCCAAGCACCTGAACCTATGATTGAAGCACCCTGTGATAACGGTCTTATCGAACAATCTCAGGTTTCTTCAACTAAGATATCACTTTGGGACTTGCTTTAGTCCACTTAGGTTTATCAAGGTATGCTTCAGGAAGCCTTGCAAAATATCCTCTTGCCTTCTTTCGCTAGGCTGATAGATGTTGATGCATTGTTAGCATATATTCGTGCAGATTCATCAAATATTACATTCTATCCCCAAGAACTCCCACCTCCAAAAGTACAGAAGCAAGAATATCCTCTAATGATTATAGTTAATATTAATAAGATTGTAATTAGACGTACTCTCATTGATGTTGGCTCAACACTCAATGTATGTAGAATTGATCTTTTTCCTAAGATTAATATTGATTCATCTTCTCTTAATGCTTCTTTTGTTGACATTCGTGGGTTTGATAATGTCGGTCAACAAGCCCTAAGCACTGTAGTATTACCTTTGTAGCTTGGAACTATTACTATACCCACTCTTGTATATGTTATGTTAGAGAAGTTACCATATAACCTTCTTCTAGGTAGACTATGGATTCATGCTTTGGGCGCAGTCCCATCTACCTTACATAATCAATTGAGTTCATTGCTAACAATTGAGTATTCATAGTTAAGGCTGACCCTGATGCTAAGTTCTTATGTGAGATGGAGACTATTGGTCAAGCTTCAGTTGTGCTTACTCTTATTCCTTTAGTATCTTCTAATGTGTCAATGTTTACTCCAATAGTACCTACTAGAAAGGATACTCTTGAGATAGATGTCCCTAAAGAAGATCCTTCTGAAGCAGGAAACCTTAATTTTGTTCCTTCTACCTCTTCTCAAAAGAATGCATGTCTTGGTGATGATTAGGGTCCTTCAGAATCTATAGATTCTTTCATTCAGGAATATAAGGTCGACCCGATCAACTTAAACCATTCGACAACATCATTCACACCCGCTATCAAAGATGGTTATTCCTCTATATCATGGGATAATGTGAATGTGAACTATAATGTTCTTCATATTGATCTTCCTTCTGAGGAGGATGATTACACCTCTGCTAAAGAGGATAATGTTGTCAATCCTATCAAGAGGGACAATGATCCCATAGAGGAGTATGTTCCCCCTTTCTAGAAAAATGCTCTTTATGAAGATCCTCCTTCTTCTCGTGATTTGCAAAAATGTTATGGGCTTGGCTTTAGGATCATCTCTAAATATGGTTATGAGTGTAAAGCTTGTGGGCGTAATGAACAAGGCATCCAGTTCCCTATAGAATTTGTGCCTCATAAGCGTAACATGGGGCTTGGTTTCTTGGATAAACCATTTGAGCAGAGACCGTGGTTGAATGCTGACACAAATTCTGCTCAACCTCGTTCTCGCGAATTGGTCTATACTCCTTTATCTTCTATCTTTGTGTCTCCTTCTTCTTGTGAGAAGGCAAGATTTTCTCCACAAGAGAAAGGCTTGCTTCTTTCTCCTCATCCTTTGTCTGAGCAAGAGAATATTTTATTGCGCCTTCTAAAATCCCACTTAATTACTCTTCCTCCTCCTACATGCAATAAATGTCACACACATGATAAAGAAAAAAAAAAATTGTGCATACCATCGAGTGCCTAGCCATTCCACTAGTGAATGTAAGGCCTTGAAGGAAAAAATACAACTTCATGATTCAGGTGCCTACTAATGCACCTTCCTTTCCTTTGCATGACAAGTGATATAGAGGTCTACCTCTATCCTTCATGCTTGAAGTATCTTGCATGGTTATCCTCCCCTCTATGTTGGGGGCAGTGATAACTCATTTTGGAGGTGCGCATCCTTCTCAAGGACCCCCTCTCCTATCTATGTATGTCAAATGTAGCATCCCTTGAGTGAACCCCCTTTTGAAGGGTTCCCGAGGGACCTCTTTGAAATATTTTATTTTAAACAAATTCCATGATTTCTAGCTTGGGGGCAACCCAACTAGACCTTTTTCTTATCTTTGCATCTAGCTCAGGGGTAGCCCAACTAGACCAATCTTACATCTTTGTGTCTAGTCTAGAGGCAGGTCGACTAGACCTTCTTCACATTCTTGTGTCTATCTTGGGAGCATCCTGACTAGACTTCACTTTTCAAACAATGTGTCCCTTGAGTGGAACCCTCCTTCCTTTTGAAGGGTTCCTGAGTGATCCCTTTGAAAGTCTTCCAACTTAACGATGGTTTGTGTGGTTTTCTGCTCTATGATACAGGCTCTAATTTGAAGCGAGTTTTATTTTTACCACTCCTACATCAGTGATATGGGCTCTACTCCGAAGCAGGTTTTATTTTTATCACTTCTACATCAGTGATACGGGCTCTACTCTGAAGTGGGTTTTGTTTTTATCACTTTTACTCTGTGATACAGGCTCTACTCCAAAGCGGATTTTTATTTTATCACTTTTACTCTAGGATACGGGCTCTACTTTGAAGCGGGTTTTTCTTTTATCACTTTTACTTGGTGGTATGGGTTTTCCTCCTTGAGCGGGGATTGCTTCTATCACTCTTACTCGATGGTATGGGTTTTCCTCCTTGAGCAAGGATTTCTTTTATCACTCTTACTTGGTGGTATAGGTTTTTCCCCTTGAGTGGGGATTTCTTTTATCACTCTTTCATTCTTAAACTTTTATATATACCGAATCGAAGATCTGCATCTTCTTCATCCTAAGTATATTCCCTTCCTTTCTTCATCTCAGAATTCTTCTATGTATTGTTCTTAATTTGGGGACGACGCATAGTACTGAGACAACCTTTTACATCAAGGTCTCTTTTACTTTGTTGACTCGAATCCTTTTATTTTCTAACATTCTTGTCTTGTACAGGTCTTTCTACTTTTTTGATCTCCTTTACCAAAGCACTCATCTGTACTCGTGCTCACTAAATTGGGTGAAAAATGTATGAACGTGAATTTACACCCCTAGTGAAAATTCCCCTTTTTCCCCTTACACTTTAGAAAACCAAATCTGAAGGCAAAATTCCACATAAACCCATTGCCTTTGTTCCACTCGACACTTTTTTTGAGTGTCGGTAGAGGCGTTTCTATCTAGGGCGCCCGCATGGTGCATAGACATCTGTGTGGCATCCTAATGTCCCTAACATATTCTCGCATTCGGAGGTTGCAGAGGCATTAGGGTGATCCCACAATAGTGGTTTACACTTTTTCGCCAAACTGGACACTGCAATTATTATTTTTAACTAAATCTTCATATTTGGGTACCTATAGTGACTAAACCGTGAGGAATTTGGAGATGATGAAAACTAGAGTCTCATCACATTTTGTTTGTAGATTCTAAAAATATTTTTTTCAAAATTTTTGGAATCAGATTGCACTTTTTTTTCCATCTCCCACGAAAACTGGTATTTTTCATAAAACAACATTTTTAAAAAGTGACGCTCACCATATATAACATAAATTTTTTTGTTTAAAGGATAAAATTCTAATTTTTTTAAATTTAGATTTGTAACTACGATATCTAGCACTTGCATTTGGTCTCATAGATTTTTATTGAATTTTTTTTCCTTAATCAAGTTTCGAAGTCAAACCAATTGCAATTCAGACATAGGAGGACTATATACAACATAGCTTTTTATGTATGTACCGAAATTCATTTTTTCTTTTTTTAATGGATCAAGGAGAGAAATACCCAGCCTTAGAATATTTTTAAAATTTTTATTTTGATAATTTGATATTTTTCCACATGTGCAGACCAGAGAGCTTCATTTTCAGTGAAAAACTTATGTTTAATAAAACTAAAAAATAAAATACATAATAAAACCAAAACATATTAAAATTTAATTCATTGGATAGCTCGTTCTAAGGACTACTATTTTCTAGTTGGGTTTCTAAAGTCTTCTGCATTTTTCATTTTCAAATTGAGCTTCAAAACACAGTTTTTTACAAAAAAAAAATGAATTTTTTGGGAGATTGGGGAATAAGGGTGTTCGGTCGAAACTCTTTAAAATAACCAAGGAAATTATTTTAATGGGGTTCATTCGAACCACACAAAATTGGTTCGGCCGAACCCCCTCACTATACATCTAAAATTCAAACATCTTTTCCAAGTTTGTTTGCGTTTTTCCGAGCTCCTATGTAAACAGCGGCGACCCTCGTGCTTCCAAACCTGGCAACCGAAAAAGACATTTTACAGGTTAAAAAATGATGAATATTTTGATAATGTTTGTTATTGTTGTGAATATTTTGATAATTTTTGTTATTGTTGCATTTTTTTTTACTATTATAAGTTTTTTCAAGTTTTTGTGACAGATTTTTTGCATTTTGGAGAAAAAATTGTTGTTGGTTTAAATCAATCATTTGTATTTTGAAGAAGAAAATGGGACAAAAAGCAAAAAGAAAAAACAAAGCTCAACAAAAAATTTCAAAATATAAAGAAGAAAATAGACACAAACAAAATTTGACAAATTATCATAGAAGGAAACAAGGTACATGTTTATTTCTTTTTTTTCTCATCAAATATGGGTAAATTTATTTATTTACAATTTAGCGAGTTTATCATATGTTTTATCTAGCAAAAAGGAAAAATGCATCAAATAATTGATATATAAGAAAATTGAAGGTTCCTCATTTCATTTTTTTGGAAATGAAAACTCAAATGCACATCATCAATGAGTTCTATAAAACTAAAATCTGCAAGTTATCACTAGATTTTATGAATCCTTATACTAAATATTTTACTAGTTTTGATCTACAATATATTCTCTTTATTTGTATTTTTTTGTGGCACCCAATTTTGCATATATCTATGTTTATGTCCTTCTTTAAATTATTATATTTATTTCATCCAATTGTGCATCATCAATTATATAGATATGGTAGAAACACCATCTTTCACCAGTATTTCCTCCTCTATCTTGGTATCTCCCTTTGTATCAATACATGAAAATAAATAGTAGGGAAATCATTATGTATAACCAAATTGGATAAAAGAAGATGACACAAGATAATTCAACAAAAAAAAATTTCTAAACTCATCTAAAAAACCTAAATAGAGATAATTAGTTGAGAAGGCGGGGATAGCTCAAACACCCCACAAACACACAAAAATTGGTAAAAATTATAAATATTATAATAAATAGAATCATATTAGTTAACAATAACTATTTTTGGATTATGATAGATTTAACAAGTACGATGAATATACACATAAAACATACATTAACTAAATAAGTTTATATGCGAGCAACATATAATGTAGAAATATGTATCTAAAATAATATTTTCTAACACATAATCTAACATTAGAATTAGAATATTCTTCATAACAATGAAATAATTCATACATAAATAAACATATTGATAGTAAAAATAAAAATTTATTGAATTTGATTACCTAAATAAAAAGTTGAAAGTTTTAACTAACTTTATTCCTAGATAAGATTAATAACACAAAAATACTATCCAAAATAGATAAATCAACAAGTGTAAATGGTCTTATCTAAATTGGTTTCACCTATATAAACTATGCAAGCTTATTTTTCCTATAAAAAAAATACTATATTTTTATTAAACAAAATATTAAAAATGGGATTTAATTATAAACAAAGAAAAACCTAGAATGAAAGTTGAGAAATAGATATCTTGAATCATGTGATAGGAATCTAGAATATGAATCAATAGAAGATAATAAAAATTAAATCATGTTTCCTAGATGGTAGCATGACTACATTAAGACCTCTATATGACTACATAGATTTTCGTCAAGTACATAAAAAATACCAGTTTATGCAAAAAATTGAAAGTCTATAAAATAAGAATAAAATACACAACCAATAACAAGAAACTAAATAGTAGAATAACACATAAATTTTGTAAAATAAATTAAATGATATAAAATAGTCATAATGTTATTTAAACTGAACTAAGATAATATAATTATGATAGATAGGAAAAGACACAAAACCTTCATATGAAGAGATTTCCAAGAATACATGTAGCTAGTTCCACAAAGGGAAAGGGGTGAATTTTGGTTATCTTACCAATATTGTCAAATCCCTAATTTGGTATTTTTACCTCCACAAATAATCAAATAAAAATACATTAGATTAATATGGTTGTGCTCTTATCCTATGTGCATCTAGAACTAAGATGAGTGCAACATAAAAAAATAAATATAATCTATAGCAATAAGTGCATCCCTTAGATATATGAAAAAAGAAAATTTGAGAAGATGGATCAACAAGCATTTCCAAGAGAGATATGAATCTACAAGAAGAAATATGAAAATTTGTGATTATGATATTTTCTTAGGTAGCTTCCTCAATGAATATAGCCATCTAAATATGTCATCTTCTTCTAGACATCTCTTTCTTTTGCTATAGATTCTTATCATAATCTTAATCTATATTCATATTCAAAGATATATGCACTATCTAGCCCTCCATGATGTATAAAATGTTAATCCTTCTTTTTGGGAGTCAAAGATTTCATTACATTCTACATGAACCAATTTGAGATTAAACAAAATTTCAAAAGCACCAAAGAGTCATTTTGAATCTCAAACACCGCAAAATTTATTTTTCCTTTAAACCCAATAGGTTGACCTTTATATTAGATACCATGTGCTAATGAAAATTTTGGATCTTCTCCCTCATCTAGTACTATATCATAGGGAGTATCATGTAAATTTGGTTTCCCAAGCTCCTCCCAATTTATTTTAAGAATAATTTTAACATCTACTCCCAAGTTTATTAATATATTTTTCATCCATAAAAATGAGTTCTATATGATTGTGCCCATTTAAAAATATTAAGATGTGAAAGAGATGCATTTTTTTGTAATTATCATGTTCTTAGAATTAATGTCTATTCTAACATGTTCCAAGCCAAAAATTAAATTATGAGTGTTGAAATTTATATATATTTGTTGTTTTATAATTTGAAAATTAGATTTTGTTTAGTATTAATAGATAGGGATTGAAGGTTGAGACACAAATCCTAACGATCTCTCGTAATGGGATACCTTATCTAGAAGAAAAATAAAATATTTAAATTTACTAGATCTTGACTATCTACTTAGGTACAAAGAGGCTCATAGACTTACAACGTGCTATCTAAGATTTTTGTCCCGGTTTTCTATCTTTTTTTTCAGTTTTTTTTTCCTGTTTTCTTTATTTCTAGATTAGAGTTTTTTTTTGTTTGTGCTACTAATCTGTTTGTTTTAGCATGTGTCCAGCTGGAATTAGCTAAATGTTATTTTAATTGTTTTTTTTCTTTACAACTTGCATTTTACATGCATTGGTTAAAAAAGAACAGACATGCAAATGCATATGGGTTAAAAAGGACAACACACTTTATTTTTCATTGGGTTTAAAATTAACTCTTAGATAGAAAACACTACAAATGGTTAAAATTAACCCCTTTGCTTGACAAACACTACAAATGGATAAAATGAACCTTGTGCATTCTTTTTTTGTTCACATTTTGATTTTGGTTTAAAAAGAACACCATGCGAGTGTGATCTGAAATATTCATGTGCTCTTTCTTTGTTTTTAAACAAAGATCAATTGAACTATGAATATTTTGGTTCGCTTTTGTTAAGCCTTAGATCTTGGGCCTTCTTTGGTGGGAAAAAGTACTCACCCCAAAGTGACTCAAACCGAGAACGCGCTAAAGCCAAGCAACGCCCAACTGGTATATAAATTTGAATGTTAAGGAAAGCTTAGCATTATAGAAATTCCTGCGGACAAGCAATTGACTCCCCAGTACCCTTGTGGTGCGTCGAAACCTGCAGAGCCTAACCTCTGCAGACTGGGATGATAATGCCTCTCGTGTGGCCTTCTAAATGGGTGCCTGAAATAAATCCTTTGTTTTAGAAAACCAAAAACCTTCTATTCTTTGGTGCAGCAATGGTTGTTGCCAAGGCACCCGCACTTGTGTAGGTCTTAGTAGAAATGATCAATCTGCCATGGGAGTTTCATGAAGATTGGAAGCTTGGTTGCCCTAAGAAGTGAGTGCAATGTAAGGGGGAGCCCGTGGGGCTAAGCTTTTGAAATTCATTCTCTAAGGATATGCGGTTCATGGGATCCATAAGAATACTGTCCTTGCAACATTAGGATTTTTTTTTGTAAATGTCTTCTATGTGGTTGATTTTCATTCTTTACAACACCACGTTTTTGCCAACTATTTTCAGACAACATGAACAAATGAACATCATCCTCCAAATCTGAATCAATACAGTCAAACTATCAAGAGTCCCCTAACACCACCCATGACACTAAGTCACAAAAACCTTCCATTAGTCATACCCACCCTAACCTTGACAAGGGAAACCAACCATCCACATCATATCCTAGTCCTTCATTCATGTCATATCCTAGTCCTCCAATCATGTCATATCCTAAACCTCCATCCACGTCATATCCTAGTCCTCCATCCATGTCATATCCTTGCATCGTAGCCAAATTTGGACCTAGAGTTGCATTTTACCTCTTACATTCTTAACTTATTACATCATATCATACCATTTTCATATATTTCATCTTAGAATCATATCCTTTTCATTGCATCCTAGTCCTTAAATATTCCTACTCTTGCATACATAGAATGTATCATTTCACCTAGGTCTTGCATGTACAACCCCTTGCATATATATCAAGATCATATCGTGCCTAAACTTTCCAAGTTGCATACATTCCATGAATTTAGTCATTTGCATAGTCATCATTGATCAAATAAAACCCTTAGCTCTTGCACAAGTTCCACTAATCTTCATAGGTCTCAAAACCAATCCATTTTTTATCTATCGCCCACATCACTTAAGGTTTATCATGGACTTTCAAGTTAGGGAAAATACCATTATCCTTGCGTGTCTAGGGAAATCCTTTTGGAGTCCATCATCTCCTGCATACCCTCTCTTGATCAATGTTCCCTTGTGTTTATCCATCATAACACAAGTCAAGCCTTGCATTGTAACCAAATTTGGACCTAGAGTTGCATTTGAGCTCTTGCATTCTTAACTTATCACATCATATATCATACCATTTTCATATATCCTGGATCTTAGAATCATATCCTTTTCATTTCATCCTAGTCCTTACATATTCCTACTCTTGCATACATAGATCATATCACATAGTCCGTGTATACATATATATCATTTCACCTAGGTCTTGCATGTACAACCCCTTGCATATATATCAAGATCATATCGTGCCTAAACTTTCCAAGTTGCATACATTCCATGAATTTAGTCATTTGCATAGTCATCATTGATCAAATAGAACCCTTAGCTCTTGCACAAGTTCCACTACTCTTCATAGGTCTCAAAACCAATCCATTTTTTATCTATCACCCACATCACTTAAGGTTTATCATGGACTTTCAAGTTAGGGAAAATACCATTATCCTTGCGTGTCTAGGGAAATCCTTTTGGAGTCCATCATCTCCTGCATCCCCTCTCTTGATCATTGTTCCCTTGTGTTTATCCATCATAACACAAGTCAAGCCTTGCATCGTAACCAAATTTGGACCTAGAGTTGCATTTGACCTCTTGCATTCTTAGCTTATCACATCATATATCATACCATTTTCATATATCCCATCTTAGAATCATATCCTTTTCAAATGCATTTTTTCCATGGAATTCTTAAGTTCAAAAATCTTTGATTTCATTTGATTTCATATGTTCAACTCCACTTATATATCACCATCTCTCACTTTCTTTGCACAATATTTTGTGACATGTACAAATGGCTCAACAAGTAGGAAGTTCTCAAGCAGAAGTCAAGCCTAATCTAGATATTGGACCAAATGAATCAGTTGAAGAACACATGGACCTTGAAGATAGGGAGGAGGCCCGAGTTC
Organism: Sequoiadendron giganteum; assembly: GCA_007115665.2. NCBI lineage: Eukaryota > Viridiplantae > Streptophyta > Pinopsida > Cupressales > Cupressaceae > Sequoiadendron > Sequoiadendron giganteum. The sequence goes on along the minus strand of VCHN02000014.1, from coordinate 77,500,585 downwards.
AAACAATGCATGTTGGAGAGGGGTCGGGATCACTTCCTTCTACACCAATGGATGAGCATATAAAAGTAGCTGAAATAGTGGGGAAACAAATTTCTTATAGAAATTTAGATCATTTACTTGAAGTGGATATGGAGAAACTGAAATGTTATGCCGACCAACCTAAAAATACAAGTAAGAGGTCAATGACTAAATCTGTTAATAGAATAATCCATGATCATTTCAATCATCTTGAAACACTTGAAAAAACCCAATTGTTATCATGTTTACTTCTTCGTGATGAGCTGAAAGAGTCATTACAATTGTTGGGTGTACATTCTGCATCGAATAAGAGGAAACACGTGAGACTGCAAAAAGATATTGTTGAAAATGTAAAAAAAGGTTTAAATTCCATTGGGAAAGGATCTTGATCAGTGGATAGAACCATTGCAAGAAAGGTGATTTTGACATCTGTTTTAAATAAAGAAATATCCAGAAAAAGAAAAATGTCAGCACTTTCCACTGAATTTGGTTATAGTAGAACCACACTAATAAAATATGAGAAAAAAAGAAAGGTTTTAGATGATAGTTCTGAAGGCAATTGGACAATTATGTGTAGAGCTCCTCATTCTAACAGGATTGAAGATGCTATTAGGAACTTGATCTCAAGTTTTTGGAATGATCAGACCCGTCCGTCATCAAATACTAGAGATGTTATGAGGCGCAGGATTGGACCTGGTATTTATGAAGAACATATTAAACATTGGCTAGACATAACACAGCTTGAGATGTATATGAACTTTTGTAATATGTATCCTCATATAAAGATTGGACAAACAATGTTTGAAAGGTTAAAGCCATACTATGTGAAGATAAACAAGTTTTTTGAAACTTTTTGTTGTCGTTATCACATCAAATTTGATCTCTACTATCAGGTGTTTCGAAAGATGATAGAAGAAAGATATGGTTTTCAAAAGGCACCTCCTAAACACGTAAGTTTGTTCATAAAGGATCTATTATGTGATCATGAAAATGGACTTCAAATAAAATGCATAAAAGGACTCTATGAAACATGTGGAAATTTGGCTAACTTTCCTTCAACAAATGAAAATGTTGACCTAACAAAGATAGTAAATTGAAAAAGTTACAAGTATGTAAAGTTTCAAACAAATTTTGGGAAAGAATCCACAAGGTTAAAATATGTAGAAGAGGAGATACCTATTGGGAAATTTATGGAAGATTTTGAAAAATTGATACAACCATACATACAACATTCCTTTTATGCTAAGTGGCAAGCACATCAATTTCAAACATTAAGAGATACTTTCCCACTTGGAATAGTTCTATCAGTAGTTGACTTTGCAGAAAATTACTCTTTTGTACATCAAAAAGAGATTCAATCAGAATATTACTTTTCAAAACAGGTCACTATTATGGTTCATGTGTGTTATCGACATGCACAATTGGAATTAGATGGTGTTGAGAGTACAGATGAACAATGAGCCATCAAGAAAGAATATCACTTTTATAGTAGTGATGATAAAGAGCATGACACACTTTGTGTACAACATTGTTTTACAAAATGTTTTTTTGAGAATTTGAGAAGCAAGGGTGTAAAATTTGAAAAACATTTTGTATGGTCAGATGGATGTGCGGCACAATTCAAATCATCACGGCCATTTTATGCACTTTCTAGATATCATAAAATTTACAACATACCACATGTTTGGAGTTTCTTTGAGAGTGGGCATGGAAAGGGTGAGCATGATGGCACAGGAGCTTGCATCAAACGTGCTTTAAGAAAGCATCAAATGAGTTATTCAAAAGATCATATAGACGATGCACATGATGTTGTTGAATGGTGCAAGAAACACTTTGCATCAAATGAGGTCGACACATCTTCAAGAACAAACCGAAACATTCCACATAGAGTGTTTTGCGAGATATAGGGTATGTATAAATTACATTTAAAATAAATAAATTTATTTAAATTTAAAATTTACACACACATATATATATATATACATGTTCAAGTTCACATAAGTTTGTTGCAATTACATTTATCTAGGTGTGGATAGAAGATCGATGCATGGATGCAAGAGGGTAGAAAAAACAAGATCTTTGCATTGTGTTATGAGTTCAGATAGTCACCCTAGATGGACATTATACATGAGAGATTACTCTTGTTTCTGCACTGAGTGCATTGCAGGAAACTCTCATGCATGCAACAATGAAGAACTTGAATATGTTAGTAAATGGGATATGGTGCCACTATTTGTTTCAGACACATACGATGAAAATGAGGATGAAATATTTCAAGACATTCCTTTGATTTCAATTGATTATGACCATATTTCAGGATTGGTTAGAAAAGGTACATGTGTAAGTTTTCAATAATTTAAATATTATATAAATTTAATGATATTTAACTTGTCTAGAGACAATGATTCTATTTTTTTAGAATTTTATTGTGTAAATTTGGTGTACATGAGATGTTTTTGCAGTTATAGCAGAGCCTGGAAACATAGAAGGTGTTAGCTATTATTTACTATGTTGCACAGAAGAGAGGAATAAGCTAACACGGCCTAAAACAAATGATGGAATGTTATTTCCCACAGGTGAGTTTGAATTTAAAATTATATATATACATTGTGTACATGTGTACATTACCTTAAAAACATTAAATATATATTGTACAAACCTTGAGCACGCAAATGTTGTACACATGCACATTTATTAACCCAGGTTCATGCTTACCGTGCAGGTTCTGTTGTTGTGCAAGGGATATATCTAAAACAAGTCAAAGTTGTTCAACATGGGATTCATTTTGTGGACTATCAAGTTGATAACAAGGTATATCAATATAGTCACCTTATAATTGCTACCGCCCTACATCTTCATGCAGTTCCACATGCACGTGGATGAAAAAATGGAGACTAGATAGTGATGACCATCAAAAAAATTTACATGTTATTCAAGAGTGGGTTGAACCAGAATATTTGAGTTAGATTATATCCATGATTTTCAAGTTCACTTGTACATGTACATACTTGTGATGGTGGGAGTAGAAGAAAATATAGTGTTAGTTTCAATGATCCCCCAAATCTAGCATCTCAACAAAAAAGACAATTGGCACACAAGGAGATGTTATGACTACATCTCAAGATGTTTCTTCTCCTATACATCCAAGAAAAATCATTGATTCATTAGTCCATGTCTTCTATATATATAAAGTGAATGTTGTCTCAATCTTCTTTTTTGTTGTAGAAAAAGAAACCTAACATATTAAAATTTGTGTCTTGTAGAATGTTGTACCAAACAAAAAATCCCAAAAGTGTCTTGTAGAATGTTTATGCTTCGTGTTGGTTGGTGAATAGTGAAAATGTGCACAATTCTCCTCATTGTGCATATATTTACTTGTTGGTTGAATATATGGTTGCCCCATAAGTATTAGAGAGTGCATATGTATAAGAATATGTCATATACATTTATGCTTAAATTAAATTGAGGAATACAATGATTTGATTGGTTAACTTATGGTTGTATCAAGGAAGCATTAAGTCATATTTTTCTTTAGGATTAACACCTTTTTTTCCATAGTTATATTTGTACCTTCATTGGTTTGAGATCTTTTGGCAGTAGGATTTTGTACCATCCATAGATGTATTCATGTATAGTTGTGTACAACATTTATTTCATGATTTTAGGGTTACTTGGTTACATACATATCTAAGTTGAAATATTCCAATTTTTGCATTGAGAATATGTGGTTACATCTTTCTTTACAATAGATCTTGATGCATATCTTCTATCTTCTCTTTGTGTCTATTGGTTGTCCCATCTTAGACCCACTAAGAAAATAAAATGTCTTATTGAATACTAGGTATTCCTCTTGTTTATTATTTTATTATAAGTTATTACATGCATTGGATACATTTTAACCTCAATGCTACATACTTTGGTGCATAAAATCTACATGTATATTAAGATAAAGTTGATCTTCACATGTCAACATAACTAAGTATTCAAAAACAATCAATCGCATTTTTCACCTAATTTTACTTTTCTTAAATCATTTTCTACATTCCTCCTCTTCTTTTCTTCCATCATCTTCTATATTTCATATGAAATTTTCCTCATAATTCTTCTTTTGAGAGCTAACTTGTGTATTTTTTACACAAATAATCTCTTCAGTCCAATCATCATCGACCACCTAATATTTTCTTATTCCTCCACCTAATTGAGGCATATCATTATTTTTTTCATCTCTTTTAATCCATTCTTCTTAAGTTCTTTTTTTTAAAACAATGTTATTTTGAACATCATCTTGTAAGACACTAAAATAATTTTTTCAAACCACTATTATTATTTTATCATATACCATAATTAAGATCCATTATTATTCATTATTGTCCATTAATACTTTATTACAATTTAGTGAATTAATTCCTATTATTGTGCTTAAATGATGCATTTTATAATCATTATTGTACATATTTAAATGCTTATATGAGTATATGGTTCTATTTTTATATACATAGAAAGAAAACATTCAAGATTATATATATCCAAGGCATGCGTGTGCAAAATATTTATTGTGATCAACATGTGAATGAACTTAATTATAAAGTGGCATTCATTTCCTAAAATTCTACTCTAGAGAGATCAAATGTATATATCATATAAGGAAATGTAAGTTGTAAGAGATCATCAAATAAGCAAATGT
>VCHN02000014.1:77456512-77495783 GCA_007115665.2 Sequoiadendron giganteum | reverse complement strand
GAAGAACATATTAAACATTGGCTAGACATAACACAACTTGAGATGTATATGAACTTTTGTAATATGTATCCTCATATAAAGATTGGGAAAACAATGTTTGAAAGGTTAAAGCCATATTATGTGAAGATAAACAAGTTTTTTGAAACTTGTTTTTGTCGTTATCACATTGAATTTGATCTCTACTATCAAGTGTTTCAAAAGATGAGAGAAGAAAGATATGGTTTTCAAAAGGCACCTCCTAAATAGGTAAGTTTGTTCATAAAGGATCTATTATGTGATCATGAAAATGGATCTCAAATAAAATGCATAAAATGACTCTATGAAACATGTGGAAATTTGGCTAAATTTCCTTCAACAAACGAAGATGTTGACCTAAAAAATACAGTAAATTGCAAGAGTTACAAGTATGTAAAGTTTCAAACAAATTTTGGGAAAGAATCCACAAGGTTAAACTATGTAGAAGAGGAGATACCTATTGGGAAATTTATGGAAGATTTTAAAAAATTGATACAACCATACATACAACATTCATTTTATGCTAAGTGGCAAGCACATCAATTTCAAACATTAAGAGATACTTTCCCACTTGGAACAATTCTATCAGTAGTTGATTTTGCAAAAAATTACTCTTTTGTACATCAAAAAGAGATTCAATCGGAATATTACTTTTCAAAGCAAGTCACTATTATGGTTCATGTGTGTTATCGACATGCACAATTGGAATTGGATGGTGTTGAGAGTACAGATGCACAACGAGCCATCAAGAAAGAATATCACTTTTATATTAGTGATGATAAAGAGCATGACACACTTTTTGTACAACATTATTTTACAAAATGTTTTTTTGAGAATTTGAGAAGCAGGGGTGTAAAATTTGAAAAACATTTTGTATGGTCAGAAGGATGTGTGGCACAATTCAAATCATCATGGCCATTTTATGCACTTTCTAGATATCATAAAATTTACAACATACCACATGTTTGGAGTTTCTTTGAGAGTGAGCATGGAAAGGGTGAACATGATGGCACAGCAGCTTGCATCAAATGTGCTTTAAGAAAGCATCAAATGAGTTATTTAGAAGATCATATAGATGATGCACATGATGTTGTTGAATGGTGCAAGAAACACTTTGCATCAAATGAGGTCGGAACATCTTCAAGAACAAACCAAACATTCCACATAGAGTGTTTCGGGAGATATTAGGTATGTATAAATTACATTTTAAAAAAAATATATATTTAAATTTAAAATTTACACATGTATATATATATATATATATACATGCACATGTTCAAGTTTATATAAGTTTTTTGCAATTACATTTATCTAGGTGTGAATATAAGATCAATGCATGGATGCAAGAGGGTAGAAAAAACAAGATCTTTGCATTGTGTTATGAGTTCAGATAGTCACCCTGGATGGACATTATACACGAGAGATTACTCTTGTTTTTGCACTGAGTGCATTGCGGGAAACTCTCATGCATGCAACAATGAAGAACTTGAATATGTTAGTAAATGGGATATGGTGCCACTATTTGTTTCAGACACATACGATGAAAATGAGGATGAAATATTTTAAGACATTCCTTTGATTTCAATTGATTATGACCATATTTCAGGATTGGTTAGAAAAGGTACATGTGTAAGTTTTCAATAATTTAAATATTATATAAATTTAATAATCTTTAACTTGTGTAGAGACAATTCTATTTTTTTTATAATTTTATTGTGTAAATTTGGTGTATAGGAGATGTTTTTGCAGTTATAGCAGAGCCTGGAAACATAGAAAGTGTTAGCTATTATTTACCGTGTTGCACAAAAGAGAGGAATAAGCTGACACGGCCTAAAAAAAATGATGGAATGTTATTTCCCATAGGTGAGTTTGAATTTCAAATTATATATATACATTGTGTGCATGTGTACATTACCTTAAAAACATTAAATATGTATTGTACAAACCTTGAGCACGCAAATGTTGTACACATGCACATGTATTACCTCAGGTTCATGTTTATCGTGCAGGTTTTGTTGTTGTGCAAGGGATATATCTAAAACAATCAAAGTTGTTCAACGTGGGATTCATTTTGTGGACTATCAAGTTGATAACAAGGTATATCAATATAGTCACCTTATAATTGCTACTGCCCTACATCTTCATGCAGTTCCACATGCACGTGGATGAAAAAAATGGAGACTAGATAGTGATGACCATCAAAATATTTTACATTTTATTCAAGAGCGGGTTGAACCAGAATGTTTGAATTAGATTATATCCATGATTTTCAAGTTCACTTTTACATGTACATACATGTTCAAGACAAGAACTTATAGTGACTTGTTTGAACTCTGGATTGTTTTAGTTACTTATAATATATGTTGATGACAAGTGTTTTAAATTTGGTTGGACACAAATTAGGGGTTGAAATACATTGAGAACCTTAAATTGAGTAGATATTTCCAATTATATATTTGTTCCATGGAATTCAAGTACTTGTTATGTAAATAATGTGCAAACCTTGTCATAAAAAAATTCATTGGAAGAGTGATGGTGGGAGTAGAAGAAAATTTAGTGTTAGTTTCAATGATCCCCCAAATCTAGCATCTCAACAAAAAAGACAATTGGCACACAAGGAGATGTTACATGACTACATCTCAAGATGTTTCTTCTCCTATACATCCAAGAAAAATCATTGATTCATTAGTCCATGTCTTCTATATATATAAAGTGAATGTTGTCTCAATCTTCTTTTTTGTTGTAGAAAAAGAAACCTAACATATTAAAATTTGTGTCTTGTAGAATGTTGTACCAAACAAAAAATCCCAAAAGTGTCTTGTAGAATGTTTATGCTTCGTGTTGGTTGGTGAATAGTGAAAATGTGCACAATTCTCCTCATTGTGCACATATTTACTTGTTGGTTGAATATATGGTTGCCCCATAAGTATTAGAGAGTGCATATGTATAAGAATATGTCATATACATTTATGCTTAAATTAAATTGAGGAATACAATGATTTGATTGGTTAACTTATGGTTGTATCAAGGAAGCATTAAGTCATATTTTTCTTTAGGATTAACACCTTTTTTTCCAAAGTTATATTTGTACCTTCATTGGTTTGAGATCTTTTGGCAGTAGGATTTTGTACCATCCATAGATGTATTCATGTATAGTTGTGTACAACATTTATTTCATGATTTTAGGGTTACTTGGTTACATACATATCTAAGTTGAAATATTCCAATTTTTGCATTGAGAATATGTGGTTACATCTTTCTTTACAATAGATCTTGATGCATATCTTCTATCTTCTCTTTGTGTCTATTGGTTGTCCCATCTTAGACCCACTAAGAAAATAAAATGTCTTATTGAATACTAGGGATTCCTCTTGTTTATTATTTTATTATAAGTTATTACATGCATTGGATACATTTTAACCTCAATCCTACATAATTTGGTGCATAAAATCTACATGTATATTAAGATAAAGTTGATCTTCACATGTCAACATAACTAAGTATTCAAAAACAATCAATCACATTTTTCACCTAATTTTACTTTTCTTAAATCATTTTCTACATTCCTCCTCTTCTTTTCTTCCATCATCTTCTATATTTCATATGAAATTTTCCTCATAATTCTTCTTTTGAGAGCTAAGATCCCTTATTATTCATTATCGTCCATTAATACTTTATTAAAATTTAGTAAATTAATTCCTATTATTGTGCTTAAATGATGCATTTTATAATCATTATTGTACATATTTAAATGCTTATATGAGTATATGGTTCTATTTTTATATACATAGAAAGATAAACATTCAAGATCATATATATCCAAGGCATGTGTGTGCAAAATATTTATTGTGATAAACATGTGAATGAACTTAATTATAAAGTGGCATTCATTTCCTAAAATTCTACTCTAGAGAGATCAAATGTATATAACATATAAGGAAATGTAAGTTGTAAGAGATCATCAAATAAGCAAATGTACATGTATATTGAATATAAGTGAATGTATACATATATCATATAAACATGTAAACATATCAATATTGATCAATGTATAAACATCTAACATGTTATAAGCAAAGTTCCAAATGTATGTATATCATAAAAGCAAATGTAAGTTAGAGATCATCGTGGAATACTAAAGATCATCATATAAGGAAATGTCGAATACTAAAAATCATCATATATAGCAAATGCAAGTTAGAGATAATCAAATGTCAAATACTAGAAAGATCATCATATAAGAAAATACATCTAATATGCAGGGCCTAATATGAATGTCGACTCCTAGTCGAATGACCATTTGAATGAGAACGGTCTTGCTCTGATGGATGTGTTGAGCCCTGCAAATAAAATGGTGTATAAAATGTGTTAAATACATATAATTTATATTAAATATGTATCTAGATCTATGCATGTACATATTCATGTACATATACACATGTATATATAAAAATTTAAAACTCACATGTCCACTAGCATCAGATTCATCCATAGAGTCACGTCGATGTGTACGATCTGGAACAAGGCTAGGAGTGACATTAGGTATGTCCACCTACAAATATATAAATTCATATATATCAGTACATGAATATCTAGTTAAATTAAAACTAAAATTTAAAAATAATTAAAAAGGAATTGAATCATACACATGCACACATACATGCACATCATCTAATATCGAATGACCCAAGTCCTCTGAAACGGATACCTCCACCATATCAACTATATGATCAAGCGACGAATCAATATTTGCATCCCTTTCATCTATCTCATGGTGTGCTAGCAATGATGAGTGGAGAGGACTATGTAGGTGAGATGGCATTGACGATAACGAACTAGCACCAACCAACATCTCAGTAAAACCCATAGTCTGTGTAGCGATTGAATGATCAGATGGTGGATCCTGACATGCACTAGTGCCAGGTTGAGAGTGATGGGATCCTAGAATTGAATGACCTCCACGTGCCAAACGATCTCTAACATTCTCTATACCGATCCCATAGTCTGATGCAATGAAGGCATATGCCTCCAAGACTTCCTCAGCCAAAAATGCAGAGTCCTGCATGCCATATCTCTTGTAAGTGCCTCAAGCTCTGTGGGAGTAGGGATGCCTCCTGCTGTGAAAGGATCCATGGTGGTCCACTATGTTGAATATGGCATGGGTCGGGGATGTCTAGACATCAAATACTGACCTACACGATTAGCAGATATCCTAGTGGTGGCAGCTGCAATGTCACCTATAGTATCAATTGCTTCCTTTTGGGAAGCAACGACAACCTCATCTGCTATGGGGGCTAGAGTTGGGGTGAGAGCAGGAGACCTCTCACCAACCAATACCCTAAACACTGGGGTCGATCTATCTACTCGACGATAAGTGGGTCTATCAACAATCTTGCCACACCCCTAACCAGCATATGGTGGAATGCCCAGGTAGTTGACGTTAAGGCCCAAATGGACCTCAGCATACAACTGTTGAACAAAATATAATGGAATCTGGTCATTGTTTGGGTATTGACCATGTGCTGCGAGAAATCGTGGGTAGATCAATGAGGCCATATCACGATCAACACATCTAGTGACCTGGTATCCCCTAACCTTACGTGCACTTTGATAAAATGGAAAACAATTGGTTTTGATCATTTCTTTGGTCATGCTATCCTGTATTTGTTCAAGGGGAACCTCACCATGTACTTCTTCCCGCATGTGGGAAATAATAGCAGCTACTCTATCTGGATAAAATGCATTTGTCCTTTCAAGTTCATCTCTTAGTTTTTCAAGACTATGCAATATTGACATGCATGGTTCAAAATATATCCCTGGGTTTGCATTTTGTGCTAATGAGTCTTTCAATTTATTAATCTCATTAGTGGTATTTGCAAACAAAGATTCTGGAGCTGGCACATTTGCATTATCCATGTTAATGTATGTATGTGTACCTAAAGGAGCAATGAGAACCTAGTTTAAATAATATATCTAGATATAAGGAATAGAAATCTAAAACAGTTCTAATAATTCATCTACTCATCAATAATATTTCCATACCATTAACACAAAACATGTTCAATATCTATCATAGTTTTTAATAATCAAAACATTCACATAATTACTAGATTGCACAAAAAACATAATCTAAAAAAATTATAAAATTTAAATTTACAAGTGTACGTGTGCACTCTAAAACAAAATGTGTCATTAAAGACAATTTAAAAAACATTGATAAAGGTTGCATCTAAGATTTATTTCCTACAACTAGTAATAAAGGGAAAACATTATTACTTAACATTGAAAATAAAAATGTTGAACATGAAAGCGAAAATGTTGCAAAATGTTATGAAACACCTATTGAAAAGAGTAACATCATAGAAAAATAAGAATTCAAATTTAGAAATATTTTTGAATAATGTAGAAATGAACCCCATGATATTAAAATTATACTCCATGATCCAATTGTTGATAATATTAATAAAATTGATAACATGTGCACTTAAAAAAATGAAATTCATTGTATCTCCAAGATACTTAAGAAGAGAGAGGACCTTTCCAAATAAGAATGATATCCCATATTCAAAATTTTATAATGAGCTTGATAAAATTGTAATAATTTTGGAACCCAAAAATGGTTACTTAAAATTGATGAGAACATAAGATAAAGTCTTAAATGAACCATGAACCATTCAATTTTGAGCTTCAAAATTTTTAAATGAATACTTTTGTAAAATTACTAAAGTTGTAAAAAATAAGACCTTTACAAAATAAATTAAATATTTAGGCAATCAAAATTTCTAATTAAGATAAAATTATTATTAAAATATTTTTTAATTCTCTTAATTCTATTAGGATTACTAGTAAGTAGAAAGATAAAAGAGCTACTTGTAGAGTAATAAAAACCTCAATAGTAAGAAATAAATTAAGAAACGTTTGATTAATGAGGCAAACTCATCTTCACTTAAGCATAAATTGTAAAATATTGTGAAAAACACTAGCAATAAGATCAAGACTAGATAGTCCTATTGGAAATGGTACTTGAGATTTTAATGGTACGATTCCATGAGTTCATAAAAAGCTAAGTAATAACACAAATGATGAAATTGAATTATTTTGGCACTTTAACTCTAGAGTATCACTCAATGTTACAAAGGATGTTTTAAAATAAAAAATTGGTGATCAAGACCACACACCACATATTAAACATTAATTGGAATGTAGCCAAACAAAATTGTGTAAAATTTCTTGAAAAATATATTCATTTAAAAATATCACAAAGGGAATTTGAATAGATTGTAAGCCTTTTTATCAAGTACATGCCTCTTAAAATTTCTAATACATATTGTAAATACGACATGTAGTTTTTATCTACCATGAACTATTGCATGTAATATTAATTATACTTTGTATACTAACCAAAATTTACAAGAGTGTGGTACAATTAAAATACCAAATTTATGTAAGGACCTATTAGATTTATTTTAATGTGTTAGATACAATGATTGTAATTTTTTGTAAAAATGTGTTTAAATGAGAAGCGTTTACAATGCGGTGGGTTATCAAATTTTATATCATGTACCCATGATGGAAGAAAAATGATCTATGAAAAAAAATGTTTGAGAAAAAGAGATATGAGATAACTATAAAATACAATTTGAAGAGTGGAGGTGAAGATTCTAGATCTGTGAGTTGGTCACAAGAGAAGCAAGTTGCTAATTTTATTTCTGATTTTAAGAATATTTTTTATAAGTATGCAATACATAGCCACTATTCTTGATGGTTAGATCAACAAGTCAAGGTGTGCAAGGATTTTTCCTAATTGGAACTATTATAGATCTATAGTCAATTTTATATAAAATTACACGTTGCAGCCACAAAAAGAAGTTGAATCATATTAATATTACAATTCTATTCAGATAAACTATTATTGTTCACATCACATATAGGCGTGCCCCTAATAGTAAAAAATAAAATAAGAAGATAGTTAGGGAGCACAATTTTTACATGTTAGTGATGATCAATATCATTCGTCATAGTATGTACAATATTGTTTTCAATAATTTTTTGAGTTATTACAAGAAAACATTGGTATTATAAAGGTTCAAAAAATCAATATTTGGTCAAATAATTATACTGATTAACTCAATAATGCTTGTGTATTCATATTGGTTTAGTAGAATACATGCAGAGAAGGTTATACCTTGTATTTGGATTTTTTTTAAAGGTGGGCTACCTTCTTCATGTGGAGGAATTGTGTGAATAATGTCATTATGTGGTTCATTGTACGAAGTTTTCTCTTGATGAGGAATAAATAAATACTTAGTAGAATAGTAACTAATATAATCTACAAAGTGCATAGTGTGATGTTTTGAAGTTCAATATATTGTACATAATATTTAGTGGCATGATAGGAGGTGAAGGGATAGAGAGATTTGGAAATGCTAGAGGAATTTTATTGTTAAGTTGTACTATAGCAAGATCCACAAGAATAGGACCCTATTTGGCAATCTTGTGATCCTCATAACTTAAGCATTAATTCATTTATTGAGCTATTGAAGATATCTAGTTCTCTTTCTTTCTTTTTTTGATAGTTTTAGCAAAATTTATTGATTATCTCTATGTTATGGTTCTATTTTTCTCTCTTTCAATGATTTTGATTATGTAAGAACAAAAAATGATTAGAATAAATTCATTAAGACTACTAATCTGGATAGTTTCACATATGCTCCACATATGCTCCACATATGCTCAACATATGCTCCTATAGAAATGGCGACTTTATATATTTTGAAATGTGTTTACTTTATATAATGATGTATGAGTCATTTTCTTAATCTTGGGGGTGTAGTGTATGAGAGTCTAGAATTGGATCCAAGATGGAGATTTTGTGTGATGAGAAGTGCCTTAGATCCTATCATCATGTGAGGTCCACTAAAAGAATGTTCTTAGTTTGAACACTATTTTTCTCTCTTTACAAAACCAAAATATATTGGGACTCATGAAAATAGTGGTGAATACACTAGAATATCAATCAAGAGAGGCAAGTACATCAATCCCACAATAGTAAGTATACTCAAAATTTGACTCATAGAATATGATGTCATTATAGATTTCATTATCTAAAGTTTTCTCTTTATGAGGAAAAAATAGAGAATAATTGGAATAACTTGTCTAATGTAATGTACAAAGTACAGATAACTTGATGTTTTTCAAGAAGACATGGATATCTTAAAATTTTAATTGAATAATTTTTTGTAGAGGATGTGGTGTTGGGTATTTTTCTTGCAACCATCTAGATATTAAGGAAATCTACCATAATGTCCTAGTCTAGGAATAATGTAGGCAATGGGGAAGTAGCCTATATATTTAGACTAAGGGGGAGAAAAATTAGAGTAGATAGAATGACTTGGATAAAGCCTCCTCCTCTTATTTGAGCCTTACTAAGTTTGGAAGTTTATTTGGACTATAGATCTTAAATATAGGAACACAAATAATTTAGTATATAAGAGGTCTCTCATTTGGTAGTTAGTTCAAATGATGTGACTCTAGATATAAGCAAGCTACTCATCCCTATATATATTTATTGTGTTTATCACAATAATAATTTACCTAATATTTATATAGTATCATATAAAATCCTATACAAATACTATGTATTGAATAACACTCTCTAGGGATTTAATAGCTTTATATTACTAAATTTATGGATGATGGAATAAAACCTACTTCACTATAATATGACACTAAAATATATATTTTTATTTTCTTTCTAAATGAATAGAATGTCCAACCCTCAACTATCAAATTTATCTTGAATACATGAAACCTTAATGAATTGAATAAAATACTAACATTCAAATCAATCTAATGCACTTGGATTTATCATTTAGAGCTTACACTCTCAAATTCCCTTTTACCCCAATGATGCACCCTAATTGATAATCCACAATAAATTTAAATTCCCTACATATTATTTTAGAAATTTTTCTCATCCTAGCATGAACTACATAGTGTAACATAATTTTATAGCACGTCTTAGATGCAAACTAATAAATAATTAATATAAAGAACAAAAAAACACAAACTCAAAGATTCCATGAACCCATAAAAAAACTTAAATAAAAAAGGAGGTCCATAATACACAATTATAATAAAATGTTTCTTATATGACCTTTATAAAGGACAAATCATCGAGATGTTGAGATTAATGTATCTATATGACCTTAATTTTTTTATAAAAATATAAAAGGCCAAATGTTTGACTCTAAAAGATAGGAAAAGTATTCAACTAGGTGTTGGGGTTTGTGGGAGTATGAAATAATATACTAGGGAAAAAATAAGGTCGAATCCTCTAGCTTTATATATTTTTATTTTTTGGAGAATGAAAAAATGATGTTAGTAGGTATGTCTCAATAGGTAGTTACTCTAAAAATTGATGATGTTAGCATCATATAAAGATGGCATTATCGTGATTTTAACATTGTGAAATAAAAGATGGATAAAAATTTAGACGCATGGAATCAATTCTAGAACTCTAAAACACGAGATTTTTTTTTACTAGTAGAGGATGAAGATAATAGGGGTTAGAAAGGGATGGTACTTAAGGATTGGAAATACTAAATTCCCAATACTACAAGGATTAAATACAAATAATAAGATTGTGAAGTTGTCGGGGAATGATTGAAATGACATGATGGTTGAGAGATGAAAAAATTGGTGCAAAAATACTTATAGACATTTGGATTAAAATGGACTGGGAATTTTAATTTTAAAAGGGAGTGGTATGGTAGGATATAACCAAGTCTAAAATCCTAGAAAATATAACACTAGAATACAATAGAGCTAAGAGGGGTCAAAGAATATGGAGACAAGAATGGTTTGAATGGAGGGTCAAGCCAAACACTCTAGAAATAGAAAATATTCTAGGTCACTAAGAAACACTAAGGATTGGATTACTAGCATGACAACCGCAATAAAATTGAAGTCCAATAGAATCCATACTTAGATAAATTTAACAAAGGTTGAAAGTGGATTATCAAGATTAGTTGAAAGATTATATTTTGAGGATGAAGCCCAATAGACCAATGGAAAAAGAAAAATGGAGATGGTAGAGATGAAATATTGGTATGCAAATCCATCAAAATAACAATATGGTAAACAATAGAAATTCATGAAAATGACCAACACAACTTCACACATGGGATATTTTTTTAATTTTTAGAAATTGAAGCATCTTGAACTTGTAGGGGACATCACCAAGTAGATATTTGAAAAGAATTTAATAGAGGAAATTATAATAAAAATTCAATAGCTATTCTACCTCTTCCTTACTCAATCACCTTAAGTCTAGATTCCTTTATGATTTATTTGTAATAAGCCTCCTATAATCACATGTAGCTTTCTCATTTTAAGGTGCAAAGATGTATTTTAACTAGTATTTAAATATATATAATGAATTGTTGAAAATGCTTTAAAAAAATTCAAACCAATGCAATTGAAACCACGAATTTTGCAGCAAATATGAGCTATGGAAAACCTGAGATGATGTGTTGCAGGGTTCGCTTGAAGGTGAAGTGTTTTCTTTGCATGCACCCTATTCACCGCACGCACTCTGTACGTCGGCCACTATTCTCTGCTCGGTGAAAATGACAGGGATGAGGGTTTGTTTTTTGTTTTAATTTGTGTTAAGGGGGTTCGGCTGAACCCTAGTTCGACCGAACCCCTTTATTTTATTATTAAACCGCATAAGTCAATGGGGTTCAACCGAACATATGGTTCGGTCGAACCCTGGGGTTCGGCCGAACCCACATAAAGGTTCAGGTGAACACTTGGGTTCAGTTGAACCCCTTCACTTTGTGAAAAGGGGAAAATTGACTTTTCCCTTCCTCCACAAAAGTGTTCACCACTTATGTGGGTTCATCCATTACCATTCCCATTGGGAGTCGACTTGTAACACCCTTTTCGGCCGATCGCCCTGAATATGGTCGTTTCTTTCCTCTCTACTTCATCTTCAATCACCTTCATTCATTTCACGGTTGGTTGATCTCTTGACCATCTTGAGACTCTCCTCTTCCTTCCACAATCTCTTCACAAGATCCAAGCAGCTTCTCCACCTTCAAGCATTCATCCACAAGCTTTGTAGCAACACTTTACACTTCACAAACAACAACATCAACCTCCATCACTTTAGTAGAGAAAGTGTGGAATGAAACACCATGGAAACAGAGGCTTGAGTTCCTCTCATTTTCTCCCCCACTAGCCTTGAGCACTTTGGGTGGAGGTGGTAATATTTCACTCCTCTCCTCTATTACTTGGTTTAGTAGCATAACACTATTTTGTAGTGTCTTTGTGTACTTTACTTGATTTCATACTTTTCTCTCTAGCTATCTAGATGTCTATGGATGTGGGAACACCAAAATGGGGGTTTGACTAAGGAAAACCCCTATATAGACCCAACACTTTCTCTCTTTCTTGTGTGCATGTATTGAAGACATTCATGAGATGGATTCTTCATCATTCACACATTTGTAAGCATTTCCTTTCCCTTCTTCTCCTTGTCTTTATCATTTCTATTTCACTTCATTCTACTTCTACCAAATTCTATTACTTTATCACTTCCCAAAATTTCTCAAAAATCAAAGTACAAGTATTCACTTTGTTGTTTTCTAAGATAAACTCATTCTTTGGTCTATACTAGATGCCAACCCGCCTCGGGGACGCCAGCACATCGTGTTGTCATCCACATTCTGCGTTGATGTCCTTTGGTCGAGAGCTTGATAGTTTTTCCTGAGAATCTATGTGACCTGGTCTTTCTGGTTCTAGAACTCTCTCTATTGTCCTTTGAGTTTTTTTAGGGTAGTTCACCCCGGAGGGTCTCTAAGTAGAGAGAACTCATGAGTAGTGAATCCCCCTTCTCTTAAAGTTACATACACTTGTTATTTGTTCTATGACACTAAATACTAGGAATCCTAAAGTGATAAAGTCTATGGAGAAAGAGATTAGAGCTATGGTTGTTAAAAGGGCTACTGAAATGATAGCTACTATAGTTGCACAATTGACAATGCATGATGCCATGTTGAGTGTAGACACAACTCATATCACATAAGCTAATTATAATTTTTTTTGGATAAGTACAACAAACTAATGGATGAGCACAACAAGGTACTTGCCACTACTACTAGTACATCTAGGGGTTTTCCCTCTCTAACAATTTCTACTTTAGATTTGTCAGCATAAGATAGAGAAAACCTGCCACTGAGAATTCAAAGCTTGAGGTAGGAAGTGAAAGAATAGAAATAAAAAACAAAAAAATCCAAAATGGAGACAACCAAAGTGGCTAATGATATTTTTGATGATGTGTTAAAACATAGAGTAACAAAAATTCTAAATAAAGTCGATAATGTGTGGGATGCCTACAAAAATATTCATGAGGCAAATTTGAAATACTTGTAGGTTCAGAAAGCATTCCAAACCGAGTGGAATAAGTGGAGTGCTACAGTGGGAATATTGAAAGATTTGATGCCTCATATGCAGGAGGACCTGAAGCTCCCATCAACATTCCTAATTTATTGAAGGCCATTGATTTAGTAAATGAAATCACAACTTTTCATGGAAAGCTGGGAATGCAACTCCAAAATAAATTTAGAATGTTCAGAGAAATAGATGGGTTTACTATGCCCAAGATATTGAATGATAAGGGTGAATTAAAGGAGTTTTCCAAATGGGAGCAAGATTTGGGAGAACTGCTTCCTCATTCTAAGATGATGTTGAGTGTTGTTGATTATTCTATGTTGAATCCTAACATAGATAATATGACAAAAATAGAGATGAGGATGGACACATTTTTCAAAGAGGTCAGGGTGCTAATTGATGCAAGGTACAACAAATATAATGCAAAAGTACAAAATTTTCTAGATATGCAATGGCTGGTTGAGGAGGATTACAACACATGGCTTGAAAAATTTATAGATTAAGCCTATGTTGAAGTATTGTAAAACTTTATATCCTCTTAGTAATAAAAATTGAAGAAAGTGTGGTAATGTGGATTGGGAAATACAATTTTGGGTCTTAATTTTGCAAATATGGTGAGTAACGGATGGGAGAAATATAATACATAGCCTAGAAATAGTATAGATTAGGCTTTTGATAAAGTATGGATAAAATATTGTTTTCTCCCTAGTTTAAATTTGGTGACAAGGTTGCAGACGTGGAAGATATTTTGTCTCTTTTTATTTTCTACACTTTATGATTTTCTCTCTTTTATGTTTGGTGTACCTAGATAAAATTTTGGAGCACGCGAATATTGCTACATCATCTTGATGATGCCTTTTGGAAGGTGGAATATGATCTCCATTGACAAATGAAAATGGTTTTTGTCTCATGTAACATTTCCCTCCATTTGGAAATGAAAATATAACTGAAAAGGGATATATTTTGTATCGATCCAATTGAGAAGGGACATGTGTACTTTTTGGCCCGAAGCTTGTCTTGCTCCTTTGTTTCTATAAGAATGAATTCAAGGCCATAAGTTATGGTTCATTCTTTTGTATTGATCTCATAGAGAATTTTGTAAAGGGAATTAATAGAACATTTTAGAGTTTTTTCTTAGGTTTTGAGTCAATCAGTCTACTTATGTAATTTTGATAACAATACTAGAAATTGAATACAAAATGGTTCAAATTCAAAACCATTTCTCTCCTATGTACTTGTTTCATGAATTATGAATAATATGATCAATTATTATCTTATTTATCAAAGATTATGTGAATGGAAATGCAATAGGAATTTATAAGTAGTGTGATAAGTGTTCTTTAAAAATGATGTAGAATCACATATCAAATTCAACACCATGGAATACAATATAAAATATCAACTATAGCTTGGAATATGATTCATGAAGGGCAATAAAAAATAAAATATCATGAATTGCAATGATTCAAAATTTCATGGAATACAATATAAAATGTCATCAGCTACAATTTAGAAAAATGGAAACTGATTCATGATATGTAGTATAAATACCTAAAAGCTTCTAATTCAATTTCATTTACCAAATGGAGTAAGGGTCCTGAAACTGACGTTTAACTTGAGATAAAGTAAAAGAGTCATCTTATTTTGGGTCTACTCTTCATTTTCTTTGGCATGCATCTCAAATTCAACATTCATTGTGTCACTGTTATTTGTCCCACTATCAATGCCACCAGTACCAGCATTTGGAATTAGAGTATTGCACAACCCCCTTCTTTCACATGTGGACCTCCAAATTGTGAGGGCCCTTTCAAAAGGAATTTTTTTGACACTATACACAATTCCTTTCATCCTCAAGCAATTTTCCAAATTCTTGTCTAGTTTGTTTCTTAACTTTGATTTCAAAAATGCCAATGAACTGAAAACTCTCTCATCCTCCACTAACCCCAATATCATTGTTTGACATAAATCGGCAAGTTTGGAATATTTTGATATCACACCACAAAATGTTTCACTCTGACCTAAGTTTTTCCCAACCTTTGTTATTGATCTCGGTTCAAAGGCCTTCTCCATGCCCATGAAATCATACTAGTCCCTCATAGTTATTCCAAAATTCTTACATTGTTGTCTAAGCTTATCTACATTTAAAATTCCTTCTATTGATTGTTGATTGTATGTTACACTTTTCAAAAATTGTTCAATCAAGATATTTACTTTATCATTAAAATATTTTGGGCTATCTTGATTTACCCAAAATTAAGGATACACAATACCCATAGCTTTAAGTATTTCATGTTGAGGTAATCTTTTATAAATCTCTGAGGAAAGACATTTTGCAATTTCCTTCAAATTATCACGAACAAATTTAACAATGTCATTAAAATCTTCCTCTCTAACAAGTACTTCTCTGATAGAGTGATCGGTTGTCTTACAATAGTACATTGGTATCTCATTTCCACATACATAGATATATAAGTTCCCTCTTGCATTAAACTGTAAATAATTATCAGTCTTATTCAAATCAGTAATTTTCTACAACATAAAAAAAATTGGGATTTCTTTTGTTAGATCTAGATATAGATGATCGAGGACCATGCATGTATGTCTACGTAGTTTGATATATTCATATATATACATAGTTTTGTCTTGATATTTCTTCACAAGATTTTTCATTTCATCCAGTATGGGGAGAAGGCTAGCTAAAGTCAAGAGTGTCTCTATATCACTTCACCTATGTAAAAGGTCAAAAGATTTGTCTATTGTGTTATGATTATCGTACATTACTCCAATCAAGGATTGATATTCTAAAAGAACTCGTTGTGTTGGTCCATGTAGGGAGATCCATCTAGTATCAAAATCCTTAAGAAATTGTTTCTTTTTGTTATTCCCTCAACAAAATTTTGAAATTTTGTGAAATGTTTGGGACTTTGACAAAAGTATGTGTAGAGCTCGTGGACTAGATTTTCAACTTTTGATACTGTAGTAAACTTGCTTACAATTTTGAATGCTAAATTTATTATGTGGGCCATGCAGATAATTTCAAGCATGTATGGTGCACAAGTATTTTGTAACTTTGCGCAAACACCACTCTTTTGACCTTGCATCACTACAGCTCCATCAACTCATACACACACCGACTTTTTGGCAATTGTCAACTCATCCATATCTGCAATTTCATCCAAATATTTCATGACTAGTTCAAATATATTTTACAATGTTGAATTATCCTTAATTTTATGACCACGGAGAAGATGAGCTTGGTAGACATGTTGTTTTATAGTATACACTTGCATACAAACCCAAGAAGTATTGCCTACTATAGTAACTTCATCTAAAGATAATGCAATGCAGTTTGACTCTTTTACTTTCTCCTTTAAATCTTTCTTTTCCATTATAGCAAGACTGTTTGCCCATTCCCATCCAGTGTTTATTGATCAATGTGAGCTAGGAAAGTGAGGAACACCTAAAAAAGATAATAAATTAAAATATTATGGGTAGTCTATCATAGGATGCCCTCTGGACAAAATATGAAAAATAACACTTATCTGAACAGTTTTAGATAGATTTTATCCTTTCATTGCTTTTCCAAATAGATCCTCAAGTGTACCTTGACATGTAACAAGCTTTGACATTATTTTCTTATGCTCTTCATATTTCACAACATACTTAACATGAAGACATTCTTCCTTTGATTTCCATCGTATGATTGATTGTTCCTTTCCGTCTATGATTTTTTTTCATAAACTTTACCGATATGCTTTTCTATAGTTTCAAGTTTTAGCTACAACTTATTTTCTCTTTTACATTTCCAACTACAAATCGTACACATGCACTCTATTGTAATTTCAACATTGTTTTCTTTCCCCACTAGTACAATGAATGGGTACTTTGACAACCAACCAAGTTGAAAATTCCTTGTCATTTCCCACTCGTGCCCCACTTTTGATTTGCCTTTTCTTTTCTTTCTACCAACATCATCCTAATCCAAGTCAATTATCTCATTATGGATAACCAGGGTATCCCTTGGAACATCTTCTATGGTATTACCATCCTCATTTGACTCATTTAACTCAATGGCAATCTCATCTTGACCTTTCGGTGGCGGTGAGGTATTATGAATTCATTCTTCATTAATATTTGGTGGAAGAGATGATGATGTAGCTCAATCTTGATCTAATTAATCAGAAGCATTGCCAATTCCAAAGTAAGACTATATGGTAACTCTACTTTTTGAGCATTTTGATGGTCTCCTAGTCCCTTCACCACCCTGAGGATTCTTACCCTTGCTACTCAACATATTGATCTCTCACTTCAAATAAAAGCTGGAAAAAATGGATTCTTGTTTAAGAAGGACAAAGAATATAGATCACATTCCCTACTCAATATCATCTTTAATATTGAAGCAAGAATGGAAAAGAATAAAGAAATATTATAACACTATGAAGAAATGATCACTCACCTTTAAGTTTAGGTTTTTGTTGACTTGTTATTTGTTAATGCAAGAATGCCTGTGTTGTAAGTTTGCAACTTGCCTATGATCAACTTCAAGGTTCCATGTCCAACTTCTGAATCGAGAACTAAAAAAAATGTGTAATAATAAATGGCAGAACTTCAATTGTATTTATATCAATCGATATTTGGAAAATTCTGCATGATTTTTAAATGGTATATTAAAAATTTGGTGAATCCTACGTGCTTATACAACAATACATTGTAATTGTCAAGGTGATTATGGCCCTACAATTAGCATGGAGGTGTCACAAAAATTGGTAAAATGTGTCCTCAAATGTAGTTATTTTTTAATGATATTGGCGAAATGGATCCTCATAAGCAACTATTTGTAAATTTTAATTGGAAAAATGGGTCTCCATAAGAAACAATTTGTAAATTTTAATTGGTGAAATGGGTACTGATACAATGTTGTTTTAATAGTATTGGTAAATATGTAGGTGTTTTATTACATGCTTTTGGGATTCCAAGTGAAAATATTAATCGGTCCATTTGAAATGCGTAGTTTGTTATGAAAAATTTGTTGCTTAAATATGCCTCATAAACAAATTGATGGTGAATGGACATTCATTGGACTGATAATTCATAAAATCCAAGCAATTTGGACACCTTGTTGGGTGCAATTAATTCGCCAATTTTGACTTGGCCAATTTCTAAAATTCGCCAATCGGCGAAGATTCGCCACTAAAGTTTTCCCTACTCTCTTTCATGGTTTTCTTTTTTTTCCTATTATGTGCCTCTTTTGTATTCTTTCTTGCATTGATTAATTTAATTTTTCTCCTTCTCTATGGAAGTTGTGACCCCTAGCATTCTGCTTCCACATTGAAATTTTTTAATCTTAATTTTATTTCCTTCATAATAATATGACTAGTCACTTCTAGATTTTATCAAAGTTGATAGTAAAAGTAATTACACTCAACCATATAAAAATAACCTTTCAATCTTTAGAAAAATCAACCTCCAAACATAAAATAATTTTTTGTTAACAAGCAATCAAAACTTGAATCATAAAATCATATTATGATATTTTTTCAAATGAAATGACAAAATGTCTCCTTACCCACTTCAGAAGATTGTAAAACTCAAATTTAACTCACACTCCAAAATGAAAGCCAAAACTAAAATAACAAATCAAACTAAACCAATTTTTGGTTGATTTTGATCACAAGTCCTCTCGGATGCTCATACATTAGACACGTTGGGTGAGAATTTTGTGATATTGGTTTCACAAAATGGAGTTGAGTAGTAGAACTACTCTTCCAAGTTGCAAACAACTTGCAACACACTCCAATACTATGGCATGTACCCTATAAAAATGTTTTTTCCACTTTTTCCAACACTTAGCTAGAACATTTGTCATGCCAAATTCCACACTTGTCTTCCTCATTTATGAGAATCAACCCACCATAATCCATCCTCCACAAAAATACTATTTCCAATGTTCACTCACCACTACACCCATACCTGTGTCAATATCAAAACTATGGAAATCAAAGATTTCCTTCATCCCATTTACTACACCTACATCTTCATCTTCAACCTCTCCTCTTGCCATACCAACGTAATGGATTTTTTCGGATTGCACCTCAACCCTCAACATCTCCATGCTTTTCTCATCCATATTTTAAAATTTAAATTAATGTCATCCAACACAGACTTCATAATTACAATAAGCAAATTTTACCTCTACTACTGCAATGTTTCCTCTTCCACCTTTAGCTGCAACATTTTTGTCTTCGCCATTCACTACCATCACCATCAATGTGTCCTCCAAAGGACTCGACACTTTTGAAACTCATTTCTCTCCTTCAAGGTTTATAGTTTATCCTTGCCTCTCTAATATTGCTGCAATTTTCATTTTTCTTTCCTTTTCCATGTCATCAACAAAGCATGCTCTTCCCACTTCATTCTCCTCTTCATCATCATTTTGCACAAGGATCTCCTCAAGCCTCATGAATACAATCGGTTCCATAATTTCATCTTGCACATGTTTTCGAGCTACTCCCACATGTTCACTTCTCCATGAATCTTGTGCCAAAGAACTACAACACTATCCCTTATTTTTCCCACCCTCAAGGGCATCAAATCTTGCCTATATTTTGGTTATCTTTTCATATAAAAAATATATAAACCTTCTTCCTCTCTGCTCCATGTATGAAATCTTCATCGGCCTCTTCATGACCATCCTTGGACCCTCTTCCTTGAATAAATCTTGCTCACACTCTCAATCTGCAACTTCTACAAGCTGCATACACACAATTTCTAGAGATAATGCTCTCTATAATTATAGGTATACCCTATAACAAAAATTCACACTTAAAAACTATCCTCCACCAAAAAAAAATCTAGAAGGTGATCCTCCCCACTTTCGCATTGTGGATGAATTTTATGCACCTTCTACCTAGCTTTATCTCCAATGGAGGACAACCAACCACTTCACATACAAACCCAACTCTATAGTTGCAAAAAATATCAACACAATACTTTACTCTCTGCACTTCTCCTAGTGAGCCACCAAGATTTGATACCAAATGATTCAATTCAAATTTGAGATTCTTATTAGACTGCGAAATTTTGCAGCCAACTTTACTTAGACTAAAATTTTCATTTTTCAATTTAAAAATCTAATACCGCAATCCACAAAACAATGATGACAATCCAATTATCTCAATCAATTAGAATATCACACAGTCAAAATTAAATCTACACCATTAATTAATGAAATCTTTCAACTTAATTAACAAGACTAAAATTCATAATCTTACGTAGATTGCATGATCTTCACTTGATTAATTTCTCTGTACCAAAAAAACCTATTATATTCATCTTCGCTATATATTAATCCAATTTGTTCTTAGTGTACCACAATTTTGAATTCTAATGCATACATTTAATTATATTTTCTTCTTACACCTATTGTCTTTATCTTATGGTGCATCCCTTCCATTCAATCTATATTCACATTCTATAGACATACTCTCTTATTGTCATGACCCCTTGTTCTCCTTGAAAATTTTATTGCTATCTACACATGTCTACCTTATGTGAACCCTTCCATCTCATCCAATATTCCATGCATGTTTCCAGGAAACCACTCTTTTCATTATATCATTTTAGATTTTTCCCTCACCATTTATTTCTACACTTATATCCATTATGAGTGATGCATCACTTTTACTTTTGGTTTCCTTTGTTTTTACCATTTCCTCTCCACTTACTTGTGATGCATCCCTTGCATTTATTTTCATACATTTTATCATTCTCTCCTTATATTATTTTGGTTCTCCTACTAGCTACAACTTCTTTCTATTCCCTATGCATTTTTATTTTTTTATGTCAATTTGAATCCCTCAGCTTACAAGGTGTGACCTTTATTTCATTGCCCCAATCTAGATACATTTTTCTTATTACAAATTTAACTTTGAAAAATTATTCCTACCATGATGCAACCCCTTCAAATCTGCTCTTGGATTTTGTTTTTACTAGGCAACAAACTCATCCTCTCCTCAAATGTGCACCACTCTTTTTCATGGTTTTTTTCTTTCATTTCATTTTATTTTATTCTCCAATTGTGTACATATTCATATTATTTCTTGCATTGATTAATTGAAATTTGTTGCAAGGTGTCACCCTTGGTCTCCTTGGCATGGGCCAGCATAGCGCTTGGGCTTCGTGACATGGTTTAATTTCCTCATGTGGATCTTGGATCTTGTATAAATCCAATGGTTGTATCGAGCATTAGCAGGTCGATCTTTTGGTGCAACGACAACCATCTTTACAACAATTGGTATCAGAGCCAAGGTCATAGGTTCAAACCCCTCGCTTGCGCTGGGGGGTATTATTGTAATGTATCGCTCTTGGTCTCCTTGTCGTGGGCCAGTGCAGTGCTCAGGCTTCATGACATGGTTTAACCACCTCTTGTAGATCTTGGATCCTGTATAAATCCAACGGTTGTATCAAGAATTAACAAGTCGATCTTTTGGTGTGACGATAGTTGTCTTTGCAAAAAAAAATTCTCCTTCTCTTTGAAAGTTGTGACCCTTAGCATTCTTCTACCACATTGATTTTTTTAAACTTAATTTTATTTCCTTCATAATGATAATATGACTAGTCACTTCCGGATTATATCGAATTTGATAATAAAAGTAATTACACTCAGCCATATAAAATAACCATTCAATTATTTATAAAAATTGACCTCCAAGCATCAATTGTAATTTATGTCAATGAGTAATCAAAACTTGAATCATAAAATCACAATATAACATTTTATCAAATGAAATGACAAAATATCACCTTTCCCACTTCAGAAGATTGTAAAAATCAAATTTAATTTGCACTCCAAAATGAAAGCCAAAACTAAAATAACAAATCAAAATGAAATAATTTTTGGTTGATGTCGATCATGAGTGCACCCAGATGAATCTGCATTAGTGTGACATTAAATAAATTTATTCTTTGTCACCATATAGCTAAGTATCATTATATCCTTTCTCTTTAATTTAGTAACTTAACTATTGTATATTTAATCTAGATTAATTTATATTTATGTATATGTATTTTATTGGATTATCCTAGAGTAGGGTTATTTTCCTTTCCACAAAGGTGGAAAGATGAACATTAAGAACAATAATATAATTACAGTTGATATAAAACACAAGATACAATAGGTTGAGTCTAAATTTATTGGGAGATGATGTATAAAAGTGGAATGATGATAGTCTAGCCGCTAGCCATTTTTAAATGTAATTTACCTACTTAAAATAATATAATAATGGGTTTTACAAGCCACCAACCATTTTTAGAAAATAATTGAATAAAATAAGTAATAACCTATGTAGAATCTAGTCTCACCTTATCACACACCTAAGGTCTTATAAAATTTAAATCTTTATCTATTCATTACCTATCTAATAAATTCCAATGAGCTATATAACCAAATTTATATACACACTTGAATTCATAACTATAAAAGGTAATATGAATATTTTTTAACAAATTTTATCCAATTGAATAAAAAGGGTTAGGTAGTGACTAGTCCCTGCCATTACACCAAAAATTTATAAGAATACATCTTTTTAAAAAATTACTTGGTCTAAAATTTATTTTGAACCACATGATTATATTTTGATCAATGATTGATAAGTAATATTTTGGCTAAGTAAAAATATAATTGATGATGAATTCACAATAGAGTTTTTTCAAGAAATATTATTGCACTTGGTTATTATTACATGGGGATGGTAAAAAATATTTAGTGCCACCTTTCCCAAAAATAATCCCTTTTTCATTCATGTTGGCACTAGTGAATAAGGAGTCTCTTAAAACTTGTGTTAATGTGTGTATTGGTTCTTAGATCAATAAATAATGCACACAAATTAGATTTCAAAATTTTCTTCTCTTTCACTTTTTTGTACAACAATTTCATTAAATAAATTTTTGTGCAATCTCCCTATGATTTAATTATGCTTATTTGATAACCAACTGAATTTCTATGTGAAATACTAGATTCCAAAGATGAGGAAATGGCTCTATTATATGAACTATTTTTATTTTTTATTTTAAATGTATCGACCAATGTTTGGAGTTATTTTTTGTTAGTTTCAATTTGACCTAATATATTTGTTTATGTTTTGTGAGGATGGTGAGGAAAAGAGAGATGAGTTTGAATAGGATTCGATTGTGCTTAGTCTTCAATAATATTTTTCACATGCATACGGTTTGGTAAATTAGGGTTTGAGGGTGTTGAATAATTTTTTATTCCTACAAATTAAAAAATATTGAATCAAAATAAGTACAAAATATATTTCATTTTAATCTAAACCACTAAAAACCTTAAAAACTTATCTTTCAATCTTGAGGACATTGTGGTGGCATCATGTTGGATTAAATCCACTGAAAGGTTTTGAAAACACACTCATGCTTTTCCTTTGTTCACATTTGGGTGTTGGAAGAAATAGGGTTGGGCTAAAATGAGCTTAGCCTTTGACTTTTTTCTTTTAATCACGGGTATGATGTGAGTGTGTAACGTTCTTACATTTTTCTTTTGATAGGCCAAAAATTAGTGGTGGCCACTTTTTGGTTCCTCATCTTTGTGAACATGCCCTTAAGTTCAAAATTTACAAAACTATTTAACCTATATCATGTATTGTCATAATATGTTGTCATCCACATTATATAATTTATTTAAAACCACTTGATAATTTTCCCAATAAATTATTTTATTTCTGTATAAAATCGTAATTTTCTAATAAGAAACATGATTATTTCCAAATACACACAATTTTTTTTAAAAACCCAAATGAATCACAAATTTACCAAAAAAAATTAATGCATATTAGGTAAGGAGTTTCTAATATTTTATGTAAATTTATAGAAAAGTTTCTTAAAAATTTATCACTATTTCATCTCACTTCTTTAGATTCTTATTTTCATATATTTTTTTATTCTCTTTTAGTTATACCATGTATGTTGTAATCCTCCTTTATTATTTTTTATTTACTTTGTGTGTCCACTTTGACTTTTTCTTTATGTTATTTTCGTTTTACAATTCCTTTTCTCATTCACCTTCTATCTTACACTTTGTACTTTATTTTCCCCACTTCATAGAACCTTTTATTTATTTATTTTCATCTATTATTCTTTCATATGTTGCGTATTTAGCTCCCATGATTTCCTACCTTACTTGTTAGCCTCTTATGTCCTCCCACGTTTCATGTTTACTACTTCGTTTTTCATATGCTTTTTTTTGTTATGGTCCTATATTAC
This sequence comes from Sequoiadendron giganteum, assembly GCA_007115665.2. Classification (NCBI taxonomy): domain Eukaryota; kingdom Viridiplantae; phylum Streptophyta; class Pinopsida; order Cupressales; family Cupressaceae; genus Sequoiadendron; species Sequoiadendron giganteum. The sequence continues at coordinate 77,471,039 of VCHN02000014.1, read as the reverse complement.
ATTTCTAACTTGTTCGCATGCTTCATCTATCTCCTCTTTCTAATGAGATGGTTGGAATGCCATTTTAATGAGTTCTCCATTGTTTCAAATATGATCAAGTGAGCTAAGGTCCCTTATATCCTTCAATTCATGTAATCTTTTAATGGAAAAGGCAATAATTTTCCTTCAATTCGCACATTGTATTCATGATAAAAAAATTCCAACTAAAAATAAAAACTCAAAGAATTATACTCAAATTCAATCCTTTATTTTTCATTGTTTTTCGTCAATCTATATGTTTATTTACTCATTTCATAGTTTTTCAAATATATTTTACCTTTTCTTGTTTTCCTCACATATTCCCCACAAACATAAAATAAATTTTAAGGAAAATATTATTCTTCCACTATTTTAACTCATAACATTAAAATATATATACATATTTACACTAATATATTATCTCCTTTTATGCCATGTTTAGATTTATAATTGAATCTTTTGGAATACTACATGATACTACCCTAAAATATTCCAATTGTTATCAATCATGTGCATATGTACTAGCATGCTTGATCCTAATTTACTAACATCGTTTTCTTCCTTAATCATACTCTCAGTTTATCAACACTTTTCATCTCTTAATTAAATTAATCATTATTTATTTAATTAAGTCTTTTTCTTTTGTTGATTAAATTAATCAATTTAATTTAATTAACCTTATATCCCTCTTTAATTAAATAATTCATCTTATTTAATTAAGTCTCTAAAATCTTATTATTAAATTGAATTAATCAAACATTATTTTATTTAATCTAACATTATCCCCTTTACTTAAATAAATCAAAACATTTATTTAATTCAACCTTTCCTCTCAATTCTTGACTTAAATCAATTCATAAATTTAAGTCTAAATTGTCACATCTACTAATTGTTCATTAAATTAATTAAGCTTTGATTAATTTAATCCTAATCTATGTCACATCCTCTAACTTTTACCACTTGCACATGAAAATAGATTTAATTCATTTATTAAATCTCTATTTTCCCTCACATGGCATAAAAAGGGAATATTCCCTCAAATTTGAATTCAAAATTCAAGTGGCTTGGTCCTTCCAACAAGACATTTAATGTCTCTTACATGTCCTTGGCATTGAGCCAAGTGAAATTAGCTTCATTCTTCTCTCTCTCCAACATGTCACATTCAAATTTCAAATTTGAATCCAATGGAATTTATCATGCACATTGACCAAAATGTACTCATTCATCCTCCAATCACATGTGGACAAGTGGACTCTTCTCATTGGTTGGTCTTTTGTCCCACATTGCTCAATTTCACTCTTTCTTCCAATTTGGAAATCTATGAAGGAGAGACTCTTCCTCTCATTCTATCATCCATAACTTGAGTAAACTTACTCTACTCAACTTCATCCTCAATGCAAGATCTTAGCTAGGTTATTGAATGTTTTCTTTCTCAAGAACTCATATTTTTCTTCATCAACAAAGTGGATCAATCACTCATCAAATCATCAAAGAGCTTACAAAGGAGTTGGGAAAGGGATGATTTCAACACATCAATTGGCACCAACACCCCCAAGGGATCAAGAGTTTGCATGCTTAATTAACATTTCATTGCTTTCTTTGTTCATCTTTTCTTCATTTTCCTATTTTGAGTATTTGTAAATGGATTTGATGGGGAATCTTTGTTTTATCTTGCATATCAACTAACTAATGTGTTTTTTGTCATTTCTATGCAGGAATAGGATTGGGGTTCACATTTTGGTGCTAGAGGGAGAGCAAAACTCAAGTTCTAATCACGTTTATTTTTTTAATTTTTTTTTTTTTTTTTCATAGAACACAGGAAATTGTATTGCACATGTTCCCATGGCGCTATATTGCACCACCTGCAGAGATGCGGTGCCATATTGCACCGCACTAGGTTTTAAACTGCGCCACAACTGCTTTCTTGCTTAAAATTTTCAAAATTTTAAACTCTGCCACAGATTTTTGAGTTGCAAACTACGTCGCATGTCAAAACTCCACCGCATTTGAGGTCTTTGTTTTCTCTAGAGCGCCACTTTTATTCTGGGTGCGGTGCTATATTGTGTCGTTGAATCTCCAAACTGCGCTGCTGAGTTTCCAAATTGCGTCGCATTTGCTCATTGCGCTGCACCTGCAAATTTCTAATTTTTTAAACATTTTTTTGTGATGCAGGAATTTCTCGAGGTCATAACTTTTGACTCGAATGTGATTTTTGGTTGTAATTTTACAGGTGATTTCATTGGTGGCCATTTTGGCACATTTTTGGGGCTTGAAACTTTCATCTTGACCCTCAAAATGACATTTTAGTGTTTTTCCTAGATTTTTAAATGTTGTTTTTGTTAATAACTCAAAACCCATGTTTCCAATTTTAGATGTTAGTTGGCAATTCGTACTATCTAAGTTTTAGAAATCTTTCGAAAAAAAATAGGACTCTCAAAGTTATGCATGCAAAATTACCAAAAATAGACAAATCTAACAATTGTTGAAATTTGTCAAAACAAAAAATTTCTTGATCAAAAGGGAAGGAAGGAAAACGAAGGCCAAGGGTTCTTTATGATGTTGTCATATAATTGTATCAAGTGTTTTTAAACACTTTGGGAGAACTTGTAATCCCTTTCTAAGGATTTGTTTACTTTATGCTTTAGGAAACACTAAATTTCATGTGGGTTCTAAAAAGAACATTACAAATTCTTTCAAAAAAAAAAATTGCAAACAAAGGGACTTAAAAATAACCTTAGAAACAATCTTACTAGATTTGGTTGACGTTTATAAATTGAGCAAGGAAACTTCCACATTTTGGTGCTTTAGAAAGAATTCATTTTTCTTTGTGGGATTAAAATGAACAAGTGTTATTTTGTTTTGTAATTATTTATTCAAGATAATATCATCAAAAGGGCGTATGCGCTTCTCTCACACCTCACGACAATCTTGAGAAACAAAATTTATTTTGATGATCTTAAGTTGAATAAAATATTTGCCTCCACATTTCATTTTGGAATTAAAATTGAGCCAAACATGTGAGTGTGAGCACGGTATATTGCGAGTGTTCTCCCTTTATTTTTCAACGAAGGTTGATTGAACTACAGGATATGCTATTTGGCTATTTTTTATCTTAGTGGGCTTTCTTTGTGGAAAAAAGTAATCACCCAAGGGAACAACCCAACTGGAAACACGCTAAATCCAAGCAACTTCCAACCGATATATAAGTGTGGATTCTCAAGGAAAGTTCGAGAATCATGAGGATCATTCCAATGAGGAGGGCAACAATGGTCTCTCACCACATGGATAGTCCCGCATGAATTAAATGCCCGCATTAAAACCCTTGTTTAGTAAAGACCAAAATCCTTAATTATTTGTTGGTGCAAAAGGTCATGTCCTTTGAAACCGCCCCTCGTATACATGCAGTTATGTTGTAGAGATGAAAAGTATGCCATGGGAGACTCATGGGTACTGATGCTTGGCTAACCCGAGAAACGAGTGCACTGTAAGGGGGAGCCTGTATGGTCAAGCATCTAATCATCCACACTGAATATGCGCAGCTAGATTCATCCAAGTGGGAACCCAACAAATACTATCTTTTCAACCTAGGGTTGTGCATGTTATTGAAATCAAAACACCTTGTTTGGTTCTAAAACATTGAGAAACAAACATTCACAAAAGCTTTGAAATTTCAAACCCCTTGAGGAAACAAATATCCTTTGACAAATCTAAGTGTTTTTGATAGCCCTAAGGATTATATCCTTAGAGGTTTCTAAGTACTTAGGTTGAATCATCATTTTTTTCCACCAAAGTCAACACTAGGAAACATTTGCCTTGATTTCCTTGATTTCCACATAATGCACTTTGTGGGATGAAAGAAAATTAGGAAATTGGACATTCAGTTTGAAACATAATCAAGAAAGTGTTTGTGGTAAAAAGAACCAAACCTAAGCAAGATAAAATACAATTAACCACACATGTGCTTGGTCTCTTTTGGGTCATTAGGTTTTCATGCCAACATTGGTCTTTTGGTTTGAACCACTTTTAGGGAAAAACATGTTCTTCATTACCTTGGTCTTGTAAGCAGGTCCTCATAGGGTCATCTAGGATCAATTCAAACACTTCACCCATCTCAAACATCAATCAAATCCCATCTCACCAACAACTTTTGGAACCTTGGAAACATCACTTATTCTAGACTTTTAGGAAAAAATCAACATCACCTTGTTTGGCTTAACACACTTAGTCAAACTATCACCTTGTGTACACGTTTTCTCTAGGATAACACAACTTCCTAGATTTTACAAGTGCATTATCACTTTGTTTGACTTAACTCACTTAGTCAAACTATCATTAATCAAAACAAGTCATAAAGTCTAGCATTGATCCAAAGTTCCTAAAATCTCAAACACCCATATCATTCACCACTTTCATCCTTCATCTCATCATTGGTCCTAAACCCTTCAGAGGTCAATAAGGTCAAAAAACAAGAAGAACATGGAATATAAACCTGATTCATACATCATGAGTATTCAGATTCAACCAAACTATCCAAGCCTTATAAAGCCAATTGATTTTCAAAACATGCATTTGTACAATCCATACATGGGATCATTATCTCCTACAAACCTCAATAGCACAAAAAATGTGAATTTTCTAAATCTAAATTTTGGAACACCTTTCCCTTTGGTAGATTTAAATCAAATACAAAAATTACCAATCTATCAACCAAACAATCAAGGCATGATCCTTCCCCCTTTACCAACCATCAATCAATCAAATCCTAGCAACACCCCCTTCATAAGTCAAAGCATCATATCAAATCCTCTCATTTTTTCATCAACATCGTAACAACAGATGTCAACCATCCAAGCAACCCCAATGGTCAACATAACAACTGTCCCTCAAGTGTCTCAAGGACCAAGAATCTTAATCACAGCATTCACCACTCAAACTCCAATTATCAATAAAACTGCTCCTTTCATCACAATGGTCAACACCATTCCCAATCCAGTGCCACCACTGCCAAAACACAACATGAAAAATTCATTCTCCATCATGTTGCAAGCTGCTCGACAAGTTGCCTGCCAAAAGGTGCTTCAAAACCAACAAGCTGCACAAGTTGCATAAGCCCAGCAAGTCGCACAAGTTGCACAAGCATCCCAACAAACACAAGCTCAAGCCCAACACCAGGATCAATAGGTGCACGCACAATACCAATCACAACTACAAGAAATTCATCAATAAACATACCAACAAGCCCTGCAAGATTTTCAAGCACAGCAGCAAGTTAAACAACAAGCTTTGTTGGCACAACAATAGCTAGAGCAACAACAAGATTTGTTGGCACAACAGCAACTAGACCAACAACAAGATTTGTTGGCACAACATACCACCAACAAGATTTTTTGGCGCAGTAGCAATTAGACCAACAACAAGCTTTATGGGAACAACAATGTATGGACCAACAACAAGCATTGTTCGCTCAGCTACAAATACAAACATTAATCCCTCATTAAAGCTTGCATCAAACTCCCACCACAATCGGTTAAAAATTATGATCAAGATCCTTCGACCAATGATCATGTTAAAAATGTCTCTACATCACCTAATGAGATAGAGGACATATCTCAAGAATCTATCCCAAAGCATGATCAACATCTACCACCAAGGTCTAGCAATGGTTCTTCCCAAGACATACTGACATCCCTCGACCTCATGATTACAGATATTGAAGGAATCCTCAAAGATCAAAAGGATATTGAGCCACTTCCCATTCCTAATAACAATTTCCAAGAATCTATTGTAGAAAATTCACCCTTTGAAATCAACCCATGTCAATAACTTGATCAAAAGCATGTTGAAAGCATTTCTGAAATCATTCAAGATCAATAATTTGTATCTCTGAATAATCTAATGGGCACTCTTCTATCTATACAAGATATCACAAACGATGATCATATCCATATAGCACATACTCCTCCATTTACCCATGAGATGCTTTCTTTGTATGAATGCGTAGATGATCTTCATTCAAAACAAGAGTCTCATACTCTTGATATCATTACTAAGGAACAAGATTCTCCTACTCTTAATATTTGTACACATGATGAAGATGTAGAAAATCCTAGAGACATAGCAGAAACAAATCATGAAGAAGGCTTCTACAAAAGTTGTAAATCAGAAACATCCTGTAGAGACATATGAGAAATGGATCATGAAGAAAGCTCCTATAGAAGTCATGAATCAGAAACATCCCATGAAATGAATAATGAGAAAGACTTTTATATCAACTGTGAATCATCAACACCTCTTGAAGGAGCATTAAAATCTGATATCTCACAAGATCAAGCCAAAGATATCAATCAGGCATTCATCCCACATATGGAGGATCCTATCACTTATAAAGCTGGATCACTTACCTTTCTTAGGGCAAGCTGACTCATCAATAAGGAATTTTTCACCTTTGAAGATCCACCACAGAGAAGAGAAGGAGTATCACCTTGTTTCCAAGGTAAATCATATCCTATTGCAAATAAAATATTTCAACGGATGAATTATCAAGGCAAAGCATTAGGCCTATATGAACAGGGTATCCTAGAATCAGTGCAGATTATTGGCAATCCTATGCATCAAGGCCTTGGTTATTCGGCATTCAAGGGATATAAACATATCAATGATACCTCTATAAAACTGAGGGAAACTTTGTCTCAAGAAAACGTCAACATAGAGAGCATGAAGAATCCTTATGATGAAAAAGGTTCCAATACTACAACCAACCACATCATGAATCTTCATCCACCCATCACCCCATCTAAAAATTGGAAAAAATGTCAAAAGAAAGATTTGAATCAAAGAATGAAGAACATTATCAAAGAAAAAAAAGCTAAGAAGCATATCGGATAAATCAAATACACATGGATATCAAAGAATACAAAGAAATATTATCCCTATCAAACTCCATCAGTCAAAGAAACTATGGGGAAAAATAAAAAAGAGAAAAGTATCCATCAAAGATGTCTAAAAAATTGAAAACAAGCTTCTCAAGAAACATACAAATTGTATCAAGCAGTTGGTCCTAATTCCACGCACACTTATGTATCCACCCATCATTGCTCATCTTCCCAAGTTTGGAGAATCAAAGGTTCCAAATAGTCAACCAATCTATCTCTTGTTCCTAAAGACACTCCACCCATGCCTCCACATGATATCCAATTATCACATTAACCATGTGTTGGCAACAACCCTTCATCATAAGGATTCAAAAGGCACTCTATCGCGATGTGTGCACAAAGACAGAGTTAACTCCGGTATCAACAAAGCAGATCAGGAATCTCAAAAGTTGCATTCAAGTGCAAGTATCTTGGCAAAGAAACTTCTTCAAGAAGAAAATTGATGGCACATTATGACAGAAGCATCTATATCGACACCACCAAGTGGTTCACCATGAGCTTAAAATATATCATGGAAAAATACAATAAAATCAAAAAATAGAAAAATCCAAAAAAAATAGAAAAATGATTGAAAATAGTAAAAAAAAATTGTCCTCTAGTGAAAACCACTACGGTGGCGCTTTGGGCAAGTACCATGATGAAAACCTAGAAAACAGACGCCATGTGTAGAATCGAGCATCTATGTGCGCTAGTTCAAGTGAAAGCATCTTATCACATCCATAATAAAGCCAACATTCCATCCATAATAAATTTGTTCATCAATGAACCATTTATCCCATCCATTTTCATATATATGCATCCATAATCCAAAGCTATCTTGATCTTAATACAAGTTTGGTGCACACTTTACACTTGCTTATGGTAGTCATCTTGACAATGGTCATTTTCATTGATCATATCCAATCCAACATTATATGAGCTATGAAGCACTATCCAAATGAGCATTCCTCTATTTGAACCCCTTATTTTATCACAAGATAATACTTGGAATCCTTTGCATGCTTATCATACCCATCCATCCATCCATATATCCAAGCATCCACCCATGGCCTTTCAAACATTGCTAGACACTGGGGGCAGATATTTACATCTTGCTTTGAGAATAAATCTTGACATATATCATCCAGCTTATGTGGTGATCTGAAAAATTTCAAACGTGAAATCAAATTGGTCAAGAATTCGTGAGCCAAAATCCAAATCACTATCCCATGGCATATTTTGACAAAAATATGTTCCTTATCAAGCTTTATCTTTCGTCAAACATCAATCCAAGACAATCAATATCAGTTGCATATAATGTGTACTTCAATGTCACATCAAATCATCAAAACAATTTTGTTCCAAATCAAGCTTCATCAAATCTTGATCAATCAAATCCAATCAATTATTACCTTGTTTGACTTAACACACTTAGTCAAACTACTCTCTTGTGCATGAGTTTACTCTAGGATAACACAACTTCCTAGAGTTTACAAGTGGATTATCATCTTATTTGACTTAACACACTTAGTCAATTTATCCAATCCATCATCAACTTGTTTCACTTAACACACTTAGTCAAACTACCCCCTCGTGTATGAGTTTACTCTAGGATAACACAACTTCCTAGAGTTTACGAGTGCATTATCACTTTTGTTTGACTTAACACACTTATTCAAACTATCAATCCATCAATCTGATCAATCAAACTTATCTTGGTGTACAGAAAAATGTCAAAACAAAGCACTGATATCATCACATATCCACATCCAAATTGTCAAAATCATGCGAAAATCCAAAAATATCCAAATCCTTCAAAATCCAAAACATCTCAAAAATTCCAAAAAAATAAAAACATAGAGTCATCAGTCGAACTATGTCATCTTTGAGCTCGAACGTAGGCAAGGTTGATCTTTGATCATCCCCCGAGACATTTTAGGTCAGTCCTTAGGCATATGTCGCATTGGCAATCCGTTTGTTCACATTTTAGGTCAGTCCTTTAGGCGTCCGTCGCAATGGCAATTTATTTGCCCGTCTTATCATTGATTCGAGTCTGTCATCAGTCAAACTACGTGGTCTCTGTGTGTATAACATAGGCAAGGCTAATCTATGGATCAGCTCCTAGGACCCCTAGGATAGGTCTTTAAGTTAGTTTCTTTGTCATAAATCTTGAAAATACCAAAAACATTGAAAAGTTTAAAATACCAAAAACATTTGTAAAACATCTCAAAATTCCAAAAATATCCTCAAAACATTTGAAAAACCCAAAATGGTGCATCCATCTCATCTCGTTTTCACATGTGATTGTCTCATTCCTAATAAATCAATCATCGCCTTCATCCTTTGGTGAAGCAGTCAAAATAAATTCTAGCAGGTTCCAAAGTGAACACCTAATCATCAAAGTCTCAAATATAGGTCAGTAAGCATGCAAGTTGATCAACTCAAAGTATCAATAGCTTATCATCCAATTAGTCTCATCAAAATAATAATCACAACATGTCCTAGGATGCATCATTCCTACACTGGACATAAGCATCAGGTACCTCGTAGTAGTTTAGCCTTGGCTAGCAATATGAAGAACATTAGTTTGTTTTCCTACTTTGTCTTGGTCTTTTTTGACTTATCTTATTTTCTGCCCATTCCTAGGACCTCTCAATGATTCCTAAACAAAATAGGTTTAGAGAGAAAGGAATGGGGCAACGATCATTATCTTTTTTATCTAATGTGCTTGTTGAATGTTCTTGTAAAATAACTTAGCAAATACTTGTTTTGTTAGGTCCATCCTAGGAAGGTTTATGTATGTCAAGTGTGAACAAGAATACTCTTATTTGATTGACGAGTCAAATTCCATCACACTAGGTACAACGCCATCTTGGTCCTTTATACCTTGATGCATCGTACTTATGTGTGTTATCAAACATAAAATAATTGGTCCTTTTAAAATCTCAATTCCTGGTAAGCAAATCATCATCATCATCACCATAATGTAGGCTTGTTGGATCCTCCTTCCATCCATCTTATTCTTCTTATTCTTCTATCTTTACTAACATTTCTATCTAAAGTAGGTGTGAGAACTCAAAATATACACGAGGCTACCCATGGCTGATGACTGTCTATACATCATCAAAATTGTCTACATCGAAGAATTATCTTTCGTCCTCTGATCAATAGAACCACTCCCCTCGCATTTTATCTTGATCTAGATCAGAAAATCAAAAATTTATGTTCGATCTCTTGAGGGGGCAATATACCAACATATCCTTCTATTGGGGCAACAGTCGGGCATTCGAAAATCAAGAAAAAATTTTGAACTTTGATCACAACAGTTTATTTTTTGAATCAATGCAACAAGTACATTGCTTCAAAAAGGGGGAAAATGTAGACATGGAAAATGTACTAGCACGCTTGATCCTGATTTACTAACATCGTTTAAGTCCTGAATCATACTCTCAGCTTATCAACACTTTTCATCTCTTAATTAAATTAATCATTATTTATTTAATTAAGTCTTTCTCCTCTGTTGATTAAATTTAACAATTTAATTTAATTAACCTTATATCCCTCTTTAATTAAATAATTTGTCATTTAATTAAGTCTCTAAAGTCTTATTATTAAATTGAATAAATTAAATATTATCTAATTTAATCTAACATTATCCCCTTTTGTTAAATAAATCAAAACACTTATTTAATTAAACCTTTCCTCTCAATTCTTAACTTAAATCAATTCATAAATTTAAGTCTAAATTGTCACACCTCCTAATTCTTCATTAAATTGATTAATATTTGATTAATTTAATCCTAATCTATATCGCGTCATCTAGCTTTTACCACTTGCACTTGAAAATAGATTTAATTCATTTATTAAATCTTTATTTTCCCTCACATGGCATAAAAAGGGAATATTCTCTCAAATTTGAATTCAAAATTCAAGTGGGTTTGGTCTTTCCATCAAGGCATTTAATTCCTCTTACATGTCCTTGGCCTTGAGCCAAGTGACATTAACTCCATTCTTCTCTCCCTCCAACATGTCACATTCAAATTTCAAATTTGAATCCAATGGCATTTATCATGCACATTGACCAAAATAAGCTCATTCCTCCTCCAATCACAAGTGGACAAGTGGCCTCTTCTCATTGGTTGGTCTTTTATCCTACATTTCTCAATTTCACTCTTTCCTCCAATTTGGAAATCTATAAATGAGAGACTCTTTCGAGTAAGTGCACCAATCTGTGACACAATTTTGGCTTTTAAGATGTCACTTTTTTTTTTAAATCAGGAAAATCTTATTTGCACGAGAAAATGAAGATAGTTATGCTCAAAATTTCAAGATGCAGCAAGAACAAAAGTTGAAGTGCTCTAAGTCTAGTTTCTAAGCTACTATTGTTTTTTGAAATTAATGAAGATTAAGGGTCTCAAAAAGGGAGGGGGGAAAAACAAGTCTTGTTTTTATCAAAAAAATAACATAACGCCTGAGGGCTCCCCCCTTTTTGGTTAACTTTTTTTAGAATTTCAAAAATCCCAATAGTGAGAAATTAGCTAACACCATGTGGTTTATCCTCCTTCTTTCGGATAATTTTTTTAATGAATTTATAATATTTTATGAATTTTCAAAGTGGACACATCCTGAAAAGCTGAAATTTGAGCGTGCTCCCCCCTAAATTTTTTGCAAACTAATCAAAAATTGATTATCTTTTTTCATCATGTGTATAATGGAGTCTAGTTTCAAAAAACATAATTTTTTTCACGTTCCGATGAATGTGTAAAAATCTATTCTAAACCTAGCACATGTTGGTTTTTGACCAAAAACGAAGGCATTTACAAGAGAAGCCACAGATCAAAACCTTAACTAAATCAAAATGAAAAAAGAATTATATATTTAGATAGCTGAGATAGCTGAGATAGAGGTTAACACTATCACGGTTTTTTTTATAAACTTGCATTGAAAGACATGCAAATGAGATGGGGAGCACGGTAAAAAATATGAGAAAATTTAGCAAATCCTGTTAATTAACACGTCTAAAGCAAGCCTTTTGGCGAGTGCCAAATGACTCATCACATTTGGCGTGTGCCAAATTTAGCGTGCGCCAAATTTGATGAGTCTTTTGGTGTGCACCAAATGTGATGTGTCATTTGGCGTGTGCCAAATGTGATGAGTCAATTGACGAGCACCAAATGGCCTGCTTTGCACAAAACTAGATTTTCGCTTTCTCTATTAGGGAAATTATATACATTAAATAAACATTTAAGTATAAGTTGACATTTACATATGGAAATTTACTTTCCTATACTTTAAGTTATATTTCATGAATATATAGGCAAGATGTTTGAGAGTGGTTTCAGATCTTTAAGAGTTATAATGCAAATTTTAGTTTTTGGAAGATCTTAATAATTTCAAACTTAGTCAAATTTTAGTAATCAGCATGTCAAATTTCAGTAATCAGGAGGTCAAATTTTAGTACTCAGGAGGTCGAATTCCATCTATCTCACTCATTTTCATCTCTTATTCTCTAGACCTCTCTCTCTCTCACTATCTCCATCCCTTTATCTAATAATATCTTCCTTGAGCTCAAGAACTATGTCTCTACATGTCCATCTCTCTCTCCTTCCCTCTCCAATATCTATCTCCCTCCCTCCTTCCCTCTCTACATTTTTCTCTCTCATCCCTCTACTTTAATCTCTATATATCTCTCTCTACTCTCTACACCTACCTATCCCTCCCTCTCCTCTCTTTCTCTCTCTTTGCTTCCCTCGCTCTCTCCTCCCCTCTCTACTCTCTATCTTGTCATTCTCTCTCTCCTTCCCTCTCTAGTTCTCTCTATCTCACTTCTCTCTCCTTCCCTCCCTCCCTCTCTAATTTTCTCTATCTCCCTCTCTCTCTCCTTCCCTTTCTACTTCTCTTTATCTCACCTCTCTTTCTCCCCCTCTCTCTCTCCCTCTCTCTTCCTTTCACCCACCTTTGCTCTCTACTTATCTCTATCTAACCTATCCCTCTATACATCTCTCTCTCCCCCCCCTCATTCCATCTCAATCTCTCCACCTTCCTCCTTATCTCTCTAATTTTAAGCTCCATCACACATCTCTATCGCCTATCACACTTCTCTCTTTCCCCTTCCCTCTCTACTCTCTTTCTCTCTATATCACCCCTCCTCTCTCTTATCTCTCTCACCTTTGTCTCTCCATCCCTACCTCTTACTCCCTCTCTCCTTCCCTCTATTTTTCTCTTTATCTCCTCCTCCCTCTATCTACCTAGACCTCTCTCTATTTTTTTCTCACCTATCTCTCCATCCCTACCTCTCCCTACCTCTCTCCTTTCATATCTAGTTCTCTCTACTTAGTTGTACCTCTATACCTATTTCTTTCTCCCTCCTTGCCTCCTCTCTCTCAATATATCCACCTTCTTTCCCTCTCTAATTATCTCTCTATCACCTCTCTCCTCCCTCTCTCCTCCCTCTCTACTCTCTATCTCTCCCTCCCTCCCCCTCTTTCTATCTCTCCTCTCTTTATCCCCATATTTCTATATCTCTTTTCCCTCTCTCTACCTATATCTCTCTCCTTAGATATCTATCTTAACTATCCATCTTTACCTATCCCTCCCTCCTCTCTCTCTTCCACCAAAATTCACTCTACATCTCTCTGTCTAGCCTTCCCCTATATACCTCATTTTCTCTCCCTCTCTATTTGCCTCTCTCAATCTATCTACCTTTCTCATTACGCCTCTACTTCTCTCTATCACCTCTCTCTCTCCCCCTTCCCTCTTTACTTTCTTTCTCTCTATCTCACCCCTCTTTACACTCACTCACTACCTCTATCTCTCTCCCCTCTCCCCTAAACCCTAAAACCTTAACCCTTAAACCCTAAACCCTTAAACCCTCTACCCTCTACCCTTAACCATCTAACCTCTATCTCTCTCCTACTTCATCCCTCACTCTCTCAAGACTCTCCCTCCATCTCTCCCTCCCTCCATCCCACCTTCTCTTCCCTAATCCCTCAACCTTATACCCTAAACCTTCAACCCTCAACCCTGAAATCCTAAACCTCTAAACCCTCTACCCAATACCATTAACCCTAATAACTCAACCCTTAAACCCTTAAACCCTTAAACCCAATTAAACTCTCTACCCTAATCCCTAAACCCTTAACCCTTAAACCCTCATCCCTCAACCCTCTACCTTCAATCTTAAACCCTTAACCCTAAAACCTCAACCCCTATACCTTGTACCCTATATGTTGGACCTTGAACCATAATCCATCAACCCTATACCCTCAACCATCTACCCTCATCCTTAAACTCTTGACCATCAACCCTTAAACCCTTAACCTTCAATCCTCAACCCTAAACCCTTAATCCCTTAATCCTCAACCCTTAAACCCTAAACCCTGAACCCTTATACCCTCTACCTTATACATTATACCCTCAATGCTAATCCTTCAACCATATACCATTAAACCTATACCCTAAACTCTCTACCCTCAACCCTAAACCCTTTAACCTTCTACCCTCTACCCTCTACCCTCTACCCTATACCCTCAACCCAATACCCTAAACCATCAATCCTATACCCTCAATTATCAACCCTCTATCCTATACATTAGATC
>VCHN02000014.1:77359855-77456412 GCA_007115665.2 Sequoiadendron giganteum | reverse complement strand
TCTCCCCTCTACCCTTAACCCTAAACCCTAAACCCTAAAACCTTATCCCTTAAACCCGAAACCCTAAAAACCTCTATAATATACCCTTAACCCTCTACCCTCTATCTGTCTCCCACTCCCTCCCTCCCTCTCTCTCTCTATCAAGTTTGTCCCTCCTACCCCCTCTCCCTCTACTAGGTCTCTCTCTCTCACTCACTCCTTTTATCTCTCTCCCTTCTACCCTTAACCCTCTACCCTATACCCTCTACTCTCTATCTCTCTCCCTTCTACCCTTAACCCTCTACCCTCTGTTAGAACCTAAAATTTCCATCTAAATCCCTAAGGTTTTCCCACAAATTTCCATAAAATTCCTAAGGATTTATTCTCATTTGAATCTAATATTTCCCTAATTTTTCATAAAAATGGTTTATTTTAATCCCCGTCCATTTCATTATTCACTTTATACCATTACAGCTCCTTCTAAAAAATAAAAACAATCATCATTTTAACCCTTACCGCTATACCGCGAGGGGACATTGTATTATCCGCGGTAGCATGGTGGTCGGGTAGCGGTCAATGGAGCTAGCATGAAGTGTTTACCGTGCTACCGTGCATGGTCAATTCATTGACCGCGGTAGCGCAGTAAACCGTTAGTCATTGGCGAAGCGGCTAAGGAGCTGGCAGATAATGTTCACTGCGGTACCGTGCGTGGTCAAACCACAGACCGTGGTGGCCACGGTAAACAGGTAGCGGTTAGCTGACGGTTAAGGCACAATTGAGGAAGTGTAAAAGACATTCACCACGATATCACGAGGGGCTCCCAAGAGGACCGTGGCAACGCGGTAAGCAATTAACGGAGACAGCGAAATGGATACCGTAGTACCGTTGGCCTTCATCAAGGTGCTTGTGGTAATGCGGTAGATGGGAGCGGATACAGTCAAAGTCAATGACCGTGATACTGTGGGAAGTGGAAATAAAGGCCATGGTAGCACGGTAAGGAGTGAAGATTGAGCGGGAAAAGTACTTAAAGAAAAATCAAAAGCAACTATAGTTAAAATATTCAATTTTCCGATAAGGCAGTGCAATTAAATATTTTAATTTCTGCTAAAGAATACAAACAGCCATAAACATGAAATTGTAAACGGATGTAACTGTAATATGAAGGGTCACGACCCTTGGCATGTATTGCATAAATAATTTGAAAATCAGTTGAAGCAGGGGGTTCAGAGGTTAGAGTAGGAGATAAATTTTCTGGGAAAAAATGTAAAATGGACAAGGCCTTTCCTGAAATAATGCAATGGAGAAGATGTTTTAAATTGGTGAAACTTTTTCTATTTTCAGTTGTGGTGATATAATAATTTATATTTCTTATGTGGGTTGTCTCCAACTTGAAGTTTTGAATCATTTAAAACAATGTATCAAATATATGTTTGATTTATCACAGTGCAAATTTCACTTTGTATGATTTGATTGATTGGTGTTTGCAAGTCAGAATTAAAATCCTTTTAAACAAGTCATAGTGATTTAGTATTTCTTTTGGATTGTTGAAGTAGAACCCGATAAGAAAACATTCCAGCACTATTTATGCAAGCCATAAATTAATGAAGTCATATGCCAGTCATAGGATTTTATTTTATATAGTGCCTGACAACTTGAAATTAAGCCAGAGAAGGAAAACACATGTCATTTTCTTTTTTTTACTCCATTTCCCAATAGATAGAAGGACTGATCTGTCATGTCCCAGAAGATATAATTTACCACAAACAATTTATTCAAATCCTTTCATTTGTGCAATAGGAATAGGAGTAGTTGTAGTGATTTTCATCTATCCACTACCTTTGCCATTGTGGGTAGATTGTTGTATCAGGAAACACATTTCAATTTGCATCATTCATTAGGTTTATCTGCCTTGGTCTAGTAGAACCTAAAGAGAAGAAGGTACAATTGTATCAATTGGCCTTGTACGTTGAACAAAAGTGTAGTAAGAGCTTGGAAAAATCTTCTGGTTAAAACTTGCATTTTTGAGACCCAACACCCTCTACCCTCTATCTCTCTCCCACTCCCTCCATCTCTCTCTCTCTCCCTCTATCTCTCTCCACTATACCCTTAACCCTAAACCCTTAACCCTTAACCCTTAAACCCTAAACCCTTAAAAACTCTACCCTCTACCCTCTACCCTCTATCTCTCTCCAACTCCCTTCCCCTCTCTCTCTCTCAAGTCTCTCCCTCCTACCCCCTCTCCCTCTCTCAAGTCTCTCTCTCTCACTCACTCTCTCTATCTATCTCCCCTCCATCCTTAACCCTTAACCATTAAAACCCTCTACCCTTTACCCTCTATCTATCTCCAATTCCCTCCCTCCCTCTCTCTCTCTCAAGTCTCTCCCTCCTACTTCCTCTCCCTCTTTTAGGTCTCTCTCTCACTCATTCACTCCTTCTATCTCTCTCCCCTCTACCCTTAACCCTCTACCCTCTACCCTCCCTCTCTCTCTCTCTCACTAACTCCCTATATCTCTCTCTCCTTTAACCTTTACTCTAAACCCTTTAGCCCTTAAACCCTTAAACACTCTACCCTCTACCCTCTACTTCTCTTTATCTCCTCCCACCTCTATCTACCTAGACCTCTCTTTATTTTTATCACCTCTCTCTCCATCCCTACCTCTCCCTCTATCTCTACTTTCATATCTACTTCTCTCTACCTATTTTTCCCTCCATACCTATTTCTCTCTCCCTCCTTGCCTCCTCTCTCTTAATATATCTACCTTCTTTCCCTCTCTCTCTCTCTCCCTCTCTCTCTCTCTATGTCCTCTCTACCCTAAACCCTAAACTCTTAAACCCTCTACCCTCTACCCTCTATCTCTCTCCCACTCCCTCCCTCTCTCTCTCAAGACTCTCCCTCCTACCCCATATCCCTTTCTCCCTCTCTCAGGTCTCTCTTTCTCATACACTCACTCACTCCCTCTATCTCTCTCCCCTCTACCATAAACCCTAAACTATTAAACCCTCTACTCTTAACCCTCCCTCCCTCTATCTCTCTCACACTCCCTCCCTCTCTCTCTCTTTCAAGTCTCTCCATCCTACCCCCTCTCCCTCTCTTAGGTCTCTCTCTTACTCACTCAATCCATCTATCTCTCTCCCATATCCCTTAAACCCTATACCCTCAACCCAATACCCTAAACCATCAACCCTATAGGTCCACAACCATATACCTTCAATTCTCAACCATCTAACCAATGCATTGGATCCTCAACCCTCATCTATATTTTTCCCTCCCTCCTCTTCTATTGTTATCTCTATCACACTTCTCCCTCCATCTCTCCCTCCATACATCCCACCTTCTCTTCCCTAATCCCTCAACCCTATACCCTCAACCCTTAAAACCTTAAACACTTAACCCTATACCCTAAACCCTCAACCCTCAACCCTTAAAACCTAAACCCTTCCACTCCCTCCCTATCTCACTCCCTCTATATGTCTTTGTCTACCTCTCCCTCCCACCAGCTCTCCCTCGCTCTCTCAAGCCCCTCACTCTCTCATGCCCTCTATCTCTCTCTCAATATCTCTCCCTCTCTCTCAAGTCTCTCCCTCCCACCCACTCTCCCTCCCTCTTTGTCTCTCAAGTCTCTCCCTTCTATCCCCTCTCCCTCTTTCAAGCCTCTCTTTGTCTCTCTCACTCACTCCACCTATCTCTGTCCCACATCCTCTCTCTCTCTCACTCCCTCTATCTTTCTCCCTCTCTCTCTCCCTCTCTCAGATATCTCCCTCCCACTCTCTCTCTCTCCCTTTATCTCATGTATCTCCCCTCCACCCCCTCTATCTCTCTCAAATCCCTTTATCTTGAGTACTCCCTCTCCCCTGAGTACTCCCTCTCCCTCCCACCCCCTCTCTCTCTCTCACTCCTTGATGGATTAGGGTTTAAGGGTTGAGGGTTGAGGGTTGAGGGATTATGAGGGTATGGGGGTTAAGGATTAGGGTTTAAGGGTTGAGGGTTGAGGGTTGAGGGATTAAGAGGGTATGGGGGTCTATGGATTAGGGTTTAAGGGTTGAGGGTTGGGGGTTGAGGGTTGAGGGATTAAGAGGGTATAGGGGTTGAGGGATTAGGCCTCACTTATCTCACAATCCCTCTTTGTCAGGCCTCACTTACTTCCCACCCTACTTTCTTAGGTCTCTCCTTCCCACCTCCTCTCTCCCACTTTTACTCCCTCTCCTTATCTTAGGTGTCTCCCTCCCAGCCTCTCTCTCTTAAATTTATCCCTCCCACACCCTCTCCCTCCCCCCCTCTCTCTCCCACTCCCTCTCTCTCACTCCCTCTATATTTGACAGTGGCTCTTGTTGAGGATGAGATATTTTACAAGCCACTACAAGAATCCAGAGTATCTTTGGTAGAGCAGACCAAGCAAAGCCATAAAAAATGAATGCGATGACAGATGGAGGGAATGAACAGATGAATAATATGAAAATGGAGAAAATGGATAAGTGGAAAACCCTAAACTACTGTGCATGGAAGATAATTTCTTAAAGAGGCATTGATAAGAATTGTCCATGCAATGGGAATCCTTAATCCTCTATACCTGCTTTGGTTTAAAAAATTAAACCATTAGGGATGGCCCTAGGCCACCTCAAAAAGAAAAACCTGCACTTTCCTCTATCATAAGCTTTGTTCTGAATAGAGCTCATTAGATTTCTTTGGAAACTATCCATTCCACCTACCCTGCAATATGCACTATCATTGAAAACCTTTAGGAAATCATTGTATTCAATCTAATTCATATTCATCTCATCAGTCTGCATTTCATTATTCTTACTATCATATGAAAATCTGAATACTCCTTATGGCAACTTGCAAACTTGAGGGATATTCAACAAAACATTCATAGGCATGCTCACTATCATATGTTGTTGAATGTTCCTGCAACTACACTGGGGCCTGAAAATTTGAATACTCCTTATGGTAACCTAAAAACCTGAGGGATTAAGAGGGTATAGGGGTCAAGGGATTAGGGTTGAAGGGTTGAGGTTTGAGGGATTAAGAGGGTATGGGGGTTGAGGGATTAGGTTTTAAGGATCTACCTATTTTTCCCTCTATACCTATTTCTCTCTCCCTCCTTGCCTCCTCTCTCTCAATATCTCTACCTTCTTTCCATCTCTACCTCTCTCTCTCTACCCTTAACCCTAAACCCTAAACACTTAAAACCATCTACCCTCTACTCTTTATCTCTCTCCCACTCCCTCTCCCTCCCTCTCTCTCTCAATTCTCTCCCTGCTACCCCCTCTCCCTCTCTCAAATCTCTCTCAACCCTCACCCTGATACCCTCTACTTTAAACCCAATACCCTCTACCATCAACCCTATACCCTCAAACCTTAAACCCTTAAACCCAAGTAAACTCTATACCCTAATCCCTCAACCCTCAACCCTTAATCCCTTGATCCTTAAACCCTCAACCCTCAACCCTCAACCCTCTACCCTCTACCCTATAAATTAAACCCTCAATTATCAACCGTTGACCCTTAATACCTCAACCCTAGGTAGGTAGGGGAACATATGTGAGATACAGAGTGATGAAGGGAGAGGTAGGTTAAAAAAGGGATAGGGGAGATAAATATAGGTAGAGAGGGTAGGAGATGTAGAGAGAGGAGAGATAGAGATAATTAGAGAGGGGAGGGAGGGACAAGTATGGATGAGATAGAGGTGTGTGTGTGTGTGTGAGAGAGAGAGAGAGAGAGAGATAGGAGACATGGTTGAGATATAGTGATGGAGGGAGAAGTGGGTAAAGAGAGGGGGAGGGGAGATAAAGATAAATATAGAGGGAAGGAGATATAGAGAGAGATGATAGATAGAGAGAAGTGGAGAGTGGAGGGATGGTGGGAGAGGAAAGGAGGAGATTGAGGTGAGTGTGTTTGAGAGGGAGAGAGAGTGAGAGGAGAGAAAATGAGGGGACAGAGAAAGGGGAGAGAGAGAAATAGATTAGATAGGGAAGGGGGGAGAGATATTGAGTAGAGAGGGAAGGAGAGAATAAGAGAGAAATATGGGTGAGGGAGAGAGTGGTAGGTAGTGGAGTGAGAGGTAGGTAGAGAGGGAAGGAGAGAGGGATGGATAGGAGGGAGAGAGGGAAGGAGGGAGAGAGAGATGGAGAGAGTGGTGAGATAGAGAGTAGAGAGTAGAGAGGTAAGGAGAGAGAAATAGGTATAGAGGGACAACTAGGTAGAGAGAACTAGAGAGGGAATCTTAGGTCTCTCACTCACTCACTCACTCACTCCCTCTCTCTATCTTAGGTCTCTCTTTCTCACACACTCACTAACTCCCTCTATCTCTCTCCCCTCTACCCTAAACCCTAAACCCTCAACCCTTAAACCCTAAACCATTAAACCCTCTATCCTCTACCCTTAACCCTCCCTCCCTCTATCTCTCTCCCACTCCCTCCCTCTCTCTCTCTTTCAATTCTCTCCATACCACCCCCTCTCCCTCTCTCAGTTCTCTCTCTCACTCACTCAATCCATCTCTCTCTCTCCCATCTCCCTTAAACCCTATACCCTCAAACCAATACCCTGAACCAATACCCTCAAACCAATACCCTAATCCCTCAACACTTAAACCCTTAAACCCAATTAAACTCTCTACCCTAATCCCTCTATTAGGTGTGTCACTCACTCGCTCCCTCTATCTCTCTCCCATCCCTCTCCCACTCCCTCTCTCACACTCTCTCCCACTCTGTCTTTCTCCCTCTCTCTCTCCCTCTCTCAAATATCTCCCTCTCATTCTCTCTCCATCTATCTCATGTATCTCCCCCCACCCCCTCCATCTCTCTCAAATCCCTTTATCTTGAGTACTCTGTCTCCCCCAAGTACTCCCTCTCCCTCCCACCCCCTCTCTATCTCTCAAGTTTCTCTCTCTCTCTCACTCCTTGTATCTCTCCCATCCCTCTATCTCTCACTCCCTCTCTCTCCTACTCTCTTAGGTATCTCTTTCCCACCCCCTCTCCCACTTTTTCTCCCTCTCCTTCTCTCTCGGGTGTCTCCCTCCCACTCCCTCTCCCTCCCTCTCTCTCTCTCTCTCACTCTCTCTCTCTCTCTTTATGGATTAGGGTTTAAGGGTTGAGGTATTAAGCCTCACTTATGTCACAATTGCTCTCTATTAGGCCTCACTTACCTCCCACCCTACTTTCTTAGGTCTCTCCTTCCCACCCCCTCTCTCCCACTTTGACTCCCTCTCTCTGAAGTCTCTCCTTTTCAGAGGAACATATTTGGCGAGCGCCAAATGGGTTTTACCTTGAAACAGTAAAAATAAGGGTTGAACCCATGATTCAGGCCCACATTCTCCTATGTTTGTCTGGTTCAATGCTTTATCCGAGTCAGAAACGCCTTTTTTCTACAATTGACTTCATATTGTACCAATCTATGCTTGATCCATCACCTTTTTACCACCAATCTGCATGGTAGACAACGTAGAAGAAGATATTTTGAATTTTCTACATCATTTTACATTATCTAAGGTAATATATTCTTTTTGGTAAATTGAAATGTTTGTCTTTAGTATATTTGTTTTCTTTTTACAATATAAACTAAATTTCCTTAATGATTTTATTAATCATAACAATTGGAATTAGAATTCAACATTGAATTAGATGGGATTTTCATTAAAAAGTTCAATTTTTAGATTTGCATAAAAAAGTTCAATTTTTATGAGTTTGAAGAACAAAAAAATAAAAAACAAAATGACATTTACTTAACATAAATTTACTTATGAATTTCATTTGCATTCCTTATAGTAGTCCATTTCCAGCATGGCTAGTGGAATTCACTGTATTTCATTCTTTTTCCAACTAATTTGGAAAAAAATTATTTTCATCTAATTTGGAAAACCTCATTGCCAAAGAAATAGTGAATAATGATAAGATATAGCATCACAAACCCTTCTTTGAATCCATATTCTTCATCACTTTGTTGACAATCAAAAATTTGGTTTTGAGAAAAATAAACACAAGAGTCTCTATTTTTCATTTAGGTGGCAACAATTTATACCATAGGTTTTTTATTCTCATTGATTTGCTCTATTGAATGGTTTCCACCCCTCTCTGCATCAATTTTTTTTGTAAAATGCATTACTTACTTTTGTTCTATGTGTGTTTGTGGACATGTAGCATTCAAGGTCATGCCGAGGAAACAACCAAAGCCTCTAACACCAGAAGAGCGTGCAGTTAAAAATGCAAGGAGAAGAGAATCAAAAAATGTAGCTTGTGAAGCAAAGGAATTGCATCCCATACAACCACAAACTTATGTGAAATCTAAGAGAGATGTCAAATTGGAAAAACAAAGGGCACGAATGAGGAAATTTTGTGGAAGGACAGGAATGAATACAGAAGTTGGGGCACATCATCAACCATATGTGAAGCTCAATGTACATCTCCAGTTGAAGACACATTGACAACAACATGTGGTTTTCTAGGTACATCAGAAATCACATCTTCAATTGAAGACACACCATCAAAAACATTGAGTTTTGAAAGTACGTCAGCAAACACATCTCTATTTGAAGGAACTCCACAAACGACATCTCAAGTTGGAGGTACAACATCATTTACATGTCAATATCAAGGTATGTCATCAATTGCACCTCCAATTGAAGGTACACAATCTATCCCCGATGTTTTTGACCTTCCCAATATTGACACAAATTTACATTTGAGAACTCCTCCTAGATTTTTGCATAGAAAACCTACATTTTTTATTGATATTGATTCCAATGTTTTGAAATGGATGCCTAATAAGATTCCAAAATGTACATGTCAAAGATATGCAGAAAGGATATGGAGTTTGTTTTTTGCGAAGCTAAGTGAGGTTGGAAGATGCCAACTATTTGTTGAAATGATGAGGCAACTCAAATTTAGGCCCACCATGAAGGCTCTTGGGCTAATATTTTTGAATGACTCAAGTGAAAATTATATTTTAAAGAACTTGATAAGTGCATATGAGAGCATGGGTTCCACCTCACGCACGAAGGATAGTTGTGCCACACGACGTGTGATGACAACAACACTGTTAAGCAGTCAAACAAGGAACAAGGTGAACCTTACAAAGGCAAGTAAGTCTTTGAAAATAAGTAGATCATCTCTAATGAGAGCCAAAGGAAGGTGTGAAAGAGTGGAGGATCCAAATAGCAATGAGTTATGGGCATTTTCGGGTAGAGTGCCATAGAAAGACACAAGAATTGCTCAAGGCTTGAGATCTTTAATTGTGAATTATTGGAAGGATAACACAAGGACCGCTCCTAATAAAAGAGATGTTGTCAAAAAGATAATTGGTAGTATAAACTGTTAGCCACATCCAATGCATTATTTGGATACCACTCAAACCCAATTTTTTGCTGATTTTGTACAAAAGTTTCCTAAAATTAAAATATGTCAAAGGTATTTTGAAATGCTAAAGCCTTTTTATGTCAAAATAAATCACACACGCACTACTTATTGTTGTAGGGTTCATATTGAGTTTTCTAACCATTATGATTTTTATCGACGTATACGTGTAGATATGCATATTGACAATGTTTTGCAGGAATGTAACATAATGCCTCCACCTAAATTGTCAAGGAAATTTTTGTCTTCCATTTTATGTGAAAGAGAGGATGGTCAATTTTCTTACAAAAAATCATGTTTGGATGGCACATGTAATCATTTTGGTGGCATGCAACATTTTCCAATTTTCCAACACATGGCTAGTACACACACAATTGGAGACAAAATCATGGAATTTGGCAAATATACGACAGTGGCATATAGTCTAAAAGATGGGAAAGAAGCAAAGAAGTGTGAATTGGTTAGTGATAAGATTCTAGTGTATCATTTTATGGGAATTTTTTATGATCGGGTGGTTTATGATTATGCAATGCATACACACAAAGCACAATGGTTGGAATCATAGTTCAAGTTGTGCAAGGAAACATTTCCAATTCGTCATATCATTTCAGTTGTCGACTTCGCTGAGACCTACACACTACAACCACAGAATGAGGTGCAATCATAGTACTACAACTCTGTGCAGGTTTCTATATTTGTACATATAGCATTCATTCATGCAAATGATAGTACAGAGGAAAATAGGAAAGTATTGAGGGAGTATCACTTTTACATCAGTGATGATCGCACACATTCTGCAGAGTTTGTTCAAGGTTGCTTTCATATGTTCTATGACAATCTGGCTAACAGGGGCATACCATTTAGTCAACATATCATATGGTCAGATAATTGTACATCACAATTCAAGAACACCATAATTTTTTACTGGTTGAGCAGGATGCATAGGATTAGTGGTGTTCAACATATGTGGAACTTCTCAGAGGTCGGGCATGGAAAGGGGGAGCATGATGGAGCAGGTGCATGTATCAAAAGAGCCCTAGCATGAGAAGAGTTAAAGTACACAAACAGTGTAAATTTGATAGATGCAAGATCAATTGTCTAGTGGTGCAATGGTTCAATGGGTCCAGGTAGTGAAGGAAATTCTTTAGTTCGTAGATTTTTTCATTTAGTAGATGATACTAACATTGCAAAATATGAGGATTTTTGTACACTGACAGGATCGAGCGAGCTACACTCTTTTAGAAGCTCCAATGTAGGTACATGGACTATCCATAAAAGGAAGATGGCATGCATTTGTTATGCATGTACACTTCAATCATGGAATGATTATGAGTCAACAAAGTGGGCTGATGAATGGTCTGTAAGAATTCTAACCCCACTTGACACTTATCAGCTCCCAACGGCTCTACAAATCACAGAGATGCAAACATCCATTGACTTTGATCATGTATCAGACCTACTAGAACCAGGTCATATATCTTATTTACAAGTTTTATTATGTTGCTTAGTAAATAAATCTAACAAGATGAACATATCAATGTAGGGCACGTTTATGTGGTAATTGCAGATGAAGACAATGAAGAGGGTATAGATTATTACCTGTCATTGTATTGAGGCCAAAAAGAAATTGGAGTCCCTAGTTATAGATGGAGAAAACATAGAATATCCTACGAGTTCAGTGGTTGTTACTGGAACATGGCTTTGAAGGTATCTAGTTAAGAATTTTGCAGTTTGGTTGTTTGAGAACTTCGACACGCATCGGAAAATTCTTCAGTATTTGAACCTTGTCGTCACCACCAATGTTCATTTGATCAAATATAAGGGTAAACCTATGAACAAGAACTTGTGGAAAGTGTGTGAGTCTGACCACGAGGCAATACTCGACACAATAAAGACTAGTGCAGACCCAAATGGTTCCCTGGATTGATTTGTATGTATGCACATTGAATTTGTAAAGCCATGTTATTGATCACTATTTTGGACCAACACCTTGCAATAAGGCTTTTTCATGATTACTGTTTGATGTCATATGCATTTACAACTGTCATTGATCCTTTTCTAACTGAGACTATAGGTAATACTGAAGTTTTTCAAAGTACATAAGAAAGGAACAACATCGGTTTCTAGTGCAAGTGTTCAATGGTATGAGAAATACCGGTTGCTGGTAAATTTTCTGGTTGTCAATCTTCTCTTTCTTTTCCACCTCCTAGATTTATCGGATTGTTATATGCTACATGTTTTATGTTAAGCCTCTCAGTGATATATTTGAAATTTATACTTAGGGTTATTGAGAGATGATAAAGTAGTGAAGGGGCACATCACCATTTTAGGACCTTCAATTGACCTCCTTATCTAGCATGCATGAAGGTGATAGTAGGTCTCATCAGCTATATGACTGACATGATTTAGTTATTGCTCTTTTAATGATTTTTATGTGAGTCTATGTCTAAGATTAAGAGGCTTTTGCAGGTTTTTGTGGACCAAATTCCTATGATACTACACAAACACAGAGAGGCTACTACCCATGTGTTTCGTAGGGAGCAGGTGATGTACATGTTTTGAACCATTTTGGAATGCAAATAGTTGGGCCAGCTGAGGTGGAATGGAAAAAATAAATTGAGCAGCAACTCCTTTTGTCATTTTCTCAAGTACAATATATTTCATGATTTGTGTTGGAAATGGGAAGATTATTTCCCTGCATGTATTGCTATAAGTATTGACAAATGGGAGGATTTTCAAGATGTTCTTCCATTACTATTGTAATATTTGTCATTGACTTACTGTATTTTTTGAAGACTCCACATTCATAAGGACCTATTGCTGCATACACAACCATAGCTCTTGGAGTCTTTAGACACTGACTGACATAGACTTGACAGTCATAGGACATTGACTGTCGTGAGTGAATTTTATTTTCAAGCACTTTATAATCATACACTCACTGTACTTAACAACTGAGCACTACTCATTTCTAATCTATCCTTTTCATTTGCACATTGCCATGTACAATGACCCTTCACAGTTCCCTTGTGTTCATACATTCATGATGCTTGGCTTAATGAATAACCTTCCTTTAAATCTATTGTCCTTTGATGAAGTGACAAGGTAGGGGTAGTATATGCCTCAGAGAAATTGATGCAACCTAGGTCATCTCTAACATACCTTAGGGTATGACATTCAACAAAAACAACTACTATGGTTCAACCGACTTGATCCCTTAAGGGTGCAAAGTGCAAAAGGGTAACAATATTTGACAGGGTATTACTCATAAATCATGGTGATTAAAAAATCTCTGTCTGAACCTACGAGTTCATGTTGGGCCCCTCTACAATAAAATTTCTCAATTTTCACTATCTTGGAGGATTTTTCCTATGGTGGCGAATTTTCACTCGAGGAAAAAGTTGTCAAATGCAAGTAGTTGAAAGCTGAAAAGTGGTGCAACTTTCATAATGCAACTTGTGTGACCAAACAAACTGTTCCAACGCGTCCGGGTGGGTATTTTTATGCTAGGAATGGTCGTCTTTCACACCTAAACACATGGAATCGCTTCGAGCTACATTCAACCGAATCGATCCCTTACGGGTCCAAAGTGCAAAATGGCTGCAAAATTCAGCATGTTATTACTCGGACACCGTGATACTTAGAAACTTCTTGTCTAAACCTATGAGTTCATGTTGGGCCCCTCTACAATAACCTTTCTTGGTTTTCTGTATCTCAGAGGTTTTTTCCTATGGTGGCGAATTTTCACTCGAGGAAAAAGTTGGCAAATGCAAGTAGCTGAAAGTTGCAAAGTGGTGCAACTTTCATTCTGTAGCTCGTGTGACCAAAAAAATTGTTCTAACACACTTGGATAAGTAATTTTACACTAGGAATGGTCCTCTTTCACACCTAAACACATGGAATCACTCTGAGCTACATTCAACCGAATCGATCCCTTAAGGGTCCAAAGTGCAAAATGGCTGTGAAATTCAGCATGCTATTACTCAGACATCGTGATGCTTAGAAACTTCTCATCTAAACCTACGAGTTCATGTTGGATCCCTCTACAATAACCTTTCTTATTTTTTTCTATCTCGGAGGCTTTTTCCTATGGTGGTGAATTTTCACTCGAGGAAAAAGTTGTCAAACGCAAGTAGTTGAAAGTTGCAAAGTGGTGCAACTTTCGTTCTGCAGCTCGTGTGACCAAAAAAACTATTCCAACGCATCCAAGTGGGTACATTTACGCTAGGATGGTCCTCTTTCACACCTAAACACGTGGAATTGCTCAGAGCTACGTTCAACCGGATCGATCCCTTAAGGGTCCAAAGTGCAAAATGACTATGAAATTCAGCATGCTATTACTCGGACACTATGACGCTTAAAAACTTCTTGTCTGAATCTATGAGTTCATGTTGGGCCCCTCTGCAATAACCTTTTTTGGTTTTTGCTATCTTGGAGGCTTTCTCCTATGGTGGCAAATTTTAACTCGAGGAAAAAGTTGTCAAATGCAAGTAGCTGAAAATTGCGAAGTGGTACAACTTTTGTTCTGCACCTCGTGTGACCAAAAAAATTATTCCAATGTGTACAGGTGGGTATTTTTACGCTAGGAATGGTCCTCTTTCACACCTAAACACGCTGAATCGCTTCGAGCTACGTTTAACCGAATCGATCCCTTAAGGGTCCAAAGTGTAAAATGGCTGTGAAATTCAGCATGCTATTACTCGGACACCGTGACGCTTAGAAACTTCTTGTCTAAACCTACAATTTCATGTTGGGCCCCTCTACAATAACATTTCTTGGTTTTCTCTATCTTGGAGGCTTTTTCCTATGGTGGCGAATTCTCACTTGAGGAAAAAGTTGTCAAATGCAAGTAGTTGAAAGTTGCAAAGTGGTGCAACTTTCGTTCTGCAACTCGTGTGACCAAACAAACTATTCCAATGCATCTGGGTGGGTATGTTTACACTAGGAATGGTCCTCTTTCACACCTAAACATGCAAAATTGCTATGAGCTACATTCAACCAGATCGATCCCTTAAGGGTCCAAAGTGCAAAATGGCTGTGAAATTCAGCATGCTATTACTCGGACACCATGACGCTTAGAAACTTCTCGTCTAAACCTACGAGTTTACGTTGGGCTCCTCTAAAATAAAATTTCTTGGTTTTTGCTATCTCAGAGGCTTTTTCCTATGGTGGCGAATTTTCACTCAAGGAAAAAGTTGTCAAATGCAAGTAGTTGAAAGTTGCAAAGTGGTGCAACTTTCGTTCTGTAGCTCGTGTGACCAAACAAACTATTCCAAAGCATATGGGTGGGTACGTTTATGCTAGTGATGTAGAGTGGCAGGGATAGAAAACATCCAATTATGATGGAAAATGCCCTCTAGCACTTAGGTTTCAACAAACTTCCTCAAACTATGGTGAATTAGGAACTTTTCTCCCTTAAGGCTAGTAGCCTTACCCGGTAGGATAGTCAAAATAAAATCCACATGGAGGACTTTCAAGACACCAAACCTATGTATTTATACATCCAAAATGGACCCCTACAAAGTTCCAAAACCTTTCCTCTTGACTGTCAAGGCATCACTCACAATGGCCCTTTCTTCTGCTACTCCAAGAGGCCTAATTCACAGACCTACACCCAGGTCTTGACTATCTAGGCTCTCCCCTTCACCCCAAAGCCAAAAAACAAAATCCTATAGGTTTTCCACACCTGTTACCATCATTCCTAAGTGCCCTTCAACTTGATTCTTCAAAATCAAGCAAAAACTCACTTTTTTGCTTGTCACATGGGCTTGCCACATAGAGATGTCAAGCCAAAACATTTCCCCATTTGCCTCCAAAGTGATTTATGTTCTCCAAGACCTCTAGGACATAATATTACACCCTAAAACCTTCCATCCCACCAATATTTGGAAATTCTATAGTGTGGGAATGGAAGATGCACCCATATCTTGCTCAAAACCTTGATTTTATGGGTTTTCAAACCACTCGGGAGTAAAACTACAATATCTCCCTTATTACTAAATTAAATATCACCACTCCAACTCCAAAAGAAATATTATTCAATTACCTTTCCAACCATTACATTTTTCAATCATAAAACAAAATGTGCAGACCGTACCAAACACGGGATTGGCAAATTCTACAAAAAAACATGGGGCTTTAAGACCACCCAGTAGTAAAATAGGGATATCTCACTCAATTCTCAATTAAATCACACCATTCCAATTCCAAAATAAATCTTATTCCATTATATTTCCAACCATTATAGGCTTGGAGTGTGGGGAAACATGTGCAGTCCATACAATGCACGGGATCAGCAATTTCTTAATGAAAACACAAAAAACAGCAAACTTCTCATTAGAAACTCATTCCAAACTTGTTCAACAACCTTGCCTCGACCAAGAGAGGCATATTTGAAGCCTTCTAACTCCCTCAAACTTCCTCCAACTTCCATTTTAATCAGTTGGTCGTTGGAAACACATTTAGACTTCACTTGAACACATAAATGCCTAATTAAGGCAATTTAGACAATTTTCACCAACTTTCCTACAAAGATGCTTCCAAAATATGTGAAAGGCATACAAGCCAACTAAAATGAGCAAGGTGACTCCCCTCAAGTGTCTAGATACAACAAGGAATCTTTATCTCATTAATTTTCCAAAATGTACTAGACTTACAAAGGAGGATGGAGACCTTGTTTGTACAAAAACTGGTCATCAAGACCAAAACTCCACCAAATCCCTAGGAGACCTATTACAAAGCCTTGAAATGGTCCTTAGGACCTTATTCTAATACAAAAATAAGAAACAAAGCACAACCAAACATTATAGGTCCATTAGACCCATGGGTGCTCCTGTACCAGCTAGGAATGGTCCTCTTTCACACCTAAACACGCAGAATCACTCTGAGCTATGTTCAACCAGATCAATCCCTTAAGGGTCCAAAGTGCATAATGGCTGTGAAATTCAGCATGCTATTACTCGGACACCATGATGCTTAGAAAATTTTCGTCTAATCCTACAAGATTAAGTTGGTCCCATCTATAATAACCTCTCTCGGTTTTCTCAATCTCAAAGACATTTTCCTGTGCTAGCGAATTTTCACTCAGGGAAAAAGTTGTCAAATGCAAGTAGTTGAAAGTTGCAAAGTGGTGCAACTTTCGTTTTGCAGCTCATGTGACCAAACGGATTGTTCCAACGCATCCAAATAGGTATGTTTACACTAAGCATGGTCCTCTTTTTCACCTAAACACGCAGAATCGCTCCAAGCTACGTTCAACCGGATCAATCCCTTAAGGGTCCAGAGTGCAAAATGGCTGCCAACTTCAACATGCTATTACTCGGACATCGTGATGCTTATAAACTTCTCATTTGATCCTATGGGATCACGTTGGGCCCCTCTACAATAACCTTGCTTGGTTTTCGCTATCTCAGAGGCTTTTTCCTATGGTGGCGAATTTTAACTCAAAGAAAAAATTGTCATATGCAAGTAGTTTGAGGCATATTATCAAACAATTCACTGGCTTGTCTATGGCTTTTCATGGAATTCCATCACCATGAGACCACTTTTCTTTGAGGCATTTTTTGAAAAATTTCAATGGCTTGTCTATGCTATTGCTTACTATTATGCTTTCATAGATTTTTTCCAAGCATCCATAGCTTGTTCGAAAGCATCTGTTTTAGGCTTTTAGCCATAGCAAGAAGGCAATGAACTATTTGATAAAATGCTTTGGTAGAAATATATGAAAAATTTCGTAGCAAAGACAAGGGAATGAACTATTTGAAAAAATTCCTCAAAGAAATGTGGTCTCATGGAATGCCATGACAAGCTAAAGCAATTGGCAGCTGCTCCTAGTTATTAGTTATGCAATGTGAAGTAATTGCATAACTGCTTAGGTTGACTTTGTCAAAAGCTATATTGTAATTGAAATTTTGTCATCTATCAGCATCTAGTTATTCATTATGCAATGTGAATTGATGCTTTGAGTTTGAAAGATGTGCAATGCATGAATAAAAACTACAAAAATCTATTTTCTACATTTCATTAGTTAAACTCTTTATTTTATTTTCTCTCTATATCTCTATGCTATGGAAATGCCTTTTGATTTCAAAAAAGATAGTTTTTATCTCTTGTTATACAATTTTTTACGTTTTTTTATCTCTTGTTATAAAAAGGAGCAGATATACAATGTTAAAGAAGAGTGAAAGCACAACTAAATTTATCATTTCAAAGCAATTTTTTTGATGCATTTTTTCAAACAGTTCACTGTCTTCTCTATGCTATTGCTTACTATTATGCTTTTGATATATTTTTTGAAGCATCCATACCTTTTTCAAAATCACTTGTTTTAGGCTTTTAGCCATAGAAATAAGGCAGTGAACTATATGAGAAGATGCTTTGGTATACATGTATGGAAAATGTGGCAACATAGACAAGGCAGAGAACTATTTGAAAAAATATCTCAAAGAAATTTGGTCTCATAGAATGCCATGATAAGAAAATGCAATTGGCAGCTGCTCCTAGTTATTAGTTATGCAATGTGAAGAAATTGCATAACTGCTTAGGTTGACTTTGTTCAAACTATATTGTAATTAAATTTTTGGCATCTATCAGCATCTACTTATTAGTTATGCAAAGTGAAGTAATGCTTTGACTTTGAAAGATGTGCAATGCAATGTAATCAATGACATGAATATAAACTACAAAAGTCCATTTTTTACAATTCATTAGTTAAGATATTTATTGTATTTTCTCTCTATATTTCTATATGCTATGTAAATACCTTGAAATTATATTTAAAAGGCTTAATAGGTCAGCTAGGTGGTATTTGCAAAATCAAGTTGTGAATGAATGGTAATTAAGAGCAAAATTGGCAAATTGCCATCTTAGAATTCTAACAAAGGGTGGTTATGGTGGTTGATCGGCTCAAGGGGTAGTTGGAAGGTGGTATCAAGATATATTGTTGTAATACCCCGAGTTGAGGGCTGATTTTGTTCAGTTTCTAATAACAAAATATACTTGAAAATTCTGATCACTGGTTTTCTTTGTTTTCCTGAATTTTCTTTGCCTTGCACAGGCCCATACAAGTATTTCATGACTTGAGGCTTTGGATACTTGATTTCATATGTTTTTAATCTCTTTGTATATTTTCTGAAGGTTTAAATCCATCGTTGGTGTGTGTGGGATCAGCAAACTTGGTTACTGCTCTATTTTTTGTGTTAGGGGTTTTGAGGGCAACACCATGACACATTAGCCAATCCATCTACTGTTCTAACCCTCTTGCTTGGTGGATTGGCCTATACCATGATTATTTTGGTGTATGAATACTTTACAAGCTGAGAGAATGAATAAACTCAGTGGGGTGTGAAGTTCTAATGTTGTTCAGGGGTGTTTCCACCATGAAAGTAAGGAACTCAAGTACTGAATCTGATAAATATTGAAAGGAATGGGATTGTGAGTGTCCTTTAAGTTAGGGCAGATTTATTATGGGGTTTTTTCACCTTTGGAAGGATTGGGGGAGGTCTAGAGTTATGAGTTTCTTTAAAACCCTTCTTTTTGTGAAGGTTTAGGACAGTTTGTGAGTAGAGGAATAGAACAAGTTCTTGGGGCTCTTAAAATGGGAGAATCCTGAGTTTGGTGAGCATCCCTAAGATTGTTTCAAGTTTCCTTGGTTTGGAGGTGAGTTTGTGAGGGGGTTCCTTTGGAAATTTGGCCTAATTATGAAGACTAGAGCGAGGGAGGTGTATTGAAAGTTCGTGTTGGTCCAAAAGAGTTACTATTGGTTTTGGCATATGTTGTGTAACCCTGAAAAGGGTATCTTAATCCACCTTTAAATGGTCAGGTGTTTTGGAAAGGTTGGGAGAATTTAGGCATGGACCGGGTTTTGAGTTTGGTGCAGGAGCACCTACACCACATCATCAAAAAAAATTATTTGAATACATCAATAGGGCAATGTTAGTGTCTTTAGGTTTATTTTGTCTAATAAGCCTTGAGAGATCAAACATAATGCAAATAAAGGGTGTTTTGTGTCTTAGAAGTCAATTAGAAATCATATAAGTTGTAAAATGCTGACAAAGCAACTTTAACACAAACAAATGTAATTAAGGGACCAACTAATCCCAAGGTTGGTTATGGGCGTTGGGGAGAATATGGTTGTTGGAAAATTATTTAAAAAGCCTTACAATATTTTTGAGTGTTGTATGGGCACATACAGGCTCTTCATGGTCTAAGAATTTTAGAAGATGTGTCTATATTTTTTCTAATTCATTTATTTTTTATTTGGTGTCTTAACTCTTTGCTTGTAGAGAGAACCAACACAAGTAGTGATTGTCCCAGTGTTGTTGAATCAAGGGTTTGAGGGGAAATTTGTGATGTAACAATCAATCCACCTATTGTTTGCTACTATATCTCAGTGGATTGATTGAAAACATGTTATAATAAGTGTGTCAACTCATTTTTGAATAAGGATTCATAATTATGTGGTGTTTTTGTGACTGTTCTAAGACTGGACAAGGGTTTTCCAAAATGGAAGTGAGGAACCAAAGAGAGGTTTTTAAGAATTAATGCATGTAAGGGTTATGTGAGGGTCTGATGAGTCTGTGTAGAAGTATTTTGAGGTGTTTGGGGCTTTGTAAGTGTTGAGAGAGGTCTAGAGTTATATGTTTCTTTAAAACCTTTGATTTTGTGAAGGTTTAGGAGGGTTTCTTGGGTTTTGTGAGTTAGAGGCTCTGTAGACACAAAATACTGACAAAATTTGAGGTTTGGCACCATGACCTAAGACTGTCCAAGGTGTTTGGATAGATACCTAAATTTGGAAGGGTGGTACCTTTGGAAAAAAAGGGCTAATTATGAAGCCAAAATTGAAGTAGGTGTGTTGAAAGTCTATGTCGGTCCAAAAGAGAGACAACTGATTCTTTGGTATGTTGTGTAGCCCTGAAAAGGGTATCTCAATCCATATTGTAATTATCTAGTGTTTTGGAAAGGTTGGGAAAAATCTGGCTAAAACTGAGTTTTGAGTACTACAAGAATAACCAGTCACAAATGTGAGTTTTGGAAACCTTGATGAATCTGACTTGGGGATTGTTGTCAATTGATTCGATTGTCATTGTATGAATGTTAATGGTCTTTGTAGTGCCTTGGTGGAGTCTTGTTGTTCATTTTCAATGTTGAGAAGTTGAGACCCTTGAGGGTGGGTTGATGCCTATTAGGTTGAATCATTATGAAGAAGAGTTCTTGATTGAGAATTGAAATTTCTATTGTTGTCAGTCTTCTCCACCTTGGATCTACATCAGAGTGCTACAAGGGTGGATTGTTGGGTAAGGTGTTGAATGAATATTTTGGTTTGATGGGGCTTTGAGGTTGTGTAGATTGCTCAAAATAGGTTGTATTAATCTTGGTAGGAGCCCCTTGAAGGCAGGTTATCAGACTGATTGGGTTTGAGCCTCCTTGCCTTTGCATCAGTGAGGCACAAGTAATTGAAGCATTCCAAAGGATACAAACCACCACGAATGGAGCTTACTTATACAATACACTTTAGATGGGGCTTATTGAGCATTCCACAGTAATTAATTAAGCATTAGATGTAAACAAAATCCATGCCTACAACATTCAAGCATACAACTTACATGATACGCATGATAACATCATTCAAGAATGGCAGTAGCAAAATAAGAGTTTCTTTAATCAAAAATCCGAAAGGCTATACAATGATATATATTGATAAAGGTATATAAATATATCCAAAAAAACCATATAGGCTTAGTACAAAGGAGCCATTTGGACAAAATATCACATATATATATCAATAGTACAAAACATATGTTCCAAAATGCCACATAGGCATACAACAAACAACACTAATACATAGTCATTTCCCTCTAGGGGAAGGAAATAGATCCCGTGTTGCCTTCAAAATTTGGCTGGATGGAGTGACTGTTGCTTGTCTTGTCTTTCAAACACGCCCGCTACTCCTCCTCTCTTCACTCTGGACTTTCAACTAATACGATTAAAAGTAAAGATGTTAAAACATAGAAATTGAATTATGGAATGGCATATAACAAATTAGAATCACTTACCGCATACATATAGTCATCATGCACATTTAAAGTATCACCATGTCCACGATTTGGAGTGACAACCACCTGTAGCAACCATGAAGATAGAAATTAAACTACATAAAATTATCATGAAAATTTTCTATAATAGACCATAAAAGAGAAAATATAATGTCAAATCAACTAATCTATTCCATACCTCTCTCAATGGATCAAAATTGGCTATTGTTGCAGCAACTCCATGGTCCATCGTGCCACCAATATCACTAGGGCTATCTCTTGTCAACAGTTGCAAATGAAACAATATCTCAGGTATCATGTTGATAT
The DNA here is from genome assembly GCA_007115665.2 of Sequoiadendron giganteum. Lineage (NCBI taxonomy): Eukaryota > Viridiplantae > Streptophyta > Pinopsida > Cupressales > Cupressaceae > Sequoiadendron > Sequoiadendron giganteum. The sequence goes on along the minus strand of VCHN02000014.1, from coordinate 77,434,726 downwards.
AGGAGAACATAATGTGACACGATCAAGGAATACTTGAATGCAATGTTTATGTTTCTCATCAATTTTTTTGATTTGTATATACGCAAAATTATGAAAACTAGCTTTACAACCCTATTAATGAATAAAGGCTACCTGAGTGTACGTTGTTTGAGGATATGAATCATCAGGTGTGGAGGAAGAAGGTGCACCAGAAAATTTTTTGAAATCCAAAGCATGTTATGAGAAAAACATTCAAATATAGCATTCAACTGTTCAAATGCAATAATAATATCTTTAATACTAGTTGCATACCTGTGGACTCATTGTCGAGAATGTATAAGGGTCTGTAGGAATAGAGCATCCCTCATGAACAACGCAACCCTGAAATTTCATCATATCAAAATTCTACTAATTTTGTTATTCTTAAATTTCAAAATATATTTTAATAAACAACATTAAAATAACTTGCTAAATTTTACCTGAGTGTCAATGTTGAATGTATCATTCATAATATCATCTGTGAAAGCCATCGCCTCTGCAACTGACGTAGGTTGTGTAGCTACATCATGAGCACCCTGATAATCATACGTGCAAACAACACCACAAGTGCCACAATGGTGGGGTGGAGCTCGGGGCCTACACGTCTCCTCCACACTAGGCTCTACTAGAGGACTCGCACACTGTAAAATAGTCTGGGTGAGTGAGCCAATCGACTTCATTGTGTCCACCTCTACAGTATCCTTAACAATGGAAGGAACAATGACATGCTCCACCATGGGTCTGCCCAAGGCTCTTGGTGCCAACTGTGGATAACGTCGTGCAACAGGTCTATTGTGTGTGGAGCCCCTGCCTCTACCCTGAAAGTCTAAGATGTCAAAATAGTTTGGCATTTTATTGAGGACAAACTCGCAATAGAGTTTCCTCAAAAAGTATTGTAGCACCTCATGGTTATTACATGGAGGCTGGTCAAATACCATCCACCACTGCTCCCAGAATTTGTTTCTAATTAAATCATGGTGGCACCAATGGATGGGGAACCTCCTAAATGCATGGGAAAAAGGTTCATTGGTTTTTGGGTCTTTAAATACGGCACACAACTCAGCTTTGCTAATTTTTAGTTTTTTGACATCTGCATATGACAAACCATTAGCATAAAATTGCCTCATCTCATCTCTCTTAGTTGACCAAAAATTTATTTGCTCGCTCACTTCTCCTACATCAATTAAAATTGACTTCAATGATTCAGCAATCCCTCTCCTATAAGGGTGGGTTTCGGCATGCTCGGTTAATCTTGCAATTAATTGTTGAATGTCTCTTTTATTTTTTTCAATTTGATTTTGAATATTTTCTTGTGCTCCTTGAGGATGCCTATGAATTGATGGAGGGGTTTCAGGTTGTTCTTGTATAGGAGGCTCTTGATGAGGGGGTGATTGTGAATTCTCAATGTTTTGAGGTGGAGATTCATTCCCTGAGAATTAGAATAAAGTTTTATTATAAAAATCTATTTAAAGTTGCATTCCAAATCAAATTCAAAATAAATAGAATAAAAATACACACCTCTTTGCAATCAACCTCTCTGACGTGTTGGCAGCATTCTCGTGGAAAATGGAAAGCTAAGGATGCAAATAATGGAGGAGATTTGGCGAGCACGAGCTGCAGAAATGAAATATTCCTTCTCAAGCCACAGGTTGAAGACAAAATGAGGGTTCCAAACCCAACTTTTGCATTTTATGTCTAGAAATACATTTGGCGCGTGCCAAATTTGGTGTGCGCCAAATGTATTTTTAGACATTTGGCATGCGCCAAAGGCCTTATTTGGGGTTTTTTTGATCGTTTTTTAATTTGGCACCTAAATTGTGTCATAGATTGGTGCACTTACCCTTCCTCTCATTCTATCATCCATAACTTGAGTAAACTTACTCTACTCAACTTCATCCTCAATGCAAGGTCTTAGCTAAGTTATTGTAGGTTTTCTCAAGAACTCATCTTGTTCTTCATCAACAAAGTAGATCAATCACTCATCAAATCATCAAAGAGCTTACAAATGATTTGAGAAATGGTTGATTTCGACACATCAATTGGCACCAACACGCCCATGGGATCAAGAGTTTGCATACTTAATTAGGATTTTATTTCTTTCTTTGTTCATCTTTTCTTCATTTTCCTATTTTGAGTATTTGTAAATGGATTTCATGGGGAATCCTTGTTTTATATTGCATATCAACTAACTAATGTGTTTGTTGTCATGTCTATGCAAAAATAGGATTGGGGTTCACAACATTGTTTAGTACCATCCTATGAAACAAATAATACAAGCACTTGTAGAAATGAAATATAAGGAATACTTAAAAAACCATTATGGTGTATATGCTTTGCAATTTTCAAATTTAAAGTGAATTCACTATACATAAAAATGATTTCATCTTGTAAATTCAATAAGCTAGCCCCTTATTTAAAAGTAATATTATATATCAATGCATAGACTTTTTTTTAGATTATATGAATTGGGTAGCCCCTTCTTATATACTGCAGTGTGCCTAGTAATTTTTTTTCATATGACCAGTGATACTGGTAGGACATACCCTCTTGTACCTCAGGGATGGGAGGAGATTCGACCTCGTGACCTCTTACCTGCAAAAAAAGTGCTTTAGCCAATCGAACCAGGACCCTCGCCCCGTATATGAATGTAAAATTACCATAATTAATATTTATAAAAAATATCTATTATTGTACATGCATTTATTTTTATTAATACAAGTATACATATAAAGCACATTATAAGCCAATTCTTAATGAAAAGCAACAATTTAATATTCTAAGAAATGTACACATTCTATTTAATATTTATTATTTATAAATTTATGCTATGTCACTTTTATGTTATCTATACAAGAAAATTTTACATGTTCATCTAGGAAATAAGTACACTATCATGTATTAACCATGTAAACTATTTCATATAGGAAACACATAAATTATCAAGTATAAACAAGTGAACTATGTTTAAGTGCACATGTACTTTTCTCCATTATTTTAATTGTTACATATATTTTTTAAATTGAAGAATAATACTCTTATATTCTCAAACAATAACTCAACCATACTAATAACATATGGATTAAGAAAGTGGATTAAATTATAAATATGTTGCAATTAGTACTAATATTTTCTTTATCAAAAATAAAAAACAATCTATGTTAATCTCTATGTAATGATTAATGTGAATCGGGTTGTAAAAATGAAATTTATTAGAATCTAGTAAATAGAGTCGAGAAACCAAAATATCCACAAGAAGGAGGAATTCAGAACAAACTCAATAACTAGCTTTAGAAGCTCACTACCATGGAAATTATTGTAATCCACAAACATCCACACAATCTGAATGAAAATTCCTACAAAATAGGAAATAAGGAAAACCATATAGTATCAAATAAGGACATACTAGATAATACAAAATTGGAAAAAATAAAGCCAAAAGAGCTAAATTAAAAAATAACAAATGAACAAGAGAAGAGACGAGTACAAACAAACCTCCAAAATTTTGAATGCTTGAGTACCTATAGCTAGTTTTGGGATTGCTTGGGAGCTCACAAAGAATGGTCAAGACCCTATTTATTCTTTTAGCTTTCATAGGTAGTCACAAATAGAAAAGAGAGAGTAGAGATTGTATGTGCAACTAGGGCTAAGAATAACCATGTTGAAATAAAAGCTATAAGTGAGAGATTCCTAGTCTATGGGGAATAAACCCTAGTGTGCATATGAGATTAGATAAAGGGCGTTGATGGTTACCAAGAAAATTTCTATGATAATGTAGAGTAAATATTATAAATAAAAGGATGCAATATTATTCTAACAAGAATAAAAACTTATGAAATAATATTTACCAACATAATGAAATAGAAAGGAATGAGCACATGGAGTTTTCAATGAAATTCTAGCAACGTGTATCTTTAGCAAGATTCAACAATTGAGGTCCAATCCACAAAGTGTAGCCAAAATAGAGGAGAGAAGAGAGAAAAATATAATTTTTATTGTTGGAGAATATGCAAATCAAATATTGATTTCCAAAAGGTTATTTGAGAAACTAAAGTGTTAGATTTAGATGTAGGAGGACTTTTTTAGGTAGATATAACAAATGACGTGAGAATCTTATGACTTAAATTTTGAAAAATTATGAGATGCTAGTGTGTCATACTGGTGTCTTAGAGAAAATTCTCAAATTTTGACAAGTGGCTCCAAGTTAGAGAAAACAATCAAAACATGATATAAAAGAATGGCCATTCTAGTGAAGGAAGAGGCTTGAACAAGACTAAAATAATCACTAAAACATGTTATAGGAATGTACATTAAAATAAGGATACTTTTTAGTGTCAAAATGATAGAGTATATAATTTTTAACCTTGCATTTTTTTATTTGAATATCTTGGTAAAGTTTTATGTGTCTGGTATTTTTATCTTATGTTTGCATTTACAATAGTGTTATTACAAAATGAATGGATTAAAAAGAAACTAATATTTTAATCATTCTTATGGTTAATACTTATTGTAACATTTTTTAATGATGAACTATTTCAAATAATTTAGACTTATGGTCATGACAACTTTTCTAAATAGATTTAGACTAGGAGTATAGGGGTAAAAGCACAAAGTTGTGTCATACTTTTAGCCAATTTATCACCACAACTGAATTTAAGTATTTCTATCTAAAAATCAATTTTGGTCAAACATATGATCTAGTAAGATTCATTCTAACTAAGTTAGATACTTCCACAACTTTTTCAACTAAAATTGTTGGCTAAAAATATATGGAGCACCACTTTCAGTCCAATTTACCAAAAAAATAAAATTATTTGAAAAATTTGAAGTTTCAATAACTCCTCCTAATGTAAATAATTTTTTTTTAAAATATAAAAATACCTTTTTGTAGATCTCCATAAGTGTAGTTTTCAAAAATATATTTATTTTAATAGTTTAATTATTATTTATATTTTATTTTTTATTTATACTAAAAGTAGGTTATCAACATAAAATATTAGGTTGATTACTGCCAAGGAAAAATACTAAAACTTATTAAAAAATATGATGCACTAGATAAAATTAATTGTTTCGAGATGGTATATTTTTTTTTCCATTTTAGATGAATATTTAATATGAAAGTTGACGCCCGATAGAAAAAATTATTTTTTGATTCACACACATTTTAATATTTATTTAAAAATATATATTTATCAAAATTTGAAAGAAAAGTATCCGTGCACTAAAGTTTCGAGTTATAAATAGACACAAAAAATTTGAAAGAAAAGGAATAAAATCTACTATAAAAAGTTTAACGTCCCATGCAACTTCATTTTTAGCATTTTATCACCAACTAAATTATAGTGTTAATTTATTAAAAACTAGTTTAAAATATTTTATTTAAAAAATAAAAATACAAACATAAAATATACTAAAAAATACATATTTTACTAGTTTACATCATTTCAAAATTCAAAACATATATGCCATTTTTTAGCAATTCAAGTTTAAAATTTTGACCAACATTGGTCGTTTCCTTTATAAAGTGTGACAGAGTTTTATGCTTTTACCCATAGATATTTAAAATAATTTGAACTTGTCTTCCAGAATATAAAATAGGAATAATACTACTATATATTAAACCCCTATAATCTAACTATAAATTTAAAATTGGTCGAATTTAAATTTCTTTTTTTTTATAATTTTCATCATTTTATATATACAATATTATAATGTTCGGCATATTAATTTAATTATTGGTAGCCTCATTAAGTATTCTTCGGTATTTTTTATTTTCATGTGATTATTTACTTGTGTTCAAGTTCAACATTTCTTATTTTATTATCTTAATAATAACCTTTTTTTCTTTTCTTTTTTATCTTAATAAGAACCTTGCAATGCAAACATTTTTTTTTTTTTATTTTATAAAAGTGGTTGAGCCACTAAACTTTATTGAAAAAGGGAAGAAGATACAAAATGACAGATGAAACTCAATCCACTGAAGGAGAGCCAATGTACAAATCAAAGTATTTGTAAATGCATACTAAAATCCCAACCAAAGAGTTCAAACCCAAGAGGAGAAAGCTTAATCCACCCACCAACCCCTAGTCTAGCAGATGCTAGACGAGCATGTAGAGCTCATAGAAACAAAATGAGCACAAGAAAATAGCTAAAATCACAATTACGAATCTTCACCCTTAGAGGATGATTCGGCCTCATAATGAGAAAGAGGCATGGAATTATAATCATGAAATGCCTTCGCATTTTTTAAGAGAATTTCAAAGTCATGTTCAATTATTTCTGATCTTCCAGCCACATCAAATAAGAAATGCAGCGCCAGGAAGACATCAACACCAGCAGCAAGAGTGTTTGTTTCAACCTTTCCATGTAGATCATTCCAATCAAGGATGGTCCTTTCAAATTCATCACACATGATACCTGTCCTGAGGACATGCAAAATATCTCCACAAAAACTATTAGAAGCCAAATCATAATGACTAATAAAACCACCAATAGAAAAAGAACCTACATCAAACTTATAATTAGCCAAAGCTTCATTTAGATCCGATTCAGATAGAAGACTAGGCTGAGAAAACTATGAACCAAGTAACATAATCAACTCAGGATCCAAGAGAATATCCATGCAAATAGTGAAAAATGAGATAGCACTTCATGATAAGTGGCATTTGAATTTTCCTTAAGCCCTTGAGAGCCCACCACCTTTTTATAGGCTAGAAATTGTGTCAACATCATCTAGACAAAAAACTTTCCCCAAATTTTCATGATCAGATGGATGGGATTCAAAGAAGACTTTTCCCTTTGATTTAAAGTTCATTTTGTACCAGGTTGGATGAATATGCAAAGACATGATAAGGAGAGGCACCAAGTTATTAGCACGCCACTTTCCAGAAAGGAAAGGCAATGATTTTTAAATACTGAACTTGGTAAATCATTTTACTGATGTCGGCAATGATCTTTTGTGCGGGCTGACAAACACCATAGCATATACATGGGAGGAGGATTTTTACGCACATTGCAAGCAATACTTCCCAATGTCGGCTTACCAAATGAGACGCCAAGAACACCACCGCATATTGAACAGTATAAAACTTTTTTAAATAGAGATTATTTACCAAATTCGCATGAAGCAAGATTACTATTCAAATTTTCTTTTCAATCACAGGTTACAAATAGCTAATAATTTGAACTGATTATACAAATAGCCAAACTGAAATGAGCACATTTTCCAAAAACTTGTAGTTCTTGTGTTTATTTGTTATGTTTTTTCCAACTACAGGTTAGTAGATGGTAACTGAGAAAACTGTGAAGTGTTGAAGAGGCCAACCCCATAGTAGAGAGATTGTATAAAATTATAGACTAAGAAAATTTTGGAGGAGTGTAGATGCAGGAAAGCCCAGGATATGTCAACTGTTGTCACAACCCAGAGCTTCCTTGGTTAATGAGGGGATTTTTTACTGTAGAAGCTCTTTGTAATCCCAAAGATTGTCGAGAGCTTTATTAGCAAGGTATTCAGCCACAAAATTTGCCTCCCTGAAGCAGTGAGACACTGAGTAACTGTTGAATAAGGCTAATTGTGAAAGAACTCTCTCAAGGAGATATTGAAGATGACAAACATGGGATTTCCTGTTGGTGATATAATTAAAAATAACCATCGAATCTCCTTCTATTACCAGATCTTTAATTCCAAGTGAAAGGGCTAGCTCCAACCCCAGACTTGGAGCTTCTAACTCAACTTTATTATTTGTGCTAGAAGGGATAGATTTGCAAACAACCTTAATGACTTCTGGTTCTGAGTTTGTAATCACAACCCCAATCCCCAAACTTCTAGGATTGCCTCGAGAAGCCCCGTAATAGTTTATTTTGAACCAGTTCAAGGGTGGGGGAAACCATTTTGCTTCTCTTCGTGCTTTACATTTATCAGTCTTACTTGGGATCGACCCATGAGATGGTAAGGACTTGATTGAAGGCCATGAACTTAGAATATGAGTATCCTAGCTTGAGAAGGATTTCATATTATTAACTTGTTTAAGAATGTAAGACTTCACTATTTTTGAAATTGAATTTTCCAACTTGAGAAGAACATCGTCCAAGGAGGAAGAAATATGTCTAAAAATTTTGTTGTTTCTTAAAAGCCAAATGTTCCAAATAAGAAAGGAAGGAGAAACAACCCACATGCAGGAAAAGAAGGAAGACCAAAAACACTAAGGCCACACTATGAATTGGGCTAACAATGTAGGACCAATCATAGAATTCCACCCCATCTTTTGGAATAACCAATACTAGCAGTGAGAGGCAAAGGGGCACCTCAAGAAAAGGTAGTCTATAGATTCCAGGAAATACCCACAGAATACACAAGGGAAGGCAGTAGTGATGCCCAGTCTATCCAATCTTGCACCAGTGAGAGCCCTATCCTGGAGAGAAATCCATGCAAAGGCCCTTGCCTTTGGTACGTAAGTGGCATTCCAAAATAGTGCATGTGGGAGCTCAGTTTTGGGGTGAGAAGATAAGAGAGAGTTATATCCATCTCTGACAGAGTAATTCCTAGTTTTTGATTAGGTCCAGATCAAAGAATCTTCCTTGTCTGAAAAAACAATGGCTCTTGTTGCCAACTCCTCCGAGAAAGATGATTTGAGCGGAAGGGGAAGAGGAAGAGAGGCGACCGATTTCCACTTGACTTTAGGAACTGGCTGAGAGAGATTTATATGAAAATAATCTACCACTTTAGATCCCCATTCAGACTTGAGCATTTCAATTAGGGTACCCCACTCTCTAAGTTGACAAGAGCCGGATAGCCATTCCAGACATCCTCCCAAAAAAAAAAAATTCTACCATTATGCACCAACCAAGAAAGATGGGGGAGGATGACAGACCTATAGGAAGAGATAAAGTTCCAAATTATGGAGCCTTTAGGAAGAACAGAGGTAGTAAAGATACACTCCCTTGGATGGGGATAAAGGTATTTTGAAATCATTACTTTCCCCCACCTAGAATTTCGGTTTTGATACAACCTCCAAGTTAGCTTAGCTCCTAGAGCTAAATTTTGAAGTTTTACATCTCTTATCCCTGAGCCTCCCATCTCTTTCAAAATTCATTCTTTATCCCATGCAATTAAAGGAACTCTTTCTTTTTCCACAACACTATCATTCCATAAGAATGAGCGAAGCACAAATTTCAAATGACTTAAGGTGTCTTTTGGAGATTTGAGCACTGACAATAGATATATTGGCATGGCATTTAGTACTGATTTTATCATCTGAACTTTCCCAGCAAATGAAAGCCACGTGTGTTTCTAGGTAAGGATCTGCCTTGTTATTGAGGAGATTGCTTTATCCCAGAAAGAAGAAGTAACTTTCCCAGAAAAGAGGGGAATCCCAAGGTAGGAGCTTGGGAGAGAAGCTAGCAGGAATCCCCAAAAATTCTATAAATTTTTCTCTATGATAGGTGGGACATTGAAAAAGAACAAATTTAATTTTGATGGATTAATCATCTGGCCAGAAGCCTTTGAGTATTCCAAAAGGGTTTCCTTGATAATTTTAGCTTCTAGGATTGAAGCGTGACCAAAAAGAAGGGTGTCATCTGCAAAGAGACCATGGGTCTGATTTGACTACACATTAGGGATGTGAATACCTTTCCAAAGGTTGCTATCTCTAGAAGACTGGATTCCCCTGCTCAAACCTTTTGCCATAAGAATAAAAAGAAAAGGTGATAGAGGGTCCCCTTTCCTTATGCCCCTTGAAGAGGAGAAAAAACCACACAGAGAACCATTTAATAGAAATGAGAATCTTACTATTGAAATGCAAGATAGTATCAACTTAATCCATTTGGCAGAGAAGCCAAATTTATGAAGAACAACCTTAGGGAAATCCCAATTTACTCTATCGTATGCTTTTAGCATATCCAATTTTAGAATCATTGTCGGTATCTTATGTTGCTTGATGGAGTGTAGAATTGCATGAGTTATTATTGCTCCATCAGAGGTTTCCCTATCGGGAACAAAACCTCCTTGTTCATCTGAGATAACCTTAGGGATGATGTTAGCTAGGCGGATAGTGATTGCCTTTGTGAGAATTTTCTAGTGTTACATAAAGAAATTAGTCGGAAATCTGCAAAAGAGGAGGGATTATTCACCTTTGGGATAATTGCAATAAAGGTAGAATTGATTTCTTTTATAATTGACTTATTCCGTCTAGATTCTTCCAAATCCCACAAGACATCTTGACGAATTATATTCCAGTATTTTTGGAAGAAAAAAGTAGTAAATCCATCAAGACCTGGTGACTTATCAGGCGACATGGACAAAAAAATAGCTTTTAATTCTTCTACTGAGAAAGGAGCCATAAGGGAAACATTATCTTCCTACATGATTAATGCTAGAATGGAATCCAAAAATGAGTTGTTCATAGAAAAAAGTTCATCTGACAAGAGATTTTGGAAAAAATTAGTGGCTTCTTTCACAATTTCTTTCTCTTTTGTTAATAGGGTTCCTGAATTTTTCTTAATCGAGGATAGCGTATTTCTTTGTCTGTTGAGTTTGGCTGAAGCGTGGAAAAAAATTGTATTTCTATCTCCCTCAGCAAGCCAGGATTCTCTAGCCTTCTACTTCCAATAGCATTCTTCACGCAAAAGGATCTCATCAAGTTGGGAAGCCAAAGAATTTTGCAGTTCATAGGAGGTTGCATTCATACCTTCCATACAGATATGCTCATTTAGGGTTTCCAATTCTTGTTGGACTTGCTTTTTCTCAGCAAAAATATTCTTAAAGTGAGTGGTGTTCCAGATTTTAATTTTTGATTTCAAGAAGTTTAGTTTTTTACCAGTTGGAACATCTGAGAACCTGGAAAAAGGGGGAATTATCCCACCAAAACTGAATCATAGGGATAAAGCTTGGGTCTCTAACCCACATGGAATCAAATTTAAAGGTATCTTTTTTGGAGCTCTATCTTCCAGGATTACTAACTGGATTGGAAAATGATCTGAGCCCGGATAACCCAGAATTGACGAATAAACATCCATATCAGAATTTAACCAGTTGGCAAATAATAAAAAATGGTCCAATCTTTCTGCAATTTTTCAAAAGTATTTTCATTTGTTAGTCCAGGTAAAAATACCATATTGTTGTTTGCAATCAATGAGATGATTAGCCTCTATAAACCCTTTAAAATCTGCCATAGCCTTTTTATTTGGAAAAATACCGCCCATTTTTTTTGACACATCCACAATTGCATTGAATCCCCACCAAGGATAAATAGGGAGTCAGAGAAAGATTGAATAATCAAAGATAGGAGATCCCAAAGTTTCCTTTTCTCATAGACATTTATTGGTCCGTAAACATTCACCAGCCAGAATGTTATTTTTTTTAGGTTGCTCTTTACTAATGCCAGTGCCCAGTATGAATCAACAACTATCATTCTTAACTAAACAGATTAATCCTTCCAAAGGAAGGCAAGACCTCTCAAAGTTCCCACAAACGGGAAAGAAGAGAATTTCCATTGATACCATTTAGAAAAAAGAGAGTCTGAAGACTCCAAAGTTAAACTAGTTTCCTATAACAATACTATATCACATTCTGCTATGTCCAACTGATGCCTAACAAGGTGTTTCTTGTTAGGGGCATTTAAGCCCCTAAATTTCCACGAAATCACCCTCATTCTTCTCAAGGGGAGGAAGTAACCTATCCCCTCATCCTTTCAGATTTTTGTTGGGATGCAATCGCTACAAAAATATCTAACTACAAATTCCTCTTTGTGGCTCCTGCCCTAGTTGTACGTGGGCTGAAAGTGGTAGTTCTTTTTTTCTTTGATGGTGAAAAAATAGTTGCTTGAATTCCTGCATCAATCTCTTGAAGTGTTTTGAGTTTTTTTAGCTTCCGACCTCTTTTTCTAGGAGTCAAGGAAGGAGGGATTTGACATAAAGTAGATTGAGAAACATGCAATTTTTCCCTCACCAGCAGATTAGCCTTTTTCGTTTCTAAAAATTCATCTTCCTAAAACTTATCTGGGGAAAGTACCTCAAATGGGTTTTCTGAGAGAGGGAACTTGAAACCCTACTCAATCTAAATCAAGTCAGCATCAATGTGTGAGATAATTAGATCTTGGGTTTCCAGGTTAAAGTTAACCCTTGTAGATTTTATTATTTTTTGCACTTTGTCAATAAGTTGATCATCCACCGAAATGGGACTGAACGACAAATTATTCTTTTCTAGAGATTTACTCTGATTTTCTGCTTTGGATGTTTTGCCAATTTTTGTAGGCCGCGGCCCAACAGAAAATTCAATGGGTAAATTAATTTCAATAGTAGGGGATGAGGTCTTCTCAATAGGCCCAAGATCCTGTAATGATGGAGATTGTGGGGCACTTACATGTTGAACATTAGGAGAGTCATCCAAAGGCTGATCGGCCTCGTTCAAGGATGAAACAGCCAGATTGGATATGATTCCTTGCGGACACAGTGAGGGAATAGGAAGGGACACCTTTTCTAGAGGACAAGAACCCTTTGCTAACACAGTGAAGATCGTCGAATAGGGCTTATGGGGACCAATGGTCGAGTGTTCCTCCTATCCTTACTCACATTCACTTCCTCGCAGGTAGTGGAAGACAGTTTAAGTTTCTTAAATAGCGAAGCATCCAAGACAATCACTGCCTTTTGGAAACCCTCCTACATTTTTACTATGTCATGTCTCCAAATACCATCTAGAGACTTAAGATTGCAAATACGCAATAGAGGAGCATTAGGGTTTATGAGAACACATATTTTAATAGTTAGCAATCCCTCTACAATTGAACTATCAGAGTGAAGAAATTTTCCAAGGGTATTTCCGATTGACTCCAAAATCTCTGGGTTTGTGAATTCTAGAGGGGTTTTGGGTAGGTTAAACCATACAGGCATCTCTTAGCTTAGGGACTAAGATGGAGAAAAGAACGACTGCCATGGGTATACAAATATTAAACTTTTACCCACCCAAAAATAATTACTTTCTAAGACTCTGTTTTTTGCTTCCAACGAGTCAAGAACCAAAATGAAAGTATTCAAAGAAAGCACTTGAACATAAATGGTTCCATACCAGTGAGAATGAACAAACTTATGGGGCTTAGAGAGAGTTAACCCCTCACCCCACGCTTGTAGAAGCACAGCATACCCATGTAAATCTTGGGATTTTTGGTTAAGTGGTTGATTCTCTGCATGGATGATGGGAACTAGGATCCACTCATGTTTCTTTGGCGTAGACCCCTTCCTGACTACCTGATCCAAGCTCATTTTTCTTTTGCATTCCCTGGCTAATACGAGGAGGCATTTCCTTTACCAAATTTTCCCCAAACCCCACATTCTGAGTGTTAAAAGAGCCAAAAGTGGAGTTGTTGGACTTCAGTGCACTTGAATTCCTAGATCTAGGGTTTTTGGGCGGGCTGGATAGTCCCCTACTCTGTCGTCTCTCAGCACCTTGCTTACGGTGGATTTTAGATCTATCCCCCATGTTGCCCTTAAATCCTACAAGGTTCAAGAGAGGCTCGTGGAAACCCCTAAAAAAGTCAAAGCAGGGATTGTTGAGAATCTTGGTCATCCTCTCGCACTCTACCTTTGTTTCTTCTAGAATAGTCTCCCTTAGGGCCCTATCCACCCATTTTTCGTTGTGAAAAACCCACTTGGGGATGTAATTTTTGTCTACTATGGGGCCTTGGTAATCTCCCCGCACCTCATCTCCCCACCTGCTTAACCTTGCATCGGTCGCCGCCCAAATCTTTCACCACCACATCCATGATAAGGCTCTAATATGTTTTTTTATAATTATTTTTCATGTTTCTGATTTTGATTTTGTATTCATTAATGAAATTTATCCCTATACATCCTTAATATGTTCATGTAATGCCCCGCCAAATAAACAACATCATATGATATAAGTAGCATAAAATACACACCGTGAAGAGGAAATCACAGAACCATAGGGTGCTCACAAGTGAGTGATGCGATTTCGTCCCCTTCACCAATACACTCATCAAAACTGACATTTACATCTTACTCAATAATCTCCCATAAAATCACATGTTATTTCTACTAACATCATTACACCATTAAAGCATGTAAAATAAATCATCAGATAAACCACATCACATTACACAAAATAGTTTGTCGCTCTATAAATAGAGATCAAATAACACACACACAAGATATAGTATCTAAAAATCTAGAAACACAAATCAACACAAAACAAGGACACATTGTCTAGTCCAGAAAGAAAAATAGAGGGATGTTACATTCTCCCCCCCAAGGGTTAGGCTTACTCCTAGAATCCTGCACACAAGTAGGGATATAACTCCCTCAAACAAACTGCATAAATTTAAAACCTCGACCCCTGAGGATGAGTATCTAGCACTGTATGACCAACTCCAGAAGTATTTTGATGTTGACAACTCCTAGCAAGGTGGCCTTGTTGACCACAAAAGTAGCACCCAGTGTTACAACCAAACTCATTGATGTTAGTATGTGGCGACTGATCATTGTATACTATACATCTTGCAAAGAATTTTGCCTTGCACTCTAAAACCAAACACATACAGTTGAGGTATCATTTTTCGGTCGGTGTTGGAGGATGGACAGGTAAAGCTGGAAAAAATACATACGGATGTAAATCCAGCGGATATGTTTACTAAGGTGGTGATAAGGGAGAAGCTGAGCTCCTCTTCAGTTTCAATTGGCCTTCAAGGTTGAATTAAAGTATAACAAAGCAGTAGGGTCCAAGGTGCTTATTTCCAGTGGGAGTTGTAAGTGCAGCGGTGTCGTCCAGGTTCAGTCTCCAAGTGGGAGATTGTGTGGTGTGGAGCCTGATCAGTCTCCAAGTGGGAGATTGTTAGTATGTGGCGACTGATTATTGTATGCGGTAATTCATGATATTGTAATAGGGTTTTACATTGGTTAATGAAATCATTGGATGGTTGTGGTTTGGTGGATGTAGCCCACATTGGGTGAACCACGTTAAATTCTCTGTGTTATTTTTCTCTGTGTTTTTTATTTCCTGGTTTATTTGATAAAATCTGCATTTAGCTTTTAGATATCTACCTTCAAAACCTAACAACTACCTCCTATCAGTGCAGTAGACTATTGCATACTACCCCAATCAGCCGCAGACTTTGAACTTTGGGCTGGTTGTACCTAACGATTGTGCTTATTGTACTACCAGTTCCAATTCCTTCTAGGCGAAGAACCACCATCATCTTGATATGTCTGAGAGTCCTTACGTTTTCCCAGTGCACTCTCCTACTGCCCACTCTGAGTAGGCCCCTATTGATTCATCGGTGATCCAACTGCCTGAGTCTCACCCCGTTGTGCACTAGACCTAGCTCCATAACCACTGCCAATATGTATACATGTATGGCCTCCTAATTCCATAGCTAAGTTCTCCTCAACTAGTCGCGCCTTCTCCACAGCTGCCTCCATAAATTTGGGTTCAAAGACCCGCACACCACCACTAATACGAGCATTCAAACCCCTGATAAAATGTTGCACGAGCATCCCCTCATCATCTCCTATTCCTGTGAACTATTTAAGTTCGTAGAAACGTCTCTCATAGTGATCCACAGTCAAGGCTAACTGTCGTAGGGCGTGGAATTCATCACCCCTATGCTGACGCCAATGGTCAGAAAGAAAGTGGGCTCTAAACCGCTCAAGGAATATCTCCCAGGACACAATATTCATATCAATGTGGAGCTTTTTCTCCTCAAGTCTCCACCAAGTGGCCACAAACCCCTGCAGGTGCATAATAGTGCACCGCGCTTTAGTACTACTATCAAACGGATGCATAGAAAAACATCAATCAAGACCTATCAGCGAAGTCTCAGCCTCTAAACCGGTGCCTACTCCATCAAACTGAGGTGGTTGTGACCGAATCAAATCTCTCATATAGGAAGAGGCTAACATATTTGACTGTGTTGTAATTGTCCTCACACCAAGATTAACCTCTGGTACTACCTGTCTCAGACCTAAGAGTGCCAAAGCCTCCTCAAAAGCTCTACATGCAACTTTGATCCCTGGAGGATCTAGCTGTCCACCACCGCCTCTTGGGTCGTTCTACGAGGCATGTTGTTCCTCTTGCTCTAGTATAAGTGTAACATGAGGTGGCGAGTCCTGACTCCCCTCGTAACCACCTACCCAGCCATGTCCTCATCCTCTGCCTCGTCCGTGTCTAGGAGGCATACTCCTACACACCATATGATATAAGCAGCATAAAATACACACCATGAAGAGGAAATCATGGAATCACAGGGCGCTCGCAATCGAGTGATTCGATTTTGTCCCCTTCACCAATACACTCATCAAAAATGACATTTACATCTTACTCAATAATCTCCTATAAAATCACATGTTATTTCTACTAACATCATTACACCATTAATTAAAGCATGTAAAACAAATCATCAGATAAACCACATCACATTACACAAAATAGTTCGTCACTCTATAAATAGCGATCAAATAACACACACACAAGATATATTATCTAAAAATCTAGAAACACAAATCAATGCAAAATAAGGACACATTGTCCAGTCCAAAAATAAAAATAGAGGGGTGTTACATTGTCCACCTCACACAAAATTTGGTTCACATATAGTTTCAATGCAAACATTACTATCACCATGAAATAATTTAAAATCATCATGCCCCATAATTTGCACCTTTTAGCAATTATTAAATTTTTTGGATTAAATTTAAACTAACTTCAAAATAATGATCGCCCAAGTATTAAGTTAGTGTAAATGTAGTATTTATGTTTCTCTTAAGCATATCCACTTACATTATCTATTTATTTTAACATCTCCCATATTATCATAATTTAGGTTCTAAAATTACCATGTTATTATGCACCAATTTAGTGTTTTCTCATTTATAGTTTGAAAATATACTTAGCCTCTATTAAAACACATTGATGTTTGCATTCTATAGATATGTTCTTTTAATTTATCTATTCATAGGTTCCATAGCTTTCTATAAGTTATCATTGTGTATTTTCATAGTCTAGATCTTAATTCAATACTAAATTAGTAGTTCAAATAGTGTTCACAACCATAATCTATAAAATATCTTATGTTCTCTTGTTACATAATTTTAATGCAAGTTGCCAATGCACACCTATGACTTTCTTCTTAGATATTTGTATGAATTCATAGGTCAATATATCACTATGTCAAGCTCATAATACAATGCGATAACTACATTTTTTTGCATATATCAAGAATAACAATTGAATTCCATTTTCTTAGTTTCCCTCAAAATGATAGTTCGAACTTCAACACTTAAAACCCGTACATAAATATTTGTCATATATTTATGTACCAAAAGGGTTAGCACACAAAAATATGGGAGAATAAGATGTGGCCACAACCACTTTTTCGTCCATCTAGGACAAAACATGAACATATTATAACCCACTCATGTTATGGCTTGGTAGTGACCAAGCCTAGGCTCAATCATTACGAAGCCATAATTTAAGCACATTATAACATGTACATGCATTATAATGTGAGTTTGTTATAATGTGTGTGCATTGTAATGTGAGTTTGTTAAAATGTGTGTGCATTGTAATGTGAGTGCATTATAATGTATGTGTTATAACACAATCCTATTATAATTTATGTGCTATAGCATGAGTCATGTTATAGCATATGCACATTATAGCATGGTATAATGCACTCGTATTTTTGAGAATAAAAATTACAAGTATCCCTCTCTCTCCTCAACTGTTAGGAATAGGATGCAGAGAAATACATAAATAAAATTTTACTATTCAAATATGTATCTAAAATTTGGCTTTGGGGGCACTACCCCCACCAAGGGGATGGTCCCCCTAGACCCCAAGGGGGGGTAAACCTCTCCTTCACTCTGTAGAATGAAATGGGATCCAAACACAGTTACAAACACACCAAAAAAATAGACATTTAACAAGATCAAGCTCCATTAATAACACTACATATTCATTACTATATTTTACAAGGCAAGCCCCCCACACCCCCATCAAGAACTAGGTTCCAAAAATGGGTCAAATAGAACCTATAAATCAAGAAGATAATAAGGCTCCATTACCAACACTACCTCCCTATCCCTCTACCTTTGTCTATCTCTTTATATATATATATATATCTCCCCCCTCTATCTTCCCAAGTTATATCTATCTTTGGACATCTCTCCCTCTTTCTATCCCTATATCTTCCCCCCTCTCCCTCTTTCTATCCCTATATCTCCCTCTCACTCTCCCTATCACTCTTTCTTTCTATCTCTTTACTTCTCCTCTCTCCTTTCTATTTCTCTCACTCCATCTCCCTCTCCCTCCCTCTCTATCTATTTATATATCTATATCCCTCTATCTCTATCATTGTATCCCTCTTTCACTCATACACACAATCCCTATTTTCCCATCCCTATCTCTCTATCTCCCCCCATCTCTCTCTCTTTCTATACCTCTCTCTATCTCTTTCTATCACTATCTCAATCTCTCCTTCTCTCTCCATCTCTACCTATCTCTCTCTTTATCTAACTCTATATCTCTATCTCCCCCTCTCTCACTCCCTCTCTATGTCCCACCTCTCTATCTCTCTATCTCTACCTCTCACTCTTTCTCTTCTCTTCTATCTCCCTTTCTCTATACCTCTCTCCCTCCCCCTCTCTCTATACCTCTCTCCATTTTTTTCTCTCCCTCTTCCTCTCTCCCTCTCTCTCCTTCTCTCCCTATTTATCCCTCTTTCTATATCTCTATTTCTATCCCTCTTTATCCCTCCCTCTATCTATTTATATATATCCCTCTCCCTCTCTATCTTTATCACTCATATACACACACTTTGTATTTCTCCCTCACTCTCCCTTTCTTTCTATTATTTACTCTATCTTTCCTATTTTATCTCTCTGTTTCTCTCTCTATCTTCCTCTCACTCCTCTACATACCTTTCTATCCATATCTTTATCTACCTATATCTCCCTATATCTCTATCTCTCCATCTCCCCCATCT
This sequence comes from Sequoiadendron giganteum, assembly GCA_007115665.2. Taxonomy (NCBI): domain Eukaryota; kingdom Viridiplantae; phylum Streptophyta; class Pinopsida; order Cupressales; family Cupressaceae; genus Sequoiadendron; species Sequoiadendron giganteum. Next base: position 77,415,719 of record VCHN02000014.1, on the reverse strand, counting down.
TCTTCTTCTTCTCCTCCTCCTCTCTCTTCGTATATATATCACTAAATCTCTCCATCTCCCCCATCTTCTTCTTCTTCTTCTTCTCCTCCTCCTCTCTCTCTCTGTGTATATATATCACTCTATCTCACCATCTATATCTCCCTATCTCTCCTTCTCCCTAGATATTTATATATCTCCCTCCCTCTCTCTATTTCTATCTCCCTATGTCTCTTTACCTTTACCTATCTATCTACCTCTCTCTATCTCTCTATCTATTTTTCTCTTACTCTATCTGCTTCTCTCCCTTTTTATCTCTATATATGTCTCCATCTCTCTCCATCTATATATATTATCTCTTTCATCTCTCTTTATCCCTCTCTACTATCTCTATTTATCTCTCCCTCTCCCTCTCCCTCTTTCTCTCTCCCTCTCTCTCCATCTCTATCTTCATATCCATATCCATATCTATCTTCATCTCCATCTCTATATTCCTCTTTATCTATCTCCCTATTATCAAGGTAGCTTGATTATCTTCCTGATTTAGAGGTTTTATTTTACCTGTGTTTGGATCCTAGTTCCAACAGGGGGCATGGGAGACTTGATTTGAAAAATATAATAATAACTATGTATAGTATTGGTAATGCATCCTAATCTAGTTAAAGGTATAATTTTTTGGTTTTATTGCAACTACGTTTGGAGACCATTTCATTCTTGGGGGCTGAAGGAGGGTGCTTGTCTACCCCTTTGACATCTAGGGGACCATCCCCTTAGTGGGGGTTTGAGGGTAATGCCCCCAAAGCCAAATTTTAGATATATATATTTAAATAGTAAATATTATTTATATATTTCTCTATTATCCTATTCCTAACAATAGAGGGGAGAGAAGGAGGCTTGCATTTTTTCTTCTTAGAAACACGGCTACATTATATCATGTTCATGTTATAATGTGAGTGTATTATAGCATGCTCATATTTGTAGTTTTCTTGGGTATTTCCAACCCTAAGGGTTAGATTTTCCTTGGGCATCCAACCCAAAGGTTGGACTTACATGTTAATGCCTAAAGATGTGTTTTTTTTGTAAATTATAAAAAATGACTAAATCTCAAGTGTCTCTATTGGGAAAATGTGTCTCAACCTTGCAATTACATAAGGTATTATGGGGAAAATGTGTCTCAACAAGCTACACTGATAATTTATTGCGACAATCAGAGTGTGATATGTCTAGCTAAGAACCTGACATTTGATGTCAGGACCAAGCACATTGATTAGAGATATGGTTGAAGATGGTAGGGTGAAACTGGTTAAGGTAGATACTTTCATGAATGTTTCTAATTATTTAACTAATCCTATGAGCATAGAGAAGTTCAGATGGTATTTGGATTCTATGGGCCTTTCATCCCCTAGAAATTAAGAGATTATTTTTATACACCCTCTTGTTCCTCTTGTAAGATGTTTGACAAGTGGGAAATTTGTTGGGAAAATATGTCTCAACCTTGCAATTACATAAGGTACTGTAATAGGTAAGCAAGGGGAGGCGTGAGGGGGGTACCCCTCATGAGGGGTTTGGGGGGATCATCCTCCAATAGGGACTCTAGGGGTTGCATGCCCCTATAGAAGCTCATGAGCAATGCCCCCAGAAGCCAAATTTTATGTATATTGTATTATTGTAAATCTAGACTGCTCATCATTAGGTCTTATATTTGACAGTCAATATTTTGTTGACTTGACTTTCCCTAGAAGGCAACCCTATTTTATGAGTGTGTTGTATTACGGTTGTGTATTGTGATGTATTATGAGAGTCTGATAGCATTTGTATTGCCTTTGGATCTCTAGTTGGTGAAACTCTTGTGAGAAGCTTGCTTTGCAAGTATATTGTAAACTTTGTAATTTTTGAATATCATATTGGGAGGCTTTTGGAGTGTGTGGATTTTTCCCAAAAGAGTTTTCCCCATGTAAATCACTATGTTGTGGTATGCATGATATTTATGTTTAAGTTTTTGTAACTATTGTAAAGATCTGTAAAGTTTTACATTATCCTAATCTCAAGTTTAGTGTAGGAAGTTTTTCTGCTGCCTTAACTTCCTTACATTCTCTCCATCAAGTTTTCACATCTTTCAATGTTGAGTTAAAAAATATCACAATAATTTCGAGCTCTCCCTTATCTTTCTAACCATAATTTTTTTCTACATTTCAAATATGTTATGGTTTGATATACGGTTTTGATATTTAATTTAAATTTCTAGTGTCCATTTTTTTTGGAGAACCTATGTATTATATTTTTGGTTTCATTTATTACTCATTGATCAAAATTTGAAACAAATTATTATTTTTAAATAGACCCTGTTCTATACATATTGAAAAAAAAAAATCGATTAGTTTCCAAAACAAATAGGGGGAAGCACACTTTATTTTTTATTTTTTAGGATGTGTCCACTTTGAACATTAATAAAAAAATCATATATTCATTAAAAAATTAGTATAAAAAAAACGCATAAAATACATGGTATTAACTAATTTTTCATCGAAGCAATTTTTGTAACACTAAAAATAATAACATTTTAGGGGGGCCACACCAAATGTTATGTTATGTTTTTTGAAACAAATAGGAGAAATTTTTGTGGCCCCACTAATTTAACCCTTTAATATCCAACATTTAAAAAGAATAGTAGTTTAGAAAGTAGATTGAAAGCACTATGATTCTTGTTCTTGTTGCATCTTCAAATTTTGAGTGTAACTATCTTCATTTTCTCATCTACTATTAGTTTTTTTTATTTAAAAAGAAGAAGAAAAAAGTGACAAATTAAGATACCCTTTTGGTCCCCCATTTCCATGCGCTTACCCAAAAATATGTACACATATTTATTTTTAAAAGTTTCAACCTATTAACCAAATTAATTGCCCCTTAAGCAACATCTTGTGCACAAGCATCCCAAAAAAACATTGTTGATTTGTTAACTAGATGTTCTAGACTTGGAGTACCATAGATTCCTTAGATTCTAAACTATTGTAAGTGTGATTCTAGAATATTCATAGCCATAGGGATATTTTCTTCAATTCTCTTAAAAAATGATTATTCTTATGACACATTTTCAAAATGCAATAATTTGTAAAAATGAAAAGCCATACCTTAAGCTTAGTATTGGCTTCATAGACAAAAGTTTTGAAGTATTTCACAACTCTTGTCTACTACATTCTACTTCCAAAAATAAAAATTTTAAAGATAATTTTTAGTTTAAGGATCTCATAACTCTATAGGGAACTCCAAGACGTGTGCATAGAAGCATTAAAATTTGTTAACATAAAAATTATGTTAATCCACCCAAATAAAAGAAATAGAGTATCAATTCTCATAGGGAAACCCAATTTGAATCCAAACCAATTACATCCATGAAGTAAATCATGGAGAAAATATAATTTCTAATGATTAAATATCTTGCATAATTTATCCTTGAAAATGTTTACTATTACCATCATATAATTTCAATTTATCAATCATATTCTCATTTAGATCAAGACCACAACTACAACTTTATTTGTATTTCATAATGAAGTATTCTCTTGTGTGTTTTGATCTACGAAGCTTTTCCATGCATCCCAATAATCAAATATCTCATTTACTAATTATATGCATATTAGGCCTATTATTTTAGTAATTTCAATTTAATACAAGTATATAATAAATATTAGGCTAAAAATTATAGTCAACATTGAAGATTTAGTATATGACTAAATTTATATCTTGCATTCAAATGTACCTTATTGTTAAAGTTTCTTTTCTTTCTAATTTTTATTTGATTCATTTTTAAATATTTCTATGAAAAATAAATCATATGACATTTAGATTCATGTTCTAGCATGTGCTCTTATGTTGAATATCATATATTTGTTTATATGTTGCATTGATCTATTCAAAAAATTTACCTTATTACCCTGGATAATGTAAATAAGACTTGGACCTAAAATGTGTGTCCATCTAGATATAAGAGGAAAAACCTATTGGTGGGTCAAAATTCTCACCAACACTTAGTGTAAAATTATCTTCAAAAGGACTAAAATTCCTCCTAGATTTAGGATGCATGTGTGTAGGCCATTAATTATCACTAGAAGTTGGGATAACACTCACAAGGTCATTGGGATCATACTTTAAGGCTCACAATTTAATATTACTATAAAGGATGCATGCATTTAGAGCTTAATAAATTATTGATTTAGTAAAGTATTTTACAAAAATTTAAGTAATCTACACACACCTCATACATCCATAATGTTTAATCTCATTATAATAGAAAAGAGCATCCAAATATTGATTTAACCTACCATAAGAAATCATGAGAAATAAATACAAATGATTATATATACATATCAAGTTCATATCTACCTATAATTTATTCTCCTCCAACATGTGCTCATTAGGTTTTAAATACTAATTTTTTCATGATTGACGTATGATAACTAGATAAATTGATTTGGTACTTAAGAGAGAGTTATAAAAAATAAACTTCTAAAATAAACCTATACTAGCTAGCTTATTGACACGTCTATTGTTTAAATTGGGAATCTTATGTATGCTCATGGTTTGTAGCCTTAAATATAAAAACCAATTTAATAAATCTTCATAATTAGTGGTTTCTAATGCATAGTCTTGACAATGTTCATACCTTGTGTTAAATTTGTTAAATTTCTCACTCCCATGGCATGCAAGCTCACATAGTCAAGAACTAATTTTGAAATCCATGATGGAAAAACAAATATTGAGGAAGTGATTGAAATTCATAAGAAAATCGCTTTGTGAATATTTGTAGGGGACCTACGCATTGCACACTATCATCCCTGATGGATTCATGCGCCTGAAGTTGGCAGAGGCGTTACACTCTCAATTGGGGACGGGTTGTAACGTCCCTCTTCGACCAACTGACCCAAAAATGCCTTGTTCTTCCTCATTATTCCTTCAAGTTCATCTATTATCACTTCATTTCGGTCTCTTAGTAATTCAATCTCACTTTCTAGCATTTTGTTCACTCTCAAGTAGCACTTCAACACTCCATTGCAATAGCACCACTCCATCAACTCCACATAGAAAGTGTGAATCAAGCCATAGCAGTGTGGGCTTGGAGTCTTGTGAGACCTCCCTTCATCACAGTCACGGATGTGGTGACCTTGCCAAGTCAGCATTCTCCCCCATTGGCTAGTGAGTTTTTGGGTGGAGGTGGTAATGTTTCGCTCCTCCTTTGTGATTTGGTTGACTAGCATTATATTTTTTTAGTGTTTATTGTAACTTCTACTTTCTTTACTTCTTTATTACATATTTATAATCCATTTCTATTTGGCTATCTATGGAGGTGGGAACACCGAAATGGGGGGATCTGACTGAGGCAGACCCCTATACAGCCCCAAAATTTCCCCCTCTCTTATGTCTAGTTGAATGTGCATTTGGAGCTAGTCAACGAACTGACGCATTGGTGAGATTATGTTCATCACCCTAGCTTTTATTTGTCTCTTTTATCATGTTCATTTATACCTTTCATATTTTATCATTCTATTTTGTTCATTTAAGAATAACTAGTTAGGTTATTAGTTTGTTTTCAAGTAGTTTATATTGTACTTCCTATTATTTGGTCGTACGGATTCCAGCGCACTAGAGAGATTCTAGTGTGTCGCGTTGTCATCCCAAAACTGTGTTGTCATACTCAGATAGAGAGTTGTCTGAGGTGTAGTATCGACTCCAAAAACTAGCTTGCCTAGCCTAAACTTGGATTTTGGGTCTGAAGGGTGATAGAAGTACTTTATAGTCCTCATCATTCTCGATCTCTATCTAAAATACCCCTTTAGAGTGAGGTAAGTTTTGGGCAGCCCTCTACTCTCGACTCTCTATGACCTAGAGCCTTGAGGTGGTTGGTCCCCCTCTCTTACATTTTTGTGAACCCAACGTGAACAACATCTATCCATTTGTTTGTGTTGAGACTTTTCTCATGTACCTCACATTTTTTGTGACTCTGAGCATTCTGAAGGTTTGTGAGCATCACAACCTAGTCCACAACCTCCACGTAGATTATCAAGAGAAGTGTGTGACACCTTTCGATGGAGAAGATGAGGGTCACTTATAATTTCTCTATAGGTCTTTTTACTGGATCTATCATTGGTCTTTCTTTCTAGGAGCAGTTGTTGAGGGGTGAGGTATGATTCTCTGATGAGACCAACCACATCCCCACTCCTCTTGTGTCTCCTACACCATCATCAGTAGATGAGCATGAATTCTTTTACATTCCTTCAAAATATATCTCTACCCTTAGCAAAGATTTGGGAAACTTGGAGAATCACCTGGAAAAGGACCTGAAGATGGCTAGGACTGCTAAGGTCATTAGCGAGATAAATTATATGGTGGGAAAAGACCAAACATGTATAGAGCTCCCAGCTATCCTCTCTAGTCTAACTAAGGCATGTTCCCCCTCAAACAATGCTAACATTCTATAGGGGTCACTCTTGAGGAACATGAGAGACATTTAGGAGTTTCAATGCCTCCCACATCCATGTACATGGCTAACATAATTTGTTTGATCAGTATCCCCCCTGATTCTAAGAGATCTAAAACTATCAAATTAAACAAAATGCCCTTAGGTTTCAGTTTCACCCCTCATATCACCTCTAGTAGTGGAGGTTTTGGAGGGTTGAGTGTTGGGGGCTTTGGTAGTGGCGGTAGCTTCGATAGTGAGGGTGGTGCTGGAAAGGGTGGCTCCAGTGGAGGCCTTGCTAGTGGTGGAGGCTCTGGTGGTGGTGGCCACATTGGAAATTTTGAAGGTGGCTCTCATGGTGGTTCATGAGGAGAACCCATTGGTCCTATGTCGTCTAATGATTCTATTCTGAACACTCTTCCTCGGAATATGGGCAAGATGCAAAGCTAGTTGGCGAGTCTCTCCCAAGCCTTTGCCCAACCTATCTTTCAACCCTTCTTCCGACACGGCCCATTGTTGGTAGCAATATTGATTACTCCCTTCCCACAAGGAATGGAGATTCCAAAATTCAAAAAATACAATGGCAAAGGGGACCCAGAAATGCATGTGTCCACCTTTAATGCCCTATGTATAGACTTCTTCCATCATGACACATTGATGGAAAAGCTATTTCCTCAATCACTTAATAATACAACACTTGAGTGGTATTGTTCCTTGCTCAACAACTCTATTTTCTCATTTCATCAATTTGCAAATTAGTTTCTCTGACAGCTCCAAGCCAACATTGGACCAAAGTTGACCTTTTCAGATCTTGTCTAATGCAAGAAAGGGGATAATGAGAAGATAATTGATTTCATAGCACGGTCTCAAGCGCTCTTCTCATAGATCTCGTACCCATTTCCCGATTCTGATGTGCAGAAGGTATTCATAGGGAACTTGCAAAGACCTTGGCAGGAAAGGTTCACCCTTATGAAATACCCTTCTTTTGTGTATATGTGTGCAATGAAATGAGAATATCAAAAGACAATAGTCCAGTTTAGTGGATCCTCCTCGCACTCCCGTTTGGAACAAAAATCCATAGTATCAATCTTTGGAAACGGTAAGGTTTTTGCGAATGTAGTAGCCACTATGAGTGATAATGGCCTTAGACACAACAAAAATTTCACAAAGTTAGCAAAATCTTATTCTTCCATCCTACAAAGGTTTCTTAAGGATAATATCATACCCTTGGAGAACCCTAAGCCTCTCAAGGAACCTTACCCTATTCGGTACGATGTGAATGCCTTCTTTCAGTACCATCGAGTTAACAGACATGATACTAAATGTTGTATGTTCCTGTGTCACGAGATACAGGATCGCATCGAGGACGGTACTATTCATCTTGATGGAAATAAGAAAAATGCAAACAAATCGATGGTGAAAGTTAATAGAAAGTTACAAATATACACGGACCCATTTTTTTCGCAATCTACCAACCTGATTATTGATCCCTTTGATTCTACCACACGACCTGAGGCATATGTTAACATGGTTACAATTACTCATTACGCACAATCTGCGATCGGCTCGTCGGACGTGACATTCACATCACATGATATGCCCTTGAACAACAATCCCTCTCCCCTTTGTATTCCTGCTCTCCTCAATGGGAACATTCTGACAGGAGTCCTAGTAGACCCTATGAGCCAAGTGAATGTCATTACAGAGGAGACATTGTGGTTGAATTCATTATAAAAGGAGGTATACGAAGAAATGAAGTCCATCATCCATACACATGATGGCCTTACTCTTAAACCTTACTGTTCAGTAACTTTATCTATCCTAGTTGGACCTAGGCAGTCTTCGATGTCATTCTAGAGTCGAATTTATTCAGAGTGAAGTTAGGCATACCCTGGCTAGCTTCCATGAATGGAATCGCCTCTCTCATTTATAAGTGTTTAAATTTCTCTCATGAAGGTCTTGTGCACGTGGTGCATGACACTAGGTACCGTCCTTTGGTATCTCGTGGGGGATATTCATTGGATCACTTTTGGCCTACCCCGGTCTGTCCACTTCCTCCAAGAATGGACCTACTTTATAAGAGTTATGTAAAGTATAAGACAAAGGGCAAAGGAAAGCTAAAGTTGACCCTTTCAATAGTGCACCAGCAAGCTACCTCCTCTTTTCAAAAGGGGAAGGAGAATTCCACCAATACTCAAGATACCTCTTCTGCCCCCCTTTCCAAAGAAGAGTTTTGGATGAATATGTTTGGTTTTTACCCTTTAATTCCAATGATATCGGCTTGGCGAAAGCCCAAGATTCGGATATTTGATCTTCCTACCACACCTCTTGGGCCTTGGCCCTACTTATATGGTAGAAGGAAGGGTCCCCATGGGGAATCCTCTATGTCCCAATCTTTGTGACCTCCTACCTCTTCTACTCCCAAAGCAGTAAACGGGAAGAGGCCCATTGTTGAGGCACTAGAGTTGACTCCCCTCATTGTTTCTCAACCCACTCCTCTTGCTCCCATTCAGCAACCTGCCCCTCCATCGAAAATGGCTATAGTGGACACTCCTATGACTAAGTAGGAGTCTTTTTTCCCTTTGTAGCTCTTGGCCTCTAGCTCAAAGATTCATAGAAACCACCTTGCGTGTGAGCACAAGTACTGAAGAAAGGTTCTAGTGGCTAAGTAGGACGCTTTGTAGAGAAAGGATGAGGAGTCAACTACCCCTGTATCAGGGCCTCCTGCAATGTCCTCCTCTCTCCTCCCCTATGCTTTTGGTCAGTCTAGCTTTGTCTTGGTTTTGGCTTTCGTTGTAGAAATGAATGCTTGACCCCAAAAAGGTGCAAGTGTTCATCGCTCCTTCAGTTGAACCGCCCTTTTTGATGTCTCTTCCAGACATCCCACCTTTCCCAAAACCTATAGACATGTTGAATACCTCAATGGTTTCTACTCTGATTTTCTCCTCGTCTTCCTCTGCACCTCTTGCCTTGTCTGTGGGGAGTTCCCATCCCCTGATGAAGCTGAAGGTGGAATTAGGTCCTTCCAGTAATGGAGGACATAAGAGGAGCCCACCTTCTTTGAAAGGTGGTCTTGCGTTAGCTTGTTCCATCCTAGGGACGGAGCCATCTTCGGCTTCCTCTGAGTTTGTCATCACTCTCGAATCACTCGATGATCCAAGCAGTGAATCTCAAGTGTACTCCTCTCCATCCATTGAGGTACGACATGGCACTTGTGTTCAAAGTGAATGTTTAACTCTCTGGATGAAGTTTTGGCCTTGTCAATGATCTTCACAAATTCATTGACCATAGCTCCACAAGAGCCCAGTGAAGAAGACCTTGCGAGGGCTTCTTCCTTATCCCTTATTGCAAGAGGGTCGAAAGCACCTCCCCTTAATATTCCACCATTGCAGGTGCATCCTCCTTCCCCTTATGATGATCTAGATTGGGAAGTGAATGACCTCGTGTTCAATGAGTGTTACGGGGAGGCCTCTTATTTATCTTTAGATTAGATTTGTGTGTGTTATGATGTGTTCCCCCATACTTGTGCTACATGTTCCTAGATGACCCTCATCACCCTTGTTGGTGCTTGGATATAGAAGTGATTTTGTGTTGTAAACCTTCTTCTATCTATGTCATCATTCTTCCATGTTTGTGCTTGATTTTTGGCAAATTGAGGATGATGCAAAGTGTTGGGGGAATTTTAGGCTTCCCTTCCATGTTAAACCAATTTATTTATTTTTGTGCATTCTTCCTGATCTAGTTGGAGATTCATGATATTTTTCCTTGCACCACAGTTACCTATTTTTTATATGAGCATGAGCATATCTGACCCCACGAAACCAGATCCCCCTGTGTCCTCTATTTGTGACTACTTCTCTCTTTCTCTTTGCTTATCTTTCTCTATTTTTTGTTTGATTTTTCCCTCTCATGTGTGACAATTCCATTTCTATGATGCTTCGATTTCAGAAAATGCATTCGTCACCAACGAATCTTTTCTTGTTTAGATCCTCACAAACATTTATTTTTCGAAAACCGTATTCACAACTAGGACCCCTAACGGAACATGTTTCCTTCATCATGGGTTTGCAAAGAAGGAACTTGAGAACTTTCCTCTAAGGTGGAAGCAGCTTAGACCTTCCCCTCGTGAGGGGGAATTTTATTCCTTTCGAATTCCTTGGTGAATTGAACATCTTTCGAAAGGATCCCTTGATGATGAATCGTTTTGAGAAAAGAAAGATTATTTTGCACTTCCAAACAATGCATCCCTTGAGTGGACCCCCCTCTTCACGTTGGGTTCCTAAGGGACCCCTTTGAAAGCTTTCCAATTTTTTGACGGTCTGTGTGACTATCGGCTTGACTTGCTACATGATCACTTTTTTTTCAGACATGCTTTATCTGCGAGTAAACATGTTGCTTTGTAGGTGTGCTTGTAAAATCGCTTTCCAATTCAACTCTACAGAGTCCCCTTCATTAGGTTTCCTCCATGTAAGAGATCTTGGGGGATGCCTCCTTGCAGGTTTGTGGACCTGTAAGGAACTTTTTTCTTTGGGTTTCCTTCATGTGAGAGATCTTGGGGGATACCTTCTTGCAGGTCTATGGGCCTATAAGGCGCATACTTCACAAGGCTTCCTTCATGTGAGAGATCTTCAGGGTTGCCTCCTTGTAGGTTTTTAGGCCTATAAGACACTTTCGTCCTTTGATGTACCTTGTGCAAGTTCCTATTTTTTAGGGCTATAGATTTTTTTGTTTGAAACTCCTCGAGTAACGTGCCTAGGGAGTCCTTTACTCATCATGCACTTTCGTGCTCTCCAAATCATGGTCTGCTTCCTCAATGGTTTAGCTATAAATTTCTAACCCTACTAACTCTTCAATCTACTTTACCAAAGCACTCATCAGTACTCATGCTCGATAAAGTGGGGGCAATATGTATAGGAGCGAATTTGCACCCCTTACGCAATTTTCCCTTTCACGCATCCTCACCTTAGAAAATCAAATCCGAAAGTGAAATTCACATCACCCAACTGCCTTCCTTCCACTTGGAATGTGTCTATTGTGTCGGTGGGAAAATATTTTTTGGGGATGCACGCACAGTGCGCAAACGTTTGTTCAGCACGTTGTCGTCCCTGACGGATTCCTGCATCTGAAGTTGGCAAAGGTGTTACACTCCCGACTGGGGACAAGTTGTAGCATCCCTCTTTGACCAACCAACCCCAAAATTCCTTATTCTGAACCTCATTCTTCCTTCAAATTCATCCATTCTCACTTCATTTCGAGCTCTTAGCAATTCAATCTCACTTTCAAGCATTTCGTTCACTCTCAAGCAAAACTTCAACACTTTATTGCAACGCAGCACTCCATCAACTCCATATAGAAAGTGTAAAGCAAGACATAGCAATGTGGGCTTGGAGTCTTGCAAGACCTCCCTTCATCACAGTCCAGGCAATGGTGACCTTTCCACTTGTCTATATTCTCCTCCATTGGCTAGTGAGCTTTTGGGTGGAGGTGGTAATGTTTCACTCCTCTCCTTTTTGATTTGGTTGAGCAGCATTATACTATTTTGTAGTGTTTATTACAACTTCTACTTTCTTTACTTCTTTATCACATATTTCTACTTCGTTGCTATTTGGTTGTCCGTGGAGGTGGGAACACCAAAATGGGGGTCTGATTGAGGTAGACCCCTATACATCCCCAACATTTTCCCCTCTCTTGTGTTCTCTTGTGTGTAGGTGAACGTGTGTTTGGAGCTAGCCGACAAATTGGTGCATTGGTGAGATTATCTTTGTCACCCTAGCTTTTATCTGCCTACTTTATTATCTTCATTTGTACCTTTCATATCTTATCATTCTATTTTATTCATTTAAGAATAACTAGCTAGGTTGTAAATTTTTTTTAGGTAGTTTATATTGTACTTCCTATTTTTTGTCCCTACGAAAGCCAATGCACCATGCTATCATCCGAGAACTGCACTGTCGTCCTCAAATAAGGATTTGCCTGAGGTCCAGTATTGACTCCAAAAACTAGCTCGCCTAGCCTAAACTTGGATTCCAGGTCTAAAGGGTAATAGAAGTACTTTCTAGTCCTCATCATTCTCAACCTCTTTTTGAAACACCCCTTTAGAGTGAGGTAAGTTGGTGCAACCCTCGGCTCTCGGCTCTCCATGACCTGGAGCCTTGATGTGGTTGGTCCCCCTCTCTTATAGGTTTTTATTGACTACTTGGAGCGAGATTCTATATTATTTATAGCTTTACATATTTTAGGTTCGCTCATGGTAGCTCCTTTCTAGGAACAAATTCCTCTCTATTGATTAACACATTCACTCCTCTCTCAGAGATAGTATGATAGATGAAGCTCGGGAGGATATTTTTGGTGTCGGGTCCATGATGGCTGATAAAAACTTTGTATGGATTGATTGGTGTGCATGACATTTTCTAGAACCCGAAAAAGGAAGTCAATTCTACCCCAAGAAATCCATCAAATCTCTTTCTCTAGATATGCTGCATAACCCAAGTGCATACTCTACCCGCAATCTTTCCCAAGTCCCTTAAATTACCATTCCAAACAGAAGTATTTTGTCAGAAATAAAGTTTGATAATTAAAGTATTTCCTTTGAGAACGTAGATTGATTTTAAACTACCATAAATGTGATGTGAATGTAGAGGCTTACCCATCAAACTAATCTAGAACTGAAGGCTAAGGACTAGTGCTCACTTTGTACAGGTATTTCTCCATCAATCTATTTAATGCCACATGATGGAATGTAGATATACTTGTGCATCTTAAAAATATTTCTCCATTAATCTATTTAAAGGCATATGAAGGTATGTAGAGATGGTTGTGCATCTTAAAAACATTTCTCTATTAATCTATTTTATGGCATATGAAGGTATGTAGATATGCGTGTGCATCATTGTTTCTGATTTATAACTAAAATTCTTATCTAGTGTTATATTGATTAGAGAATTTGCCATCTCTGATTTGAAAAATTCCTCGGCTTAGGAAGGTTGTCTCGATGGGTAGAGGATCTTGGGATTCCACTATATATCCTTCAAGGCAGTAGGTAAAGGTGGTGTTTAGGTCCCAACCTAACTAGCACGCATTATGTCTCTTGGCATAGGAAACCTCCTTTGACAAAATAAGGGGGACCTTTTCCTTTCACCTTATGTATATTATTGACATTTTGTGTCCTTTATTTTTTGACCTTATAAGTTTATAATCAATCTCAGGAGTAAAGCAAACCTTGCCAATATTTTTAGAGTAAATTTTAGCCTTTAATGGTTATCCTTGAAATTGAACATTTAAGTTAGTTGGTCCTCAAGACTTTAATCATTTTTTATTCTAATTCATGGGGGATGATTTTGTACTATTTAATATTTTTCTCAAAAAACAGCCTCATGTTTCTATTATGGTTTATTGATTAAAAGGTTTTAAAACAATTTCCACCATTCATATGGAATGTTAGGGCTCAACACGCAAGGATAAAGGGCTCAAGTCCGGAAAAACATTATAGTAGATTTTCCACTAATTGATTATTCTTTTAACTTATTAAGAAAGTAAATAGATTTATCAATCAATAAAAATTTGAAAAGACTTTCATCAGGTTGAGTTTGAGTAGTGGACACAGGGGTCATCTCAACAAATATTTAGATTAATAACTTGTTGGGCATAGATCCCCCAGTAGTTATATATTTTTATAGTTTATAATTTAGATTGCTCACTAGGTGGAGCCATCTAGATCCTTTGGTGAATATGATTCAGGTAAAAATCTTGTTGGGTATAGAGCCCCTACCTAATCTTTACAATATTTTGAACAGTTCATGATTGGAACTTGAATGAGGAATAAAGATAAAAATGTTTTACTATAGTATTTAAATGGTGCATATGTTGCTTCATATATTTACTAGATTATGGGATGAATTACATTGGTACATAAAAGCCTCTTGGTTTGAGTTGTCGCATGATTATGGTCACCTCACAAGCCATCACTCAAAGCTCATAGTGGTCACAGTGAGTTTTAAATACTATCCTAGATTGGTTACATGCACTCACCTTAGTTGGTGACATACATATCTCAAGTTAATCCAAGTTAGTAATTTCTCACTTTGCAGTGCTATAGTGGTTTATCTATACTTGGAGTGGCATATCAATGTTATTGTATTCTTGTTCAGATCCCTATAATCAAATGCAAATATGGAGGATTCACATTTTTTCCTTGACAACAATTAGTGGAGATGTGGAAGGAATTTTACTGAGTACTAGCGCACATTCTATCTCTTGGCATATGAAACCTCCTTTGACAAAATAAGGGGGACTTTTTCGTTTCACCTTATATATATTGTTGACTTTTTGTGTCCTTTAGTTTTTGACCTTATAAGTTTATAATCAATCTCAAGAGTAAAGCAAACCTTGCCAATGTTTTTAGGGTAATTTTTAGCCTTTAATGGTTATCCTTGAACTTGAACATTTAAGTTAGTTGGCCCTCAAGCCTTTAATATTATTTTTTTCTAATTCATGGGGGATGATTTTGTGTTATTTAATATTTTTTTATCAAAAATCAGCCTCATGTTTCTATTATGGTTTAAATTGATTATAAGGTTTTTTTTTTTAAATCACAATTCATGTGGAATGCTAGGGCTCAACATGCAGGGATAAAGGGCTCAAGGCCGGAAAAACATTATAGTAGATTTTCCACTAATTGATAATTCTTTTACCTTATTAAGAAATTAAATAGATTTGTCAATCAATAAAATTTTGAATTTAGACTTTCATCAGGTTGTGTTTGAGTAGTTGACACAAGGGTCATCTCAACAAAGATTTAGATTAATAACTTGTTGGGAATAGAGCCCCCAGTAGTTATACATTTTTATACTTTAGAATTTAGATTGCTCACTAGGTGGAGCCATCTGGATTCTTTGGTGAATATGATTCACGTAAAAATCTTGTTGGCTATAGAGCCCCTAACAACAGAGCCCCTGCCTAATATTTGTAATATTTTGAACAGTTCATGAATCCCCAAATATACCACCTACAAAAGTTGAGAATATTAAACTTTCTAACATGAAAAAATATGGTTCTTTTGAATAAGGCTAGTCAGCAACACATTAATAGCAGAACAACACATTAACAACAAAAATTCATATCTGTTAGATTTACATTCTTACCTTGTTTCTATCCCTATTCCTCCCTCTCTCTCCCTACTACAAACATAACATGAGCCTGTTGGTAATGGAATCTTATTATCTTCTTGATTCAAAGGTTTTTTTTCAGTCATGTTTGGATCCTTCTAAGTGGATGTGTAGATGATTTGAAGCTACCACTTCTCCATTGAAACCTTTGTTGCACACAAAAAAATCATTTGATAGATGACTTATCAACTTATCTCAAATGTATGCAACTAATAGAACAAAATTTTACCTAATTGACCTTCCACACCTCTTCAACATACCCATTGCACACCAAGGTGTGATTGCTAGTTTTATTAATATGCATGTGAAGCATTGATGACAGGACAAAAGTGTAGTAGATCCAACGACAAGGGTTAAACTACATGAGATAAAGTGTTAGCTATTTCATAAGCTTGTTTATGCCCAATGGTAACACTTGTCCCTAGTTAACACTTACAATGAGCACAAATGTAATAAAATCTAGGTTAATCACTTTTTAATTTTCATGTGTCCATGTCTAATTAGTTTGTTGTCATACAATGTCATGGCAAACCCTACTCCAACATTATTGACCAATAGGATCAAAGCACCTTGTTATTTATTGGTCCTAAAAAATATCAACAATTAATACTTTAGAAATCAACATACAAGACAAAACAAAATCTAGTGAGATCCAATGATCAAGGTCTCACTCCATAAATCAAGTTAACTCAACTATTTCAACATGGGTATAATAGAGCTCCTCAAGATTATGTCTTCTCCAATTAATGTCTCATATGTACAAATGCAATAAAACCCAATCTAATCAATTTTCAAAGTATACATACCATCATTTCTTAAATTCTTGACTATATACCCCCAAATAGCCCATATTTCGACCTCTTAACCAATTAGATAGAACCATATCAAATTCTACTTTATTATAATACAAACATATCCAAATATTTCAATACCATAACATTGTTCATCCATGTCATAGATTAAGGGCTCAGCAAAAGTGATATGAATAGAATGGCTTACCTAAGAATGAGCAGCTTAACTCTTCAATTGACTCTACAAGTCGTTAAAACTCCATATGAGAAATAGCCGCTTTAAATGCAGATTAATGTTTCAGGTTGTATATTAATTATTAGTACCCTGCATCACTTATTTGCCACATATTCATGCTTAATACAAAGACAAAGGACGGGAAGACGTGTCAAACCGTTGTGGATTGATTATTCGTGGTTAAAATTAGATCCACAGCAAGTTCTCATTATTTTGTCTTCCATCCGTGCCAAACAATTCCTGTGTGAATTCACATCTCATAGCCATGGCGCATGTTCTGCAACAAATCTTGTTTCAGAGCCCTCCATCTTTATATCTCAAAGCTACTGGAATCTTGACTCTTATCGGGGGCTTTAATGCTGCATACTCGGAGGTCAGGGGAACCAATCTCACGTACTCCAAATTTGCTAAGACAGGAGAAGTAAAAGAAGCCAAGAAAATATCCAGCAGAAATGGCATGCTTATTTGCTATGGGCCATCCTTAATAGCTTCATCAGCGTTTTTGATGTCCTCCATGGGGATGGAACAGGAAGCAGGCCCACGTCTGCTCACCCTTGCATCTGCTTTAACTATACACTTCCTTAAAAGAGAACTGGAGGCAAGTGTATATATAATATTGTTTCTCTTGAGTTATTAGCCATGAATTCTGGTTTTACTATGCTCTAAAAAACAATATATATCATGGGTCTTGCAGGTTCTGTTTCTGCACCGTTACTCTGGTGATATGATCCTGCAGACTGCGCTATTGATTTCGTTTTCTTATTTCTTTCAAACTGTTAATCTGTTGTACGCCCAGCAGCTCTCACAGGGCTTGCGACCACCAGCTGTGGACTTGATGTGGTTTGGAGTTGTGTTGTTTTGTATAGGTATTGGGGGGAATTTTTATCACCATTATCTGTTATCCAGGCTTAGAAAGGGTGGGAAAAGAGGGTATCTGGTGCCAAGTGGAGGTTTGTTTGATTTGGTGGTCTGTCCACATTATCTTTTCGAGATTGTTGGTTGGATGGGCTTGGCCTACATCTCTCAAACTCTCTACAGCTTGGCTTCTGTGTTTTGCACAGTGTTTTACCTGACCGGTAGAAGCTTTGCCACCAGGCAATGGTATTTGCAGAAAATGGATAACTTTCCCAAGCAAAGAAAAGCTCTTTTCCCTTTCATATTCTGAATTTTGTAATTTGCTAAATTATAATCTTGATTTTCATATTCACTCAGTTACACAGCTTTTGTTACTCCTTACATTGTCATTTCCTGATTAATGCGAAGTATTTTGGCTCTTATTGTTTTGGTTCATTTTTATTTAGTATTCTGTTAATTTCGAGGTAAATGTTTTAATATGTATATAAGGGGATGTTGAAACACAAGTTCTGCATGTTCTTGTATTTAAAGGCATTCAATGTACCTATTTTATTCAATTGAGAATCAAAATAAATAATTCAAATATCATTAGGATCTACACGCATTAATTGGTTCTCGAAAATGAATCTAATTCTATACAATCAATTCTAGAGGCATTTGCATGACTACATATTGCTGCTTTCAATATTATTCCATTTTGGAGGGTTGATTTAGACAAACACTCCTTATAACGAATGGCAATCTTTCAAGACATTTGAAAATATTATCAAGTCCTCAAATCTTTTAGAAAGCCTTTAAAGAAAAAGTCAAGAGTGATCAAGGAAATTAGAGAGCAAAGATTAGTAGAATTCACAGGATGAGTTCACAAGTACATGATGAATCCATAGTTACAAATTAGTTCTAGATAGTTGGATTCAACCTTGCATTGAATCAACATAAATTTAAAATCCCAAGGCAATTATTAACATCTATTGTTCTTGATACCAAGGCTTATCAAGACCAAATCCTCATCAATCTATTCACATTCATAAGTTGTAGAGCATGTATACTTGTTTTCTAGTTACATTTCTAAACATTTTAAGTACTATGATTAATATTTGAAAATCTCAACTTTAATAATGGATTAGTCTAGGTTTACTTTGGTTATGTGATTGTTTTTTTATGGGATTAGTTTCTACTAAGCTTAAGGAAGACTATTTTTCATCGCATATTGGTGAATCCAATGAATCATGTATAACCTATCTTCTCTTTAGGGTTTTAAAATCCACATTAGAATTTATAAATATGTGCTTTGTTAATTTACACACAATTTCCAAATCTAATCCTCCCCTTATGCTTTTGTTCTTCATTGACATATATTTCTCTTAGGGTTTGGTGAACATATATTCATAGTTATCTTACATTCACTCTCCCACCCTTAGCTTGCATTATGACATACACTTTTTGTTCATTTTTAGATTTGATGCAATTGTATTTTTTTAAATATGAAATCTCTACCTTGTAAAATATAGTGTTCATCATTGATATTCTTTCATATTTGTTTACTGAAGTTATTTCTTGTGTCACTACACTCTATGATGATAAATATTTTATGACTTATGAATGGCCTAGCTCTTTCATTCACCTATACATTCAATAATTTGTATTTTGCATAGCTTGACCCTCCTTCACACACTTCTCTAGATTAATCTTTACCTAGTGATGAGGGTTTATTCCTTACATATACACAAGTTTGTTGCATTGAATGATGATGATATTACATCCAAAGAGTCATGAGTTTGATATGACATATCCCTTCTCATTTATGTTGATATGATACATTCTGCATCATCTTCTAAGATTGGGGATATATTTTTTAGTTTGGGATTACATTTGTGATGAATATACTAGCATTGATCATTGTAATGATTGTCTTTTTCCTATCACTTGTGTTAACTTTACACATGATATGTACTTGCACCTTTTATTAATATAGATGATATATCATATAATGATGATACATATAATAGTTAGAACTTATGATATTCATTCTATATGCCATGTAGATCTTGTCAATGATTTTGAGATAACACTCCCAAGTTCACCCTATTGGTAAATTGCATATGGATAAGGTCTACTCAAAAATTAACACACAAAAATACTTTATTTGAAATAAACTTTTTTGAGATTAAATTACAATCTATTTTTCCCTTCTATTTTTTTCAAAAATTCTTACAAACAAATCAAAATAATACATCTAATATTGTTAGGATAGTATGATATCTAATTTTAATTTTAACGTAAAAATTTTATGGATCTCCAACCATCTTAGAATGGGTACTTGGCTAATCACACAATAACACTTATAGGACATCCTATTTTTTGCTTGAAATCATATATTTTTAAGAAAATAATTTAATCTTAGAGGGGTTCCATCTAAGGAGGTTTGATTGAATGGAGTTAGATCAAACCCCCTCTGTTTGAATCAAAATATTGACAGAGTTTCTTCGACACCTATCAAAGTTTTAACCCAAAAAAATGCTTCATCATTTGAAGGAAATCATTTGAAAAACATCATTTTGTAAATGTGTAGCCCTTAGTATTGAAACTTTATATAGTTATAATATATTTATGTTTTCTTTAATATATATTTTTTAACTTTATAATAAGTGTGTTGAACATAGATTGTCCTTGATGTTAAAGTTTTTTATTGATGATAAAGCTATGTGGCACTAATTACATAAGCATTCCAATTTATTTTTTATGTTCCTTGATGTTAAAGTTTTTTATTGATGATAAACCTATGTGGCACTAATTACATAAGCATACCGATTTATTTTTTATGTTCCTTGTTGCATTGGATTTCATTTTCACATAACAAATTACATATTCTCAAAATTCTTGTATTGATAATTTTTTTTAAAAATTCTCATTTGACAGAGACATTGTTGGCCTTCAAGGAGCTACTATACTTGGCATGCCTGTTGCATTGGATTTCATTTTAAAATAACAAATTACATATTCTCAAAATTCTTGTATTGATAATTTTTTGAAAAAGTTCTCATTTGACAAAGACATCGTTGGCCTTCAAGGAGCTACTATACTTGGCATGCCTCCAACATAAGGAAGTAGAATTGTTTATCTCATTTTGTTGTGAATTGGACACATTTATAAAGTCTACCCTTTTGGACTATGCATACTTTCCAATAAGGAAAATCTGGAGGATTGTGATGCATGTGGTGAACAGGGGATGCTTCTACCACAGACACAACATACAAGAATGTTGAAGTGGGGTGCAAGTTTTAAATAGAGAACCTCTAAATTGTTTTCTTTTTTTGTTTGTATCTATATTTAATCATACTCTTTTCTTTTTGCTACCTAGATGGGTCTTTTTATCTCACCAACGAACTAGAATTTCGACCAATGCTACTTATATTTATTGCATTTTTTGTATGGTGGAATTGGAATAAAACATTTACCTCTATGGTTCAGAGTAACATTTTCATGTACTCTTAAACAAATATATTGTCATTCAAGTCTATATTGAATAGCTTGCACAACAGAGTATACAAGGTCCTAAATGATGAAGTGTATTTGTTGTAATTCTACCTATATTTATTGCAATTCTTGTATTGATAATTTCAATATGATTGATAGTATAGGGGATGGTTTTTCCAATCCATTATAGAATTATAATTTAATTTGAATAAAAAAAGTAGAAAGAAACTCAAGGAATGAGCATAATCCAAAGTTTGAGAACATAGGTGTGTGTATCTCAATTCACAATAATGTCTTTACATCCCCTCATTGCAAATCAAAAGGATGTAACAAGATAAAAAGTTTAATTTAATCTTCTTGAGTTATTGGGTAGATATAGCAATGTGAAATAAGTTCCTTTATTGACCCATACACAATGGACTGAGAAGGCATGCTAATAAGCTCGACAAATATAGTTGCAAGAATATCAGACATTTCCAAAACATGGCAGCATCTATGACCATAGCCTATATGACAAAAAAAGGACATGATCTAAATTTTTTTTTCGTAGACCCAATTGGTGTCATCTCCCTTAGGACAAAACAATTATAACTTATGGGTTTATTCTATTTGAACCCTTTGATATATGATAGACAAATTGGAAACCTTAATAACACTATGACTGAAGGCTAGAAAAGGAATGTAAAGACATAAATACAAGCTTCCCAAACTACTGTGGACCCACACTAGTAAAACACAAATGTCCTTAAACTAAACAACCCAGTATATCATAAAGGTAAAAGGTTGTCAAATGTGTCCAATATAATTCATCAACCAGAAAACTTGCATAACCTAATATCAAAACATCTCACTCATGATAGGATGCATTTCCATACAACAAATTATTATAATTCAAAAGAGTTTCAAAACCCTCTCAAAAATCATTAGCAGTACTTTGGGTTCTAATTTCAGAAACCTTCTAACAAAAGAAGACAACGCCATTTACACGTAAGACTATTTTACATGGATATAACTCCTAAACTTCAACCTTTTTTTTTTCAATAAAGACTAAAGCTGAACAAAACCACAAAACCATATAGGACCATTTTATAGGGTTAGGACTCCTCCACTTTTACCCTTCTTTTCCAGAAAAAGATTAAAGTTGTTCAAAACTCCTAAAATCAAGAAAGCACATAGGACCATTCTACAAGCTTAAAACTAATAAAATTTGACTTAATTTTTTTCCAACAAAAGATTAAAGCTAAACAATACCCCTTCCAACAAAAGATTAAAGTTGAACAATACCCCTAAAACAAGGAAAGCACATTCGACCATTTTAAAGGGTTAAAACTTCTAAACCTTAACCATTTTTTGTTTTCAAAAGAAAGATTAAAGTAGAACAAAGCCCTTGAAACTAGGAAAGTACATAAGACCATTTAAAGGATTTAAACTCCTAAAATTTGACAAATTCATTTTTTAAAATAAAGATTAAAGTTGAACAAAACCCCTAAAACAACGATAACATACATGTAGGAATTTTTTTCTTTTTACCAATTTATTTAACTTTAAGCCTTTATGAGGTCTCTACACTAACCGACCTAAGACTAAACAGGAACACATAATGACAAATGCAATAAGGAGACCCAAAGGGTCTTGTAACATATTGAAACATCACAAGAAAAGCCATCACCATGCTTACAAAACAATATGAGTAGAAACTATATGTGAGAATCAGACCTAGTTTTTTATAATTGTGTGACATTTTTTGGTTTTTTGTAAGGTAGTTTTAGGTTTGAATGGTAAGCATAGGGAATATGAATATATGTTCACAACAGTTATTACAATCAATCTATATTGTAAATCCTTAACTGACAAAGACGTTAGAAAGAATTTATTTTTTCTCAAAACAGAATTGGTGCAGAAGAGCAATATAAGGGACACATACAAATACAGATAAAATAAGCATTTTTATTGTTCTTATAGGAATTTCATCACATATAATATAAATAATGATTATAAAAGACTTTAAAACAAGGACCAAAGAAATTGCATATTCTAGAGCAGATGGAGAAACTAAAAATGCTTGATATGAACAGTGCAAATAGGAACGTACCTGTTTGATGACAAAGCACAACAAGACTTCAATCAAGTAACTAGAAACAATGATCAGAAGCTCCAGACAAAACGCAGAGAAATCACAAAAGGAAAAAAAGAAAGGTCCTTTCATAGTCCACGATACCAAGCGGTCTGTTTTTGGGTCTACAGATGGCTTACAATATATGGGACTCCTCGTACTCCCAATATGAGGGAGGCACCCAACTCGTGCTCCACAATATAAGGTGTACATACCTTACCCCCTGCAGGATTTGAACTTGTGACCTCTCTTTGAAGAGTACAAGTTCTCTACCATTAGGCCAACTCAGGTGTACATTAGGCCAAATAAGAAAGGGATAGTTAAATATTTATAGGTCTACTGGGTGGGTGAGAGTTGCCAGAGACAAATATACATGAAATATCAATTTAAAGGTAGCAAAGACAGCACTGATATTTAGAGGATTACGTACAAAGGTGGCAAAAAGCATTTATCTCTACTAAATGCAAACCAAGCCATCTTACTTCAGACGTCAAATCTATTTAAATAAGAAAACAAGTGGACACCCTTTTTGAGATCAACAAAAATATATATCGCCCTTCAAATCATTAACTTCATTTTCATCAAGTGTAACACGATATACATGTTAGATTCATTCCACAAAATTGTTTGACCGGAGATAACTTGATTATATATAGCAACGCAATGTTGACATATCAAAGGGCGACCTAGACAGCATTGCAAACTTAACTTATTTAAAACTATTTTAAATTTTTACATTATAAAAAAAATTTGTATGTAGTTTGGAAGTTTTTACAAAAAAGTAGAAAAGTTATCAGAACCCTTTTAAAATGCAAATCATCTACTCTTGTAGATAAGTTCATTCCTATATTCTTTGACAAATAATCTTTGAAGCAAAAAAAACATTCGCTTACAAACTGAAAAGAGTGAAGACTTTGCAAATTAATCCCATACTTCATGTGCATGGATGCGCCCAGTTAGGGATTTAATGAGGGATTTAATGAGCATATTTCTGATTAGATCATTGGCACTCTATTTTCTGATCTAAATCAATGAGGCCTCTTACAACAGCATAAAAAAAACAAAAATTGTGTTTTTAAATATAGAAGTAAAAGGAATCAGTTAGGGGAGAGGATTCATTAGTTGAGTGTGTTTCAATAGTTGTGATAGTAGTTGTTTATATAATGTTTAATATTTTTATCAATATTGGACGAATAGTTGTGACTTTAAAGTTGTTAGTGTTGATGATTACCCATAATTAAGCCAAATGTATTCTTTTGATCTAAAAAGCAACCAATCATGTCATGCCACATCAGTGTTCAACTAATGGCAATGTGAATGCTGCTGGGCAAGTATTGGTATGACTTTTTTTTGGGCAATTTTGGACACCTGACAAAAAGCATGCTGATGTGGCATCATATTTGATGATGTGGCCCTGAAACCTTAGCTATAAGCAGGGGACTTGTCAAATAACCTGCTGTAAAAAATTGGAAGTGATTTGAAATTTCCACGTAGAATAATTAGAAGAGCAAAATTAGGATGCTCAACTACTGAATCCTCTCCCACACTGACACTTTTAACCAAGGCAACATCCATTAAATCACAGGGCGAATCTCCCAAGGTTAGTACGGCATTACAGCTTTGAAGGAAGCCATGGCAGCCATATAGTGCAGGCAGGCTTTGTAAATCGTAATGAAGAATATGACTGTTGACGAGGTGTTCGATTGGCTGGAATCGATCTTGATATAAACTTTACCTTAGATTTTCATCGATGCAAGTAAATTGAGCTGTACCAATTTCACTAAAGTATATAGTATATAGTTTAATCATGAAGAGAAATTATGGGCTTGTGAGGAAAGGTAAAAGCGTTTTAATGGCTTCATACGTGAAGATAGGCGAGCATATTCTTGGCTGCAAAGTCATTCCCACACATTTAGTGTAAATTTGACTGGACTTTGCAATAAATATGCCGTAAAACTAGCAGTTGCAGAATGATTAAAGCTTTGCCAGTTCTGAGCATCACTTAATTGCCACATATTCGGTGCTTAATACAAGATAAAGGACAGGAAGACGTGTCAAACAACTGTGGATGGATTATTAGTGGTTAAAAATTAGATCCACCGCAAGTTCCCATGATTTTATATTCCATCCTTGGCAAACAGTTCATGTGTGTACTCGCATCTCATAGTCATGGCGCGTGTTCTGAAACAAATCTTGTGTCAGAGCCGTCCATCTTTATATCTCAAAGTTACTGGAATCTTGACTCTTATTTGGAGCTTTAATGCTGCGTATTCGGAGGTTAGAGGAGCCTCCACATACTCCAAATTTGCTAAAACAAGAGAAGTAAAAGAAGCCAAGAAAATATCCAGCAAAAATGGCATGCTTATTTGTTATGGGCCATCCTTAGTATCTTCATCACTGTTCTTGCTTTCCAAACTGGAATAAATTAGATCAAAAGGCCTGCTGTACTTCATGGGGATGGAGCAGGAAGCAAGCCCACGTCTGCTCACCCTTGCATCTGCTTTAACTATACACTTCCTTAAGAGAGAACTGGAAGTAAGTGTATATAAAATATTGTTTTTCTTACGTTTTTAGCCATGAATTCTGGTTTGACCATGCTGTTAAAAATACTTTATATCATGGGCCTTGCAGGTTCTGTTTCTGCACCGTTACTCTGGTGATATGACCCTGCAGACTGCGCTATTCATTTCAATTTTTTATTTCTTTCAAACTGTTAATCTGTTATACGCCCAGCAGCTCTCACAGGGCTTGCGACCACCAGCTGTGGACTTGATGTGGTTTGGAGTAGAGTTGTTTTGTATAGGCATTGGGGGGATTTTTATCATCATTATCTGTTATCCAGGCTCAGAAAGGATGGGAAGACAGTGTATCTGGTGCCAAGTGGAGGATTGTTTGATTTGGTGGTCTGCCCACATTATCTTTTCGACATTGTTGATTGGATGGGGTTGGCCTTTATCTCTCAAACTCTCTACAGCTTGGTTTTTGTGTTTTGGACCGTGTTTTACCTGACTGGTAGAAGCTTTGCCACCAGGCAATGGTATTTGCAGAAAATGGAAAACTTTCCCAAGCAAAGTAAAGCTCTTTTCCCTTTCATATTCTGAATTTTGTAATTTGCTAAATTATAATCTTGTTTTTCATATTCACTCAGTTACACAGCTTTTGTTACTCCTTACATTGCCATTCTGGTATTAATACGAAGTATTTTGGCTCTTATTGTTTTGGTTCATTTTTATTTAGTTTTGTGTCAATTTTGAGGAGAATGTTTTAATATGTACATAAAGGATGGTGAAACACAAGTTGATTATGTTTGTGTATTTAAAGACATTCAATGCATTCATTTTAATCAATTGAGAGTCAAAGCAAATAATTCAAATATCATTAAGATCTACATACATTAGTTGGTGCTCTCAAATGAATCTAGTTCTACACAATCAGTTCTAGAGACATTTGCATGACAAAATATTACTGCTTTCAATATTATTCAATTTTGAAGGATTGATCTAGACAAACACTCATTATAACGAATGACGATCTTTTAAGACATTTTCAAATATTGTCAAGTCCCCAAATCTTTTAGAAAGCCTAAAGAAGAAGTCAAGAGTGATCAAGGAAACTAGAGAGCAAAGATTAGTAAATATACACATTGAGTTCACAAGTACATAATGAGTCTATAGTTACAAGTCTATAGTTGCAGGTTAGTCATAAATAGTTTGATTCAACCTTACACTGAATCAACATAAATTTATAATCCCAAGGCAATTATTAGCATCTAATGTTCTTGATCCCAAGTCCAAATCTTCATCAATATTTACATAAATATGCATTGTGTTTATATAGGATGTTGTACACATCTATCTATATTTATTGTGTCCTTTTTCTCTTGCTCTATGTCCAAAGGTTAGTTAAATTATTGAATTTTTGAGTGCTATTTAATTAGTAATATTATTGTTTGTCATATAAATTGCATAATATGATATATATAGCATATAATAATTATTTTGAGTTATGCAACAAATGGCATCCTTATTATTGTAATTAATTTAAATAATGTAACTTGTAAGTTTTCAATTTAAATAGAATCAATTTTATATTGTAATTTAAATGTATTTAAAATAATTTCAAAAAAATAATCAAATTAAATGAAAGTGAATGTGAAATAATAGTAAGATTACAAATGAATATTGAAACCTTTTTGTGTCATAATGACTTAACACAACACTTGTATCATTTTGACCTTGTAAGATGTAAGTACACATTAGTCAGTTTAGATTGAATACTTTTAAGAAGGAGATGTGCATAAAGAGTGTCTTCATTTATTGTAGAGAGAATATACATAGATATGTATAGACAGGTTGCATAATTACAAAATAGTAACATCTTTGTTTATGTGAGGCTACATAGTAACAAATAGTAACATCTTTGTTTACATAGTAAAAATATATAATTGTTGCTCACATATTTTGCAAATACATCTCATATGCATGGATGATAGAGGAGGTTGGTCCAGTTTGGTAGTGGTGATCATAGTAAACCTGTTGAACACCCAAAATAGTTGGGGGGGGTGAATCAATATTCTCTTAAACCATTCAAACATCAAATGTATATTCAACTGCAGTAGATAAATAAAGCATGAAAACATCCACAACATCACATAACACATATGAACACCAAGATTTTATGTGGAAAACCAAAATGGGAAAAACCGCGATGAGAGTTAGCTCATAATATATTATAACCGGTTATAGTATATTACAGAAATTCTCATTGCAACTGAACTCACTATCCAAGTGGACTCACTATCCATAGAGAAAAGGATAGAAGAAAGATGGTGGATCATATATTATTTTGAACTGTTAAAAATGCATCTACAATATGTAGGAACATAGTTCCAATGAAGCACAATAACAATCTTTGCACTGATTCTAGTTCGACTCTTTGCAATGCTCTTCATTCGCACAACTTAGATCTTCAACTTCACACTGCTTTGCTCATATTTACATCACAAACAATGCATGTAGCATATATCTATCTTCAAAATATCGAAAACAATCCAACATATATATCAACATCAAGTATAACATCAATTAGGTCAACCTAATTAGATGTAATGCTCAAAATGTAACTTGTCAACTCCAAAACTTATCATCCATAACATGTGCCACAATTCAAATCTCAAAACACCTTGAAATAGGTCAACATGGACCTAAAAAAGATCTTGGACATAGAAGCACAACACTTATCAAGCCTTCACACAATCATCAAACGTGTTAGGCAAGCATGACATAGGACTTAAAAACCAAAAATCCTCAACTATACATCCACATCACAACCTGTGGACCTCAAAACTCGATGTAATTTTGGAATTCAAGCTCAATTGACATCTAGCAACTTAACTTCAACATCGCAAGGCCAAAAACTCATTCGTGGGAAAGTGTGAAATCTCCCACACAAACACACTGTACAAAAAGATAATTGTGACATGTCAGGCTGAACTTTGTTATTCATAACTCTCAAACTATTTCACCAAACATGATGAAATCTTGGAATTAGGTGTATCTAGCATCCCCTAAATTAATGTTAGAAGCACAGAGTATTATCTTTATTTGCGAAGTGGTGCAAACCCAAAAACTAATGCATTGTAACACTGAACTGGTAGATTTGACACTAAGTCAAATTTATGTATAACTGATCTTTTCAGACCAACTCAACTTACCAAAATGTCTTCCATGGAAACTCCAAAACTTGTTAGGCCTGATCAAGATTGTCCACAACAATTTTGACATCAATGACAACACTGTTCTATACAATCCACATGTTGAAAATGAAGGTAAATTTATAGCTTAAAACTTGTAAAACTATGTGATTGTAGATCTAATTAAGTATTCTTTGTCACAAATATTTGTGCATGATTAATTTGTTTAGGTCAATTCTTTGTGTATGATTTATTTTGTTTAAATCAATTTCATATTTTGTAGAAATAGACAGAAGAATGTAGATAGAAGATAGAAGTGTCACAACATATACTTGGAGAAACTCTTTCGAGAGAAAACTCCACCAGAATTGATATTGTTTGTATTATTTAACCTTAGAATAAGATTACAATAACACTATATCAATCCTTGATTGATATGCTTCCTTTTTCTTCAATAATGCTTCTTCACAACTTGCAATAAACTCTCTTGAAACTCATGCATTTGCCGCAATATATAGACAATAATGAGTATTGTAAACTCCTAAGAGTTGACAATTAAAAGAGAATAAAGCTCCTCGCAAAAACCTACGCCTAGATTTGGCAAGTAGAGTTCCACACTGTAACATGAAGTCAAAACCAAAGTCTCCTTAATTTAGGCACCCCAAACTGAATACTTAACTGAAATTTGGTCTCAAAGATATCTTGTAAACTCCACCTCAAAGTTGGCGCCCAAGAATGGGCCCCACTTAACAGAGCCTTGTAAATATCTTCTCACGCAAAAGGTGTTAACTAAAAGATGCCAACTTGGGCACCCGAGGTGGGTCTAAGTCAATCTTTGTTAACTGAAATATATCTCTCCATCAATTCATGTAAAATTTATGCATGATTGATCATCCCCACTTAACTAAAAGTATCAACCTATCATATGTCATACAATAGAAGCAGGCCTGGAATTTGACGGCCACCTCTACCTGTCATAAATTTTTTTGTGACGGTTTGATTATTTAAATACCTTTCATTTGATGTTTTATAAAAAATATAAATTGTCAAAAAATACAATCTATATCTCTCTCACACTAGTTCGTTTGCTTTTAATTCTTTCTTTGTTTTCATGCATACTCCTCATTCTTTCTTTGTTTTCATGCATACTCCTCACATGCATAAGCATATCAACTTCATTTAACATGTACTAGAAAACCCCAACCAAACAATTATTAGCTTTGTAAATAAAAATAGTCATCATAAATATAAATAAGAAATCATTATAAAAGCCAAATAAAATTTCAAAGGAATTCAAAAACATATAAATTCAGCTCTCCAATCACCTCTAAAACAATAAAAATAAAAAATCATTATAAAAGCCAAACAAAATAATGTAAAATTAAATAGCAGTAATAATTAGTAATAAATCTAAAAATCATAAATTTATTAAATAGTTTTAAAAATCATAAATTTATTAAGAAGTTTCTAAATTCATATTAAAATAAATCTTGTTAAAAAAGTTTAAAATCAATTATATTCTATTTTGAAAAGATTTTCAATTTAAAGTTTTCAAATTCATATTAAAAATAATCAAAATTTTAAATTTATTATTAAAAATACTTTAAAAATTAGAAAGAATTATATTGCATATTTTAAAACATTTTAAACTAATTTATATTTTTTAATAAATATTATATAATATTGCCTATAATATTTTTTTACAGTTTAATAATAATTTAAAGTGTCATATATACGGTTATATAAAAATATAGCAAGTCAACTTATATGGTCTAATAAATTTTAAAATTGTAATATACGGTCTAAAATACAAAAAACGGTCAAATAGACCATCAAATTCCAGGTTTGAATAGAAGTCATTAGTCAAGTCAACTAGTATGTACAACTCAAAATAACTACATGCAACTGAAGATAATTGAACCATAACTAAACTTTGAAACTAAACTAAACTAAACTGATACTGAGCTTATACTGAACTGATAGTCTCACTCCACTATTGTAAATATCAATCCCTATTTTGTAGGAACCTAGACATGCATTACTGAAGTATTATCAATCCTTCAAATAGTTAACTGAAACAAGGTGGGTTCCACCTTCCATGTGGGCGCCCCATGTGCTCCTATTATTTAGGAACTCATACTAGATGCCCTCACATGTTCCTATTATTTAGGAATAATTACAAATGTCAATTTACATGTTCATTTCATTTGAATTTAATCTCTTTCTAATCCTAGTGTTAGGGAACACTTTCCAAGGACTTAGGAGATACATGAAATATAATGGCATCCTATTCTCAACACCACGCTCATGTTGTCAAACAACATCATCAATGACAACTTTCAACAAAATTCCAATAATCTCCCCCTTGGTCATTGATGGAAACATGCCAAAAGCTCCAAAATACTCTCCCCCTTTAACATCAAGCAAAAAGGGTGCCTATACAGAACTTTTTTGACTCTTATCGAAACTCCCCCTAAGAAATATAAGCATATGTGCAAACTGAAAAATAATGTATTGACTCCCCCTGAATCATATACTAGACCAAAACCTCAAAATTGTACTGAAATTTTATTCTATATGGTATGCATATGTACAAGTAGTTTGAACATAGATACTGAAAATACATAAAAGAATAAAAGATAAGTGATTTGGAGGTGGTTGATGCCTGCAACTTCTTCAATTGATCTTCCTAGGCTTACCTTCTTTGTTCCCATTCTTGCTTAGCCTCCACAAGTAGCCCATTTTGCATTTCAAACTCGAATAGAATGTATTCTCCTTCTTCTAGAGTAGCAAGTGCTAGATTCATCTTCTTGGCTTTATCAAATTTGAGAAGAGCTCTTGAAACAATTGTAAGTTTGGGGTTAACCAAATCCCTTACCTCTCCAAACTAGAGAATAATATGTTCTTTTTGTGCCTATAGCTAGAAGAACGTCTTGTTAGGGTCCTCAATGGCATTCCCTACTACACAAGTGAGGTCAATTGTTGGGTCATATGCACTGGAGGCTACATTGATTTGAGACTCAATGGAGTCCATTTCCATTCTTATTGTTTGTGTGGCTCTGGGCCACTTCATACCATACTGCAACAGTGCCTTGGCCTCATCTTTGCACCCTTCAACATCCTTCAATAATTTCAAACAATGATCCTCTTCTTGACCTCTTTCTCTACTTCTATATTTAGTCTAGGTGCATATGTTTCGAAATAATTAGTCAATAGTTTGAGATTATCCATACCAGAGAGAGACGTGTCTGCATTTGATCCAAGTATAATCTCTTTTAATTTCTTAACTCCTTCATCCATTAATTCTCCACTCCTTTGATGTGATTCAATTATTTCCTTCCTAGAGGATGCATGGAACATGTCTCCTAGTTGAAGCTTGTGGATAGAGAGATCTTGTTCAACTCAACACTTCCTTGATTTATTGGCAATTGCAGTAGTTGTGAGGACATAACTAGTTGAAAAATAGATTGTACAGACAATAGATTTCTCAGAGAATATTCAAAGGATCTAAAAGATTCACCAAGAGTCTTTGTTGTCTCCATAGCCTTTCCCTTATCATTTGTAGTACTAGAGTCAACTGGTTTTTCTTTCTCTACATTTCTAGATGCATCCTTATTTTTCTCTTCATCTTCCTCTTTATCCTTGTGTTCTTTCTCCGAATCTAGCTTCACTTCATCTTTCTTTTCTTGCTCTCCTTCTACATCTGCATTATCATCCTTATTAGTGTTCTATGTGTTTATTGGAGGAGAAGTTTCATCATTTTTTATCAGAGGAGGAGTGGTAGCATTTTCCTTTGGAATATCTTCTCTGATCATTGCCATCTTTATTATTCTCTTTTTCTATGTCCTCCACTTTCAGATGAGTGTTATCCTATGTGGCTTCCTCATTTGTATCTTTCTCATGTTTATTATCGTCTATTTGCACTTCTTCCTATGTATTCTATTTTGAAGCACTAATTTTAACATTCATTTCTTCTTCAATCACCAAAGTCAGTCCTAACTTTTGTACAATATCTTTTGCTTTATCATTGATCTCTTTTTTGACTCTCTCAAAATCACCTTTGTCTTTTCCAATAAGGATTCTAGCTCTTTGTTTTGTTCTCATCTCCTTATTGTATATGGTGGCCAATGTGGCCCTGTCATCTTCAAAAGGTGGAGCACCAACTCTTTCCAAGGCTTCACCTTTCAAACTTTCATGCTCCTGTATTGCAGGTCTTGTCTCCTTTTTAATAAAATATTCCATAGCTCATCATTAGGAGTATCCTTCTTGATATTTTGCATCTCAACTTCAAGCACAACTATATATTTGAGTGTGGCCTCAATTATGGTGGCCTTATCCACCTTATTTGCATCCTTATACCTTCAACCTTTCATTTTGTATAATGCTATTAAATAGATCCTCAAGTTTTATTGGGGAGTGAGACCTTACCGGTTCAGCTTTTTTCTTGTCCTTGCTTTTACCTGGAGTCTTCTTTTCTTCTATGGTCTTTTTCTTCTCTAGTGAAGCCTTCTTGGCTTCCTTCTTCTTCTCCCTTATATGAATTTTGAATACTTCTTTCTTCTTTTCTATTTCCTCTTCACTCTCAGTATCAATTATGTCAACCCTTCTCCTTTTGATGCTAGCTTCACCTTGTGAAGCATCACTCCTTCTTCTTCTAACTAGTGGGGGTACATCTTCTTCCAAATTTTGGATAGATGGTGGAGTGGTAGCTATTCTACTTGATCTACTTGAGCTACTTAAAGCTTCTCTGGCACCCATATCTTCTCTAGTTCTCTCTCTAGCATACCGCACTTTCTCCTTTGAAATACCATATTCTTGTGTATATATGTCAACTATGGTATCAATTTTTTTCTTGATCTATGGCTCCTTTTATTTCATGTGTACTTTCATACATTTTTTCTCAAAAGTCTCATACATTGATTTTGTGGTATCTTTAAGATTGTTCAATAGGACATCTACACAACCAATGAGCTCTACCTTTGTTACCTCATAACCTAACTCAAGAACCCAAACAAATCTTGGTTCCACTACCTCCATAATACAATGATTTGTCGAAACCAGGAATGTAATATTATTTTTGTATTTTCCACAATACTCCTTGGAATTCTCTCTCTCTCATGCATTATTTTCTGAAATATTGTGAAGAAGTAAATAACTGCACCATCTTGTGCATTAACATCTCCAAGTCTCCTCATATAATCTAGGATTTAGTGTGCAACAGGCCTTCCACTTACCTAATTCACCTTTCCAATTATAGGAACCCCCTTCAAAAAGTGAAAAAGTAAGCACATAACCAAGGTGCCATACTTAAACACATACTTCTTCCCCTTGGTTTGCTTTAGGTTCTCCATTAGATGTTCCCTTAGCCACTCACAAAGGTCATAGTCTACACCATTCTCTACCATATCATATGCCACATGGATTGTGGTGGTAGAAATAGAGTTATCTCTATTGACCTATAATAAAATTTGTAGCCAGTGACCATAGTAGCATACCTAATGGGTGGATTTCTAATAGGATCAACAACAAGAGCTCTCTAATCTAGTATAGCACCTATTTTCTACATTATCTCTTTATTTTTAACAAATTTCAAAACAGGAACCGGTTCGATGGAACATAAATCGGTGATCTCTCTTATCACTTTATTTTGGCTTTAGGGTGAAATCCTCACCAGTTAATTCATTTTTCCATACATCACTTAGCTTACTAGGAGAATTTTCATCCATGTTTCCTTGAATCTATGCCCTAACATCCTATGTCAGTAAAAATCCACATGGAATGTGTGAGAATGCACCTAGAGGGCCATCTTCTATGGATTTTGTATGATATTGTTTGAATTTGGGTTGTGGTTCCTTTGTGAACTCTATAACTTTTGGTGTAGCCATTTCAATATAACCCAAAATGATTTCAAACAAATATTTCTGAAAACTAGGGCATGCAAGATTCGTAAATTTCCTTTTTACTTCATCATCAAACTAGGGTTTTGATGCTTTGTATCTCAAATCACTTTGAACTCTTTAAATTATCTTCTCACAACTCTCATCCTCTTTGAATTATTGTTTGGAATGAATTTTACTTAATAATTTTATTTATAACCTCTCAATTTGACCTAATTTTGCATTAAATGCTTCAATTCATGAAGCTAGCAACCCTAGAACTATTTGCACAGTCAACTTTCAAAGCTTTGCAAACTTCTGCATTGACATATTTTCTTGTGTAATCTTCACCAGTAAATCAAGCATATTGATCTACATCATATATCTTTGGGTTGTGGCATCAACACCTCTTTTCTAGAAGGGGATAAAAGACATCCATTAAAGCTCCCCCTAAGCCATAACTCATGGCTTAGTTTCTAGAGGAAACATCTATACTAGAGGATGGTTCAAATTCTCCCTTATCTTTTGTATTTTCTTTCTTTTTCCAAATATTTTCCATTTCCTTATTTACTTCAACCGGATCAACCTTTTTGACTGGTTCATTCCTGTTTATCAAATTATCCTTCCTTATATTTTTTTCTTTTGTAAGACTTATCAATATGTCTAAGTCTACTATAATTATGGCATAGGACATTCTTCTGAGCAATATCCCTTCGATTTATTCTAGATTTGCATTGATTAGCTTTGTGTCTAAATCCATAGCATGTATAATAGTAACCATTGAAAAATTGAATCATTCGTCCATTGTTATATGCATTCATCATTTGACTTCTACATTCATTTGCTCTATTACCAAATCTTTTGCATGTAAAACATTGACTAGTAAAGGATGGAACATTCTAATTCATTCTACTTCTACATTTCATTGCTCTATGTCTAAATTTATTGCAAGAGTAACAAAAACCATTGAAATATGGGTACCTTTGAGCATTTGGTTGTTTGATCAGAGGTCTTCTAGCATCATTTATTTAATTATGGATCTTGACATTGATCTTCTTGTCTTTAGTTTTCTATGGTTCATTGAACTTATTTACTACATTAGGTGTTTGATATGCTTTTGATATTTCACCTTTTTCAAATCCTAAACCACCTATATCTTTGGATGTTTTCTGGCCTACAATCATCTCATCAAGCATTGTATAACTCACCTTGAATTTTTCTTCATGACTTATTTCTTTCTCCAGATATGATCTTAGATTTTACCACTTCTTGTTCAAGCCTTATGCACTCATCAAATTTATTTTTCACCATTTCATTCATACATCCCCCAAATCTTTTCTTTTCTTCAACTTGCACTTCTAGTCCAGTGATGTTTTTGTTTGCTTATTTCAACTGTTCACTGACTTCCTTATTCCTTTCTCTGAACTTCTTGATTTCCTCTCTCAATTTCTTGATGCGTTCATTTGCTTCTTTGGAATTTTATTTCAAATCTCTATTTTCACCTTTAGTGTTTCCAGATCTTCAAGACCAACTTTGAGTTCCCCATATTTGTCAAGCATGTGATTTTCTTCTCTAAAATCAAAAGTAGGAATCTCTTCCAGAGGAATAGGAAACTTTCTATCAGCTATGTGTTCCATCTCCAAGACCTTCCCAAAGAAATTAAGCTCCTTCCATGGAACCAAGCTCTAATACCAATTGTTGCGCATCTAGAATACTGAGAGGGGGGTGAATCAATATTCTCTTAAACCATTCAAACATCACCATCCAAATACTAATGCATATTCAACTTCAGTAAGGAAAGAAAGCATTAAAATATCCATAACATCACTTCACACATGAAGAGTAGGATATTTATGTGGAAAACCCAAAATGGTAAAAACCATTGTGAGGATTAGCTCATAATATTGGTTATAGTATATTATATAAATGCTCACTACATGTGGACTCACTATCCATAGAGAAAAATCTAGAAGAAATATGGCGGCTCACGGCCTATTTTTAACTATTACAAATGCATCTACAACATGCAAGAACACAGTTCCAATGAAGCACAATAACTATATTCACATTGATTTTGATTCAACTCTTTGCAATTCTCTTCATTCACGCAACTTAGATCTTCAAATTCTCACTACTCTACTCAAATTTGTATCACAAACAATACATGTCACATCTATCTATCTTCAAAATACCAAAAAAATATCCAACATATATAGTAGCATCAAGTATAACATCAATTAGGTCAACCTAATTAGATGTAATACTCAAAATGTAACTTGTCAGCTCCAAAACTTATCATCAATAAGATGTGCCACAGTTCAAAACTCAAAAAACCTTAAGATAGGTCACCATGGACCTAAAACATGTCCCACATATAAGTGCAATACTTATCAAGCCTTTACACATCATCAAACGTGTTAGGTCTGCACAACATAGGACTTAAACCAAAAATCCTCAACTGTACATCCACATCATGACATGTGGACCTCAAAACTCGATGTCATATAGAATTCAAGCTCAACTAAAATCTAGCAACTTAGCTTCGACACTACAAGGAAAAAAACTCATTCACAGAGAAGTACAAAATCTCCCACACAAACACACTATACAAAAAGATCATTGTGACATGTCATACTGAACTCTATTATTCATCTCTCACACAAATTCACCAAACATGATGAAATCTTGGAATTAGGTGTATCTATCATCCACCAAATTAATGTTAGAAGCGCAAAGTTTTATCTTCATTTTCAGAGTGGTGCGGGCCAAAAAAATGACACACTATAACATTGAATTGGCAGATTTGACACTTAGTCAAATTTATGTACAAACATGATCTTTTCGAACCAACTCAACTTCCCAAAATGTCTTCCATAGCAACTCCAAAACCTGTTAGACCTGATCAAGATCATCCACAAGAATGTTGACATTAATGACAACATTATAATATACCATTATATATAATCCATGCTCATGATGCCAAACAACATCATCAATGATGACCTTCTCCAAAATTCCAACAAAACCTCCCTAAGGAAAGTGTATAGCCCCTCAATTTTATGCAGTTGTCTTGAAATTTTGACAACATTTCTTGAAGTTTTTTGATATCCATTACTTCATGTTGTTTGGCATACAAGTTTACACTTTTGTATAACTACATGAAAGCTATCTAAAATAGTTGAAGCAAGATTTTGAATATCAATGCCAAGGCATTCTAATTTATTGATAGGCGAACATGACTCTGCTAGCATGTTTGTAAAATCCAGTGGAATGAAGGGGTTGAGCATACTTTTGGTTGTATCTTTGGTAGAGATTTGAATTTTATGGTATTATTATTTGAATATTTAGCCCTTTCTTGAGAGAAAAGTGAATAAATAAAAATTATAAGAAACAAGGCCATGATGTTGTAAAGTTCCTACCAAATACTCGCAGGTTGGTTTTGTTCTTTGACTTGTAGACAATTTGAGAACATTGGTTTAGTCAAATTGGGTTCAGGAATACTATCATTGACCTTTTTTTGAATTTCTATATATGTTGGTGCTTTCATCGCCACTAATTCCTTGACTAGTGGGTATAAATTTGGAGGGAGTGCTTCAATAGGCTATCAAATAAGGAGGTATTTCAATGAGGTTCTAACATTGTCTCATGTGCTAATTTTTTCCCCTCTACTACTATGTTTATTTACTTTGTTGTTGCAAATGGCACAATATCTTCATTTGTTACTAGGGTTGGTGAATCAATTAGTTCCAAAGAGTACTTTCATTTCAAATATATGTGTGGGTTTGAACAAGAAGAATAAAGAACTTGCATTTCATGTTTATGGTTCTCAATAAGAAGACCAAAGTATTTGTATTTCATGTAAATTATAATTCACAAAAAAAAGTTATTGCATTTCATGTTTATAGTTTTTAGCAATAAAAAATTATTGGTTATATGATAACAACTATTGCTATGATTTTTATTAGAATTTAATGTGAAGCATAGAGTTAAATTCCATGAATACACCCTACTCTCCAGTGGAGCAAGGGTGATTAATAGAATATTTGATAATTTTGTAATTTGTTATGAACTTTTTATTGGTATGTATTTGTAATATTTGTAATGATTAGAAAAGGTAGATCTTAACTGAATTTAAAATATATTATAGGTTTAAAATTTTATAATATTTGAATCCATACAAAAGGTATAGTAGCATGAAACATAAAATCTTCTATAAGAACATATATAGAAACTAGTAGGGAGGGTAAGAAGGTTCAAGCTATTGCAATGACATACAATTTAAAGCATTTGGAAATTGTGTGAGTCCATGTATATATGAAAATTGTAAGTGGTATTTGAAAACAAGTTAAATAATCATAAATGTTGGGTAATATTTCACATAGTAATAGTGTAACTTGTTGATTGATTTGCTCCTGAGTATGGGTATCCGGTTCTTTCTATTTTTTTCCTACTTGTGTGTTTTCACTTATTTGTTAAAAAATACTTTGGTTAGTCTGAAGTTGAAGTTGGACGTGAGGATACAATAAATTTCAACATGTTAGTAGAGTGAATTATTAATAATATTACTCATGAGATAAGAGAAACAATGAGAATACTTAATAAATGTGCAATTTTAATGAGAACAAAAACAATTATATAACTTACCGACTTTCTCTTTGATGGATTGGACTGCTAGAAATGTAACTTTTGTTTTAGCTTCTTTTGTAGATTTTGCAATGCCACCAACATAGTGTTACCTCAATTTTGGCCCATCATTCCCCATCCATTTTCAAAACCTCACTTTCTCATTCTTTGGCTAAGCCTAAAGGTCTATAGGTTTCCAAGTCTTCATATGATATTATCCCATCACTTGAGTTCCTAAAATTCTTCCATACATAGTTATTTTTTATTTAATCAACTTTTAAAGGGATTTCTAAAACCACCATTGGGTCCCGACGAGGTTCTCACAACCTTGTTGGATCATAATGAGGTTCTCATAACTTTTCCAAGTCCCGACAATGCTTAATTATCCTTCAATGGTGGCCCTTTACTTGGTTTTGAAAACAGTTTTGGTATCAAATGTGGTTATGAGAACCACTCATTTTCCCAACAACAAACTTTTGAAGGAAAAACAAAATAAATTTATTTCCTTTGGTTGTAACCCAATGAGGATGTGACAACCTCATTGAATGTCAATGTGTTTGTCATAATCACAAAAATATTTGACAAAGTAAAAGAATAAAGGAGTAAAGGCAAGGATTTCAACATTCAAGCATGGTTTAAAAACTTAATTTGAAACCTGAAAGGGGTTTCAAAACCCCTTCCTTTTTTTTCTAATAGAGAAACATACACTTTACGCAAGTAGTGTGATGTAGGAATTAAGTGAGGTTTTAAAACCTATGTCAAAGCTCAAAAGGGTTCTCAAAACCTTGTCAAGACCCGACAAGTAAAACCAAACCTTGCTTTATACTGGTAGTGAAGGCGAATATAAATATTTCATATGGTTTCAAAATCAATTTTGAGGCTCGACAAGGTTCTCACAACCTCGTTGGCACCCAATACCCAACTCATAACTTCAAGGTACTAAATACTAAAAAAGGAAATAAAGAATATGAAAAGGAGGTAAAGACAACAATCAAGTGAGGCATCACTGATATGTACCCACTCAGAAAAATAAACAAATTATGAACTCAATGGACCCTGTCATCTCAACAACAATGACATTCAAGCAGGGCTTAGAAACCTATATCAAAACCCGAGAGGGGTTTCAAAACCCCTTCCTTTTGTCAATAGAGAAACATGCACTCAACACAAGTGTAAGTGTGAAGCGAGCATTAGGTGAGGTTTTGAAACCTATGTTGGAGCCTGACAAGTAAAAAAAAACCTTGCTTTATAATGATGGTGATGACAAAGATAAAGGTTTCACCTGGTTTCAAAAGTAATTTTGTGGCCCGACAAGGTTCTCACAACCCCCTCCACACCTGAAGCCCAACTCATAACCTCTAGATCCTGAAGACTAATAAAGAAAATAAAGAATTATCTACTATTTAAATAACTATTTAAATTTTAAAACTATATATTAATTTAACAACCCACAACCATTTATTCACTAACTATGGTGTAATATAAACTCTAAGAAAACCTAAATTTCTTTCCAAAATACAAAAAAAACATAATAAAAATTAATTCTTTATTTTCTTATGTTTATAATTGGAAGGCATGTAGTTGTAGAACTTGATAGCAATTGATAGCTTAGAGTATGGTTTTTTGACAATATAGATAGATAAATTTTCTAGTATCATTATGTCAATATAATTTTGAAACTAAAGAAATGATCTAGGGGGAAAGGTTAATGATGTTTTATGTATTCTCAATTAGACAAATTGAGTTCAATTATATCAATCTAACTTCTAGGGTACTTTGGACCTATTCCTTTTAGTGCCTGTTATGCATTAAATATTAGAGGTCTGAACTCAAATTCATAAACTATGTTACATAATAATCCTTTAGGCAACATCCCGATCATAAGATCTCATCATCAAGTCTAACTATTAAGATAAACTCACAACTAATTTATCTAACCATATTAACATATAGCAACACTGACAATATAGAAAGATAATTTAGCAATCTGACTATTTTGTCTAACTATATTAACATATAGCAATCTGACTATCTAGTTAAGATAATGAGAAATTCAAGGAAGTGTATAGGAGCTAATTTTCACCCCTTAGGCAAATTCTATTTTTACCTTTCTTCACTTTAGAAAACCAAATTCAGAGGCTAAATTCCACATAAGCTCATTGTCTTCATTCCACTTGGCACCTATTTTGAGCATCGACGGAGGAATAACTATTGGGGATACTCGTGTAGCACACAAACATTTGCACGGTGCGCTTACATCCCTGACAAATTCCTACTGCTGGAACCTACAGAAGTGTTACATTTCCCATTGGGAGTTGACTTGTAACACCCTCTTTGGTTGACTGACTCGAGTATGGTTGTTTCTTCACACTTTCCTTCAAATTAACTATTCATTCATCCATTTTGGGATCCTCTCTCTACATCTTCCACAATCTCTTCATAGGCTCTAAGCCTTCGATTCATCTCACTTGGCTATTCACCAAATCTAAGCATTCAATCCATTACTCTCAAGCAACACTTTACACTTCACAGTAGCAACATCAACACTCCATAAACTTAGTAGAGCAAGTGTGAAAAAAACACCATTACAGTAGAGGCTTGAGTCCTCTCATTTTCTCCCCTATTAGCCTTGAGTGTTGTTGGTGGAGGTGGTAAGCTTTCTACTCCTCTCCTCTATTATTTGATTGAGTGGCATAACACTATTGTGTAGTTCTTTTGTGTTCTTCAATTCCTACTTTTCTCCCTATCTGTCTGGTTGTTCGTGGAGGTGAGAACACCAAAATGGAAATCTCACTAAGGCAAACCCCTATACAGCCTCAAAAAATTCTCTCTCTTGTGTGCAAGTATTCAAGACATTCACATGTTGGAGGTTTCATCACTTGTGTAGTTGTAAGGATTTCCTTTCCACTTCTTCTTCTCTTTATCTTTATCACTTATACTTCTTTATTTCAGTT
Organism: Sequoiadendron giganteum; assembly: GCA_007115665.2. NCBI lineage: Eukaryota > Viridiplantae > Streptophyta > Pinopsida > Cupressales > Cupressaceae > Sequoiadendron > Sequoiadendron giganteum. The sequence goes on along the minus strand of VCHN02000014.1, from coordinate 77,373,512 downwards.
TTGTTGTACACTACTACTTTCCCACATTCTGGTAGTTATTAGTAATCGTATTGCTAGTATTCACTTAGCTAATTTTTGAGATAAACTTACTTTCAAGTCTGTACGAGATGCCAACATGCCTCGAGGACACCAACGCGTCACACTATCATCTATATTCTACGTTGATGTCCTTTGGTCAAGAGCTTTTCAGTTTATCCAAAGAATCTCTATGACCTACTCTTTCTAATTCTAGAACTTCCACGTTGTTCCTTGAGGTATTTTAGGGAATTTCGCTCCGTGAGGCTCTTTGAGTGAAGATAACTCGTGAGTAACGAATCCCCCTTCTCTATAGGAAGAGAAAAATCAAGTTTACTCCTTATTTTAAGTTGTAATAGAACACAAATCATAGCAGAGAAACAACAAACATTAGAAATAACACTCAATTTTGGACTTGCACGTTATTAGTAAAAAACTTGAAACTTCTATAATTCAATTTTTCATACTATCATGCTTTATGAAATAGAGGAAAGAACTCCAAATAAATTCCTCCAAAGAATTTCATTGCCTCTTTTTGATAGTTTATCAAAACAATGTTGTGGACTTGAAATAATGTTTTGGAAATGATAAGTAGACCAATTGTTTTTGTAAAGTTTGAGAAACTGCTTGTATTTTCGTAAACACGCTCTATTTTCTCCATAAATACACCTTAAACAACAATGTCAAAATTTTCAACTATACTTTAACATGGCTCTAGGAAAATTCACTGATCACAATTCACCACCAAGTAAAATTCACCACCATGAAAATTATATTTTTGTAGATAAAAATTCAAAGTTATCAAAATATATATTAAAAAATATTAATGCAGTTAATTTTCCACCATGGTGAATTGTTGGCGGTGAATTTTAGTCATATGCCCTTTAACATTAGTGAACATTTCAAAAATTGATATGGTGAATTGTTGGCGGTGAATTTTCTATATGCCCTTTAACATTAGCGAACATTTTAAAATTTATATAAAAGGATTGAATTTCAAAACCTTGCATCTGAAAAGAACTAATTTTACACTGCAAATTGATGACACTTTACAAAGTTATGAACATCTCAACCAATTTTTGAACTATTTAAAATCTCAAAATATACAAATTAATATTATGAATATCTCAACCAATTTTCAAACTATTTACAATCTCAAAATATACAATTAATGAAAGAATGACAAATCCAATAGAATAACTATAATATTGCAATCCTAAAGTCTATTGCAATCATGAATGATTATAAATGGGAGATGCTCAACTCTCAATTTAAAAATATTAGGAGTCCACAATATCAATATTTAATCTCATTGAACACAACTTTCCTTTTGCTAACTTAAGCATTTGACACCCACCTATTTTCATCTACATCAACAAGTTCATTTTTGTAGCAGCAGAAGCCATAAACTCATCAACTCATAAAAGTTACTTGATTTCATTGCCTCTTTTTGAATTCACCCTTAGCAATTCACCCCGGGAAAATTCATTGTGGTAAAATTCACCGCCATGACAAATTCACCTCATGAAAAATTCACTGCCATGAATTGTTCATAGTGAATTTTCTCATGGTGAATTATTAGCAGTGAATTTTCTGACCATGAATTGCTAGCAGTGAATTTTTTGACCATGAATTGCTAGCAGTGAATTTTCTTAGAGATGAAGATTATACCTTGGTATTTTGGATTACCCTACCCCTTGTCTCTTCATGCTAATCGTAGATGTAAATATTTTTACACATTCAATGCAGCTAAGTTATTTCATTGGATATCTGACTATGCTGATTTATAGCAACATTTTATAGTAACCTATTAGAGTTGCAAAACTATAAATGATCCTACTTTTGTCCACTACAAATCCATTATTCTTTAATATTTCAACTACAGTAACAACCATTGCAATGGATGCAACAAGATAAACAAATAAATCACCATTTGATCAAGGGGTGGGTGCATGAAGATGGGTAGAAATTTTGTGGCCACTTTTCAAAAAAAATTTGACAACTCATAATGTCAGCATGTTATAGCATGCTTGCATTATAACACGCTCGTATTATGGGTTAGTGTGTTGAGCCTGAGGCTTGGCCACCACAAGCCCATAACGTGAGAACGTTATAACATGTTAAAAGGGAAAAAAAAAGATGTCAAATTCACTTTCATTTTTTACTATGTTTTTTCTTGTTGCCCGCAGCCAAAAACCCCAAAATTCTGCACTCACGTTCTAGGAGGAGCTTTTTTGCAAAAATATTCATCAACGGTTGTTGATTCATTGCTAGAATTTTACCATGTTGACGAGGAGGTCAAAGACATAAGGATTATTTTTTTTGAATTTGTTAGTTTTAGGTTGTATTTGATATTTATGTTTTGAATTTGTAGGAGATGTTAATCAACCTAGAAACCCTCCTCAAAATACATAGCAATAAAAAAATCCTCAACAACAAAATCCTCAACCACAACAACAACCTCTTCCACCAATCCCTCAATACCCTCCTGGCACTCAACAAAATTTAATGGGTGAAATTGAGAACAATAAAAAAAAATTGAGGATTTAATTGGGAGGTTTAACGATCCAAATAGTTCAACTATGAAAATAATGACCCCGATAACTTCACTGCAAGATATGTTAAAAAATGTAGATTCAATCAGCAAACAATTAACTGGTTGGCAGGATGGGAGGCAGGTGGCTAGGGATTTTTACCAAGATAAGTTGTCATATAAAGAAGTAAAAGATTTAAAAATTACAAAAGGTAATTTGTGTGCATTATTCACTAACCCACGGTCAAATGGAAATCTCTCCCTCAATGCAAAGAGATTTCATATTCATTGGTGCCACCACCAAGATATTAGGAAATATTTTTGGGATAGGTGGTACATGGTTTTTCATGACCCACCATTCAACAATTGTGAAGTCTCACAGTATTTCCTCAGGAAACTATACACTGAGTTCATCTTGAACAAAATCCCAAATTATTTTGATATGAGGGACTTTCAGGGGAGAGGTGGGGGGTCGGTACAAGATAGACTCGGTGCATAGTTAGATCCTATGCAGCAAGCGAGATGACCTCTCACTAGGCTGCCTCATGAGCACATCATCATCCCTTCCATCATGAAGGAGAGTTATGACGTAGAGACTCTACAGGACGTCATCTCTTTGACGCAGAGTGTCATCCAGCTTGCTATCCCTCTTATACAACGCCATCCAGGGGATTCTTCGACAGGTGGGCTTCGATCCCATGTGTGTCAATCTTGCAGGGAGACTTTTTCATATGACCCCATCAACACTCAGGAGGTTGTTGTGCAAGATTCATCTGCAGCTATGGAGATGGAGAGGATGGCTGGCATTTTTCATGATGTGTATGGCATTGATACTCAGGTAAAAGTTAGCATGTTCATTGAATTTAATTTATTAAATTTTGATTTTGAAATGCAAGATTAACTAATTTAGTTTTATGATTTTAATAAACTTGCAAGGTCACAGTGTTGATACTAGATACACCATCCCTACACCTACTTAGTTCTGCAATACACCTATCGGTGGGGTATGTAACTAGTAAACAATTATAAATTTATTGAATGTTAATAGCATTCTTTTATGAATGGTATTAATATGTGATTTTGTATTTTGAATAGGCTAATATTGGAGGTTTAGAGAGAACACCTTCTAGTGCCAGTGGATTTAGTCAAACCTTCATGCAGGTAATAGAATAAAAAGTTTAACTAATGAATTGTACTTAATAGATTTGTGTAGTTTATATTCATATCGTTGATTACGTTGCATTGCACATCATTCAAACTCAAAGAATTACTTCACATTCCATAACTAATAACTATATGTTGATAGATGAAAAAAAATCAACTACAATATAGTTGTTTAGAAAGTCAACATAAATAGTGATACAATTACTTCGCATAGCATAAGTAATAAGTCTAGGAGAAGCTTCCAATTGCATTTTCTTGTCATGGCATTCCATGAGACCATATTTTACTTAGGCATATTTTCAAATAGTTCAGTGCCTTGTCTATGCTCCAAACTAGGCACCCATTATGGCTTCCTCTCACATATATGAAACCCACTTGCAACTCTTTTGGAGCGACTGTCCCAAATTTGTCTTTTAACACTAAATTAGGCCACAATTAGGCCTCTTTTTCAAAGATACACCTCTCCAAACATGCAACCAACACTTGAAACCTCCAAACAATCAAAATAAAACCAAGAAAACCTCAAATTATTCAACTTTCAGGTGTCCTCTTGCTCATGTAGACCCCTTTTTCATAAAACCCTCACTTTCCTTGCAATCAATTAGGGATTATTGAAACTCTTATTCTTTGACCTATCACAAGGTTATAATCATTTCAATCAGGCCTATTTATTCTTTACATGCTCATTTCATTCTCAACTAGTGTTGCCCCAAAGATCTACATACACTTCCTTCACAAAATCACTCTTTTTCACTAGTTTTCACCCTCTTTCACCTAGGGTTTCTCACTTCTTCACTTCTCTGACCACTTAAAACCTCTCAGATCTTCTAAAAACCCTCCAATTCACCTACTCTCATATTTTCAAGGGATTCTATCCAATTTTAAACCCCTGTCCTCTTTTCACTCACTCTAGCCTTGTTTAAAAGGCACCAAAACTAGTTTTTCACTAGGGCGGGGAGGAGAACTCACACAAAAACTTCACCAAACCAATTCCTTACCTTCTAAACCTACTCCTAATTTAGATCGGTCCATTCCACCAAGAAACAGTTGCTACAAAAAGGTGGAATGGACTTTTTAGCTCATTTGGGCAATTAAACCCTTAGCCTCTATTTTCTGACTGCCTAGCGAAATCAGGCCACCAAAAGCTTGAAACTAAATATAAAATGCTCAAATTAGTTTTAAATTGATTCGAAAACCTAACTAATTCAATTAACACACATTACATATGCACTACCACCTACATGGAACCGTACATTGGCAGATGATGGAGGAAAATATAGAAAAAATCAGTATGACAATGATATTTTATTAGTTTTCTCCTTCAAAATTCTTCAACAATTGATAACAATGATGAATCACATATTTTAAACACTTTCCCAATCATTTCAACTTCCTAAGAACCTAATATTTCCTCTACAACTACCTTGACTCTTCATAGTCCTCCACTTCCTTTTTGCATTTTTACAACATTGATTGACAACTTTTGTTAAGATTTTCTAACTTTACAATTTTTGCCTAAAATGACTACCAAATACCATTACAAACTCAAAAATGGCTATTTAAGCCTTATTACATCATGAAAATACCTATACAACCTCAAAATCCTAAATTTTCCTCATGAAGGCATGCTCTTGTAAAGGTACACCTACACCACTTTTTCAAACAGCTCACCGCCTTTTCTATGCTACCACATTTTCTATACATGTCTACCAAAGCATTTTATCAAATAGTTCATTTCCTCACTGCTATGGCTAAAAGCTTAAAAAAGGTGTTTTCCAAAAAACTATGGATTCTTGGAAAAAATCTATCAAAGCATAATAGTAAGCAATAGCATAGACAAGGCAGTTAGTAGGTTGAAAAAATGCCTCCAAGAAATGCAATCTCATGGTGCTGGAATGTCATTCCATCACCATGAGACCACATTTCTTCGAGGAATTTCTTCAAACAACTCACCACCTTTTCTATGATACCACATTTTCCATACATGTGTACCAAAGCATTTTATCAAACTACTCACTTCCTTGCTGCTATGGCTAAAAGCCTAACATAGGTGCTTTCCAACAAACTATGGATGCTTGGAAAAATTTCTATCAAAGCATAATAGTAAGAAATAATACCATAGAGAAGGCAATGAACTATTTGAAAAAATTCCTGAAAGAAATGTGGTCTTATGGTGATGGAATGTCATGATGTTCATTTGTTTGTAATGGCATTCCATCACCACAAGACCCCATTTCTTTGAGGCATTTTTTCAAACAGTTCAATGCCTTCTCTATTCCACCACAATTATCATATATGTTTGTAAGAGAATTTTATCAAACGGTTCACCAACTTGCTACTATGGGAAAATCCTAAAAACATGTGCTTTCGAACAAGATATGGATAGGGAAAATAGTAAGCATGATAGTCTGAAATATATAGTTTAATAAGTACTCAAAGTTTTGTTTATTATCTCATACATTATAAGTCATGACATGGATCTCAATTGTAGTTTTTTTAATTGAATAATTTGTTGTTTTATTTTCAATTGTTGCAAGCGGAAACACCTCTGAATGTGATGAGGGCAATGGAGATTGGTGTTTCATCTTCTATAGAATCCTTGATGGATCTAATAGGGGAGGTGTGAGGAAAATTACTAAATTTCAATTTACATTCGTTGTTATATATATTGGTTAGTGAAAAATAAAACCATTATTGATTTGTGGTTTAATTTCTATTTGGATGGTTTATACAAGGCTTCAACATGCCTCAGCCTAGGCGTGTGAATATTTCCCTCATCGAGAGTGATCATCAGATGGTGATAAGTGATTATTTCTTTAAATATATTATTTTTTATAATGTAATTTACATATATTAATGTCTTTACTTCTTATTGTAATAGATAAAACTTCACCAAGAACTAAACACTAGGAGGAGTAGGAGCACTCCTCGAGCATAGAAAAAATGAGTGATAGGGAAAGATTTTATTTCGAGAGTATGGAGAGCAATGACTTTTGATTCGAGAGCCCTTTGTTGTATGCCTACATGGTAGTTTTGTACATATTTTGTATTGGATATATTTGACATTGTATGCTTATATGGCATTCTCGTATGTCTATATGGCTATTTTGTACCTATATTTCATACTTATATCGACATATATTGATGTATGCCTACATGGCTATTTGGTTATAAATACAAATATTTGTATCGATGGTGTCCATATTTGCATTCTAAATTCATGGTTCAATAAATATGAGTTACGTGTATTCAAGTGTATACTTTACAACTTACGTATATACTTTGTGACTTATGTCTATTCCAATGTATACTTTGTGACTTACATGTTTTCATGTGTATACCTTGTATCTGTCGATATACTTTGTATTAATTTATGTGTACTATGTATTTGTGTGTATACTTCAAGACTTATGTGTTTTTGAGTACTCATGCTTCCCTTATTCACATGTACATGCTTGACTTATTCACGTGTATACTTATTAATTGGTTATCCCTAGCGTTGATCATTGTTTTCCTTCATGGTTTGTCTTGAATATTAATTGATTGATGCTAAACAGCTTTATGTAAAAGCAGAAAACATGTTTTCAATTGGTATTGCATGAAATGATTCATAAAAAGATTTCAAAAAGTATCCTTGATATTACAAAAATATATGTGTCTATACACTTCAATTATGTTGTCACCCTTTGTTTATTTCAAAGAAAAATATTCCTATGCCACGGTTACACTGCACAAGTAAACCAGATTTTGTATTGTGGGGCTATATTAAGCTACCACTCTCAAGAACAATGTAACAATGATACAAAATAATGTTTGATACTGCAAGAAGACATTAAAATGACTAGTGTACTAAAAAAATTCTTATGATTTCTAAAGAATGTTGATAACTCTACTCAGTTAGATTTTCTTTTCAAAATCATACAAATTGAACCCTGGCATCAATAGAATGTGTATATCAAGCTACCACAATTCAAGTTTCAATGATGAATATTTATCATGCATGTTTTAAATGACATTCAAGTTTATGGTGGTTTTGTTGTTTATATGATGTTATGTGATATTCTAAACCTAATTCATGCTTCTAGATTGCATATATATATATATGTATGTATGTATGTATGTATATATTGTTTTTACAATTTTTTTGTACTAACGAACCCAAAACAAACCAAACCCCCCTCCAAAACAATTTGGCCAAACCGGAAAACCGAACCCCCGAACCCGAACCCGAACCTCATACAACCTCAAAACCTATTCCAACACTCTTCATTCTCCCTTCACAAACATAATTGACCACAAAATTATGCTACCCCCTGACTTTACCCACTTTTACTCCCTCAAACCTCTCTTTTTCATTGAAAACCCCTCTTTTCCCAACTAGGGCATCATGCCATAACATAATTTTAACCTCCCCTATGCTTTCAGAACTTTTGAACACATCAAAATCCACAACCTCAATCTATTTCCAACCTATTCTAACTTATTCTCAAGCAATTTCTTCTTTTCACATCTTCTTGCCTTACTTTTAAGGCCTAAATTCTAAATTTTCAACAAGGGCAATGTTAGTAATCTCTTCCAATACCTTTACCAATGCTATTTTCTTATTCCTACTCCCTATCCTACTTAAATTAGGCCCATTCCACTGAGACACAACTTGAATAATAGGTGGAATGGCCTATTTCAACATATTACACTCAAAACCTTGTATGAGCAAGTTCAAACCTATTTCAGAAATTTACTTCTAAGTTACTTGGAACTTAATATAATTCCACAAGAATGGATTCTAATCAAATATAAAACCATTCTACAATAGATTCAAATTGTCTTAGAGAAAACTCTTGCTGTATGGACCCGTACACAAGCTAGAAGTGAAAAAATGCATAGAAATTAACAAAGAAACATAGATATTTGATCGATATTATCCTTCAAAATCTTCAACAACCACTAACTTCTAGTTTCCAGTGATCATACACTTTTTTTGTGGAAAACTTGGACTTCTCAACCATCATGTGTATGTTTCTCTTTTCGATTATTTTCCATGCCATCATAAGGGATCAAGCCGATTGAACGTAGCTTGGAGCAATTTCATGTGTTTGGGTGTGAAAGAGGACCATGACTAACGTAAATGTACCTATTGAGATGCATTGGAGAAATTTTTTTGGTCACATGAATTGAAAAATGAAAGTTGCACCACTTTGCAACTTTACACTACTTGCATTTGACACTTTTTCCATCAAGTGAAAATCGAACACCACAAGAAAAAGACTTTGAGATAACAAAAACTGAGAGAGGTTATTGTAGAGGAGCCCAACATGGTGTTGTAGGCTCAGATGGAGAGTTTGTAAGTTTCACATTTTCTGAGTAATAGCCCATCAAAGATTGCTTCCCTTTTGCACTTTGGACCCTTAAGGGATCGATCCGATTGAACGTAGCTCGGAGCGATTATGTGTGTTTGTGTGTGAAAGAGGACCATTTATAGCGTAAACCTACCCATTTGGATGTGTTGGAATATTTTGTTTGGTCACATGAGTTATAGAAATAAAGTTGCACCACTTTGCAACTTTCAACTACTTGTATTTGATAACTTTTTCCCCAACTGAAAATTTTCCACCACGGGAAAATGCCTCTGTCATAGAAAAACCTGAGAGAGGTTATCGTAGAGGAGCCCAATGTGATCCCATAGGATTAGACAAGAATATTTTAAGCGTCACAGTATCTGAGTAACAACATTTTGAAGTTTGCAGCCATTTTGCACTTTGGACCGTTAAGGGATTGATCCAGTTGAACGTAGCTCGGAGCGATTCCGCATGTTTGGGTATGAAAGAGGACCATTCCTAGTGTAAACATACCTATTTGATTGTGTTGGACCAGTCTGTTTGGTCACATGAGTTGCAGAATGAAAGTTGCACCACTTTGCAACTTTGCATTACTTGCAGTTGACACTTTTTCCATCAAGTGAAAACTAGACACCACAAAAAAACCACTCTTAGATAACAAAAGTTGAGAGATTTTATTGTAGAGAGTCCCAAGATGATCTTGTAGGATCAAATGAGAAGTTTCTAAGCATCATGATACCTGAGTAACAACATGTTGAAGTTTGCAACCATTTTGCACTTTGGACCCTTAAGGGATCGATCCAGTTGAACGTAGCTCGGAGCAATTCTGCATGTTTGGGTGCAAAAGAGGACCATGCCTAGCATAAAAATACCTATTCAAATGCATTGGAACAGTCTGTTTGGTCACACAAGTTGTAGAATGAAATTTGCACCACTTTCCAACTTTGCACTACTTGCATTGACACTTTTTCCATCAAGTGAAAAATGGACACCATGGGAAAACCACTCCGAGATAACAAAAACCAAGAGAGTTTATTGTATAGGGTCCCAATGTGATCTCATACAATTAGACGAGAAGTTTATAATCATCACGGTATCTGAGTAACAACATGCTGAAGTTTTCAGCCATTTTGCACTTTGGACCCTTAAGGGATCGATCTGGTTGAACGTAGCTCAGAGCGATTCCACGAGTTTGGGTGCAAAAGAGGATGATGCCTAGCATAAAAATACCTATTCATATGTGCTAGAATAGTATGTTTGATCACATGAGTTGCAGAACAAAAATTGCACCACTTTGCAACTTTGCACTTCTTGCATTTGACACTTGTTTTCATCAAGTGAAAATTGGACACCACGAGAAAACCACTTCGAGATGACAAAAACCAAGAGATTTTATTGTAGAGGGGTCCAACGTGATCTTGTAGGTTCAGACGGAGATTTCCTAAACACTACGACTTCCGAGTAATACCCCGTTAAATATTGCCGCCCTTTTGTGCGTTGGAGTCTTAAGGGATCGAGCCAGTTGAACATAGCTTGGAGCGATTGTGCTCTTTTTTCAATGGAATTAGGTGGAAATCAGACTTAAATCTGTTTTAGTTTTGGTTTGGTTGGATTTTAAGTGATTTTGTGCATTTAAAAGCCAATTACTAAGGGTTTGTTTGTATACCTTGTAAGTGCATTAAAATGTCACCTTAAACCTTCCACCCATTGTATGCTTTTGTAACTTGATGGAAAGTCTTAGTTAGGGTTATAAAACATGTGTGCAAAGTTTTTTGTGCAAGGGAGGCAAATAGAAGGTTTTTAGGTGATGCCCTATGTGTTAAATGGTGCATTTTTTAGTGGAAAATGGTGGTTTAGTGCTAGGGTTTGAAAAAATCTTTGGGGGTGGTGATATCTCTTGAACTTTTAAGCTTGTGTAGACCTTTTTGAAGGTGTTTCAGGCTTTGGTTGGATATGGGAAGGTTTGGAGTGTGGGTTTTCAATAAAGCCTCACCTACTTGTGAATGAAAAGGGTTTTAGGGTTTGTTATGTTAGAGGGCTTATCACGCCCTAAAAGTGGAGGAATTGGTGGTTTGGCAAACTGGTTAATGTTTCCCAATGGTGGTTTGTGTGTGATAGGAAGAATAAAGGGGGGTTCCTTGTTTTGTGAAAGTTGATCCAAAAGAGTCTTATGAGGTTTTGATGTATGTTGAAGAAGGCTTAAATGGGTGCTTAAATGGGTGCTTAAAATGGTGGTTTATTGCAAAGGTTGTTAAGGAATTCTGAGAGTTAAGGTGGGAAAAATAGGTCTACAGACCTACAAGAGTGACAAGGTGCAAAGTTGAAAATAAGACAAGATTGAGTTTTGAGGGAAGGAAGGAGGTTGGAATCCTTTTCTATTGTGGAAGTGAGTTGTTTTCCTCCCTGTATTTCTATCAGAATCACTTCATATTAGAATCACTTCAAGTTTACATTTTTTTGCACTTTTTTCACATTGACAACTTTTCAATTTTTGCAATTTTACATCATTTTGACAAATATGCAACATGAACTCCAAAATGACCCCAAAACCAACTAAAATGACTTATTATGTTATAAATTGGTCTAATATGACCCTATTCAATTGACGAAACTCAAAACACAAAACTAACTTAAGACTTCCATGAACCAAATTTTCTCAATAACCTTGGTGCCCCTGCACCAAATTTCATTATTTCAGTAAATCTCATTACAAGTAAATCTCATTACAATGCCTTAGGTACTCTACTTTCACAGATATTTTACAATTTCACTCATACATTCAAGATTCTCCTATAATGTCTACATCATAGGTGCTCATTATGAGGTTAACTTCAAATGAGTAACTTGAGATTCCCTCGCAAAGCTTCACACGCTCTTTTATAATGGCTTCAAATCAGAATTGAGATTTCTCAAGATCATCAAAATAAGGACGTTGCATTGATTTTTTGGCTGAGATTCTCTTCGATGGCTCATAAATCAACATTTTCTACAAGGAGAGACCAATCATTTTTTAGTAGTTTTCTTACAGATACGCAAAGTAAAAGAAGAATGGCGGTTTAGGATACATGTTTGATGAGTTATCATGAAGTAAGTTTGGAGAATGATTCCTTCATGTTCTACAGAGATATTTATGCATGTTTGAAGCATTAAGAAGTGAAAATAGGCTTGGAATTGAGAATTTGCTTATAATAGGGCCTAAAAGGACCTTGTTTGCTGATTAGGAGAGTTTGTTTTGAGAAGTTTTCATATTGGATATATCAAAGTTGGGAATTGGGTTGAACCAATTAAATTGATGATGTTTAAATTTTTTAAGAAATTTTAAGGGATTGTGTTCTTAGAACTCAGTTTGATGTCTTTTATCCATGAGTTTTGTGAAGGTAAAGGAATCCTAATTGAATGGACAAGTTGAGATTTGGTTCAAATTTGATAAGTTGATTGGAGTGAGATTGAGTTAATCTATTTTCTTTCTATAGAATTGCATCAAATTACCCTCGATGTTTTGTTGTTTTTGGTAGATTCTATGCAAGATAGGTTGCACCTTTCCCTATTTTTCTAACTTATCCTTGAATAAAGAGTCTTGAAATAGTGGAGAGAAGGGTTAGAATCCCTTGTAGGTAGACTAATCAATGAAACATTTAAAATATATGACAGCATAGGTGATGAGGTAGCTTCACTGATGAGATATTTTAGAAATAGAGATGAAAACAAAAATAGTTTAAATCGGTGCTATCAATGTGGGAGGAGTATATTCCAATTTTTTAGAGACTTGTATGGAAAATTTGGTAGCATAGACAAGGCAATTAGTTGGTTTGTATAGAATTTTTTTTTAAATGTAATTGGCAAGTGTATATAATTATGTAATTTAAAATGTCCATTGACAACCTAAGGTTGTAATGACAAACAAATAATTATCAACATGGAATATGAAAAATAACAAAAAATGAAAACAAGCCATAATAGAATGAAAGAAAATATGTAAAGACTTTACATACCTAAAAAAATAGAGTTTAAAATAGAGGAGTTCTACCTAATTATGTAGTCGTTTCTTCTTATTTCTTCAAACTCCTCAATAATTTGAACTTTCCAAAAGTTTGTTCCCCTCCAAACTTCAATTATATATCAGTTTTCACTAGAATTCAACTTCAATTGATATTATATGTCTTTCAATGTGAAAACTTTGCTATTTCATGTAAAAGTGATGGAAAGATCATGACAAAGGTGGTGGAATGTGAAACACACACATGCACACTTCACAACATAATCAAAAAGATACCTTTTGTTGGAACACATGTCGAACTAGGAGAATATGCATAATGTGGGCCGAGATCACAAGTAAATTGAGTTTTTGTACCATTTTTAGAGCAAGACAAAACATGCTTGTGTTATAACGCGAGCGCATTATTTCTTGCTAAAAATGGCCATATCTCTACTTCTTCAAAAAGCACTTGAGTTATGAGAAAGTTGGTTTTTTTATAGATTTATTTTCTCTCTTTTGCTATACCCTCTACCCTAATTCTATCTCTCTCCCCTCTACCCTTATACCCTAATTATATCTCTCTACCCTTAACCCTTATACCCTCAACTCTAAACCCTTATTCTATCTCTCTCC
>VCHN02000014.1:77089528-77359755 GCA_007115665.2 Sequoiadendron giganteum | reverse complement strand
ACTCAAAATGATGTTAGAATTCTGGCTGAGAAGTTTCGTTAGGGAGAGTCTTACCAATCTCATTCGGGGTAACATTGGCCTTCGGTTGGACTTAAGAATGTTATACCAATTTCAGTGGTCTTGTTGATGGCTATTGAACGTTTGTGTAAATCTTGTCGATCCGAGGAAAGGTCGTCCCGCTTGGGTCATCAGGGAGACATGGAACTTCGATGAGACATTTTGAACTTCTTTTGAAGCATGTTGTTGTGTCGATGATTCTGTTCTAGTTGAACATTAATGTGGCTCCTACCGATGAGGTGTTTCGAACTACATTTGAACTAAAGGTCATCGGGATGAATTGGGATCTCAGTGAAACATTTTAGACTATCTTCAATGATTGTTGTCTTGCCAATAAGGTTGTTTGGTTGACATCGGGAATACTCTTGGTGATGTGCATGGTCATGATGGTTCCTTTGGGATGTTGAAGAGACATGGGATATCGATGTGATTTTCCAACCTCTCATCGATAGTTTTGGCCATGCCGATGGACCGAAGGTGGACCGTGGTTGAACAAACGCTAACTTGGTTGACTTGCTAAGTTGTATGATGGTCATTGGAGGACTGTGTTGAGTTCGTGGTGACCACTCCCTGACTGGTAAGATCGACAATTTCTCTACAAAGGAAACTAAACTAAACTATTTGTACAGAGATTAAATCAACCACAATTGTTGGATATATATTGCAATGTGTTGTAACAGTGATGGGGTTCTGAACATTTGATAGTTTGTGTTCTTCAATTTCATGTTGTATAAGCATTGTAACAGTCATTCATAGAACTATAATCAGGATTTGATTTGTACAAGGTTGATCAGGGAAATGTTGTTCCTATTAAATTGATATCTACAAAGGGGAACTACAATAGTGTATGTAATTTTTATTTACTGTAATACAAAGTGTTTTTCTTGGTGTGGTGGGTTTTTCACCCGTAAGGGTTTTCCCACATTAAATACTGGTGTCCAATTTTGTGTATCCTTTAATTGTCTATTTTGTTTCTATTAATGTGCAATTTTAATGAGCTTTAATTGTTTTTGAACTTGTAGTCTACACTATTCCTCTTAGAATTAGCATTAGGAAGGTGTTTCTACACATTTTCTTTCCTTACACCCTCAACCCTTAAACACTCAACCCTCAACCCTCAACCCTCAACCCTCAACCCTTAAATCCTAAACCTTTAAACCCTCTACCCTATACCCTCAACCCAATACCCTCTACTCTCAACCCTAATCCCTCAACCCTTAAACCCAAGTGAACTCTCTACTTTAATCCATGAACCCTCAACCCGAAAAACCCTCAACCCTGTACCTTCAACCCTCAACCCTTAAACCCTAAGCCCTCAACCCCAAAACCCTCTACCCTATATGTTGGACCCTCAACCCTAATCCATCAAGCTTGTACCCTCAACCCTTAAACCCTCTACCCTCTACCCTATACACTAAACCCTCAACCCTTAAACCCTAAACCCTCAACTCTTACACCCTCTACCCTATACATTGGACCCTCAACAATAATCCTTCAACCATATACCCTAAACCCTAAACCCTAAACCCTCAAACCTTCTACCCTCAACCCAATACCTTCTACCCTCAACCCTAATCCCTCAACCTATACCCTCAACCCAATACCCTAAACCATTAACCCTATATGTCGTCAACCTTATACCCTCAATTCTCAACCCTCTACCCTATACATTGGATTCTCAACCCTCATATATCTCTATCCCTCTGTCCTCTTATATCCTTATTTCCCTCTCTCAAGTCACTCCCTCCCACACCCTCTCCCTCTCTCAACTCTCTCTCTCTCAATTCTCTCCCTCCTACCCCCTCTCCCTCTCTCAATTCTACCCTTTATCCTTAACCCCTATACCCTCTATCTCTCTCCTACTCCCTCCCTCTCTCTCTCTCTCAAGTCTCTCCCTCCTACCCCCTCTCCCTCTCTCAACTCTCTCTCTCTCTCTCACTCACTCAATACAATCTATCTCCCCTCTACTCTCTACCCTTAACCCTTATACCCTCTACTCTCAACCTTAAAGCATTACACCCTAAACCCTTAAACCCTCTACCCTCAACCCAATACCCAAAACCATCAACCCTATAGGTCGTCAACCCTATACCCTCAATTCTCAACCCTCTACCCTATACATTGGATCCTCAACCCTCATATATCTTTGTTCCTTTGTCCTCTTCTCTCCTCTCTATCTCATATCTCCATCCATCTCTTTATCCATCCCTCCCTCCCTCTCTACCCTAATCCATCAACCCTAAACCATCAACCTTTAAACCCTTAAACATTCAACCCTAAACCCTTAAACCTTTAAACCCTAATCCATCAACCCTAAACCCTCAACCTTTAAACCCTTAAACATTCAACCCTAAACCCTCTACCCTCAACCCTAAACCATCAACCAAAAACACTTACACCCTAAACCCTTAAACCCTCTACCCTCTACCCTCAACCCAATACACTAAATCATCAACCCTATATTTCCTCAACCCTATACCCTCAATTTTATCTCTCTTTGTCACTCACTCACTCCTATCTCTCTCCCCTCTACCATTAACCCTCCACCCTCAACACTTAAATCCCCTCCCTCTCTTAGTTGTCTCTCACTCACTCACTCATATCTCTCTCTTTCCCCCTCTCTCTCTCTCCCTCCCTTTATCCCTCCCACCCTACCTATCTAATTACCTCTCACTTCAACCCCTTCTCTCCCAATCCCTCTTTATTAAGCTCTCACTTCCACCCCCTCTCCCTCTATCCAGACTCTCTCTCTCCCTCTCTCTCAGGTCTCTCCCTCCCACCCCCTCTCTCTCTCAGGTATCTCCCTCTAGCAACCTACCTAGGTAACTCTCTCTCTCCTCTCTCTATCTATCTATCCCTCCCACCCTACCTAGATAAGTCCCTCTCACTCCACATCCCTCTTTCTCTCCCTCTCTCGGGTCACTCCCTCCTACACCCTCTCCCTCTCTCTCCCACTCCCTCTCACCCCCCTCACACTCTCAGGTCTCTCCCTTTGGCACCCTACCTACATAACACTCTCTTTATCATTCTCTCTCTCCCCCCTCTCTCTCTCTCCCTCTCTCTCAATTCTCTATCTCCCACCTCCCCTCTCTATCTCTCTCCCTCTCTATATCCCTCCACCCTACCTAGCTAGTTCCCTCTCACTCCAACCCCTTCTCTCCCACTCCCTCTCTCTTAAACTCTCACTTCCACCCCCTCTCTCCTCTCTCTCTCTCTCTCTCTCTCTCTCCTCCTCTCTCTAGCTAACAAGCATAATACATATGTACATACAATCCTACATCCATACAAGCATACATACATACATGTGTAGATATAATTTTACATACATATATGCATACATACAATATGCATGCATTGATACATACATACATACATACAAGCATGCATACATACATACATACATGACATACAAGCATACATGTACATACAAACATACAAATATATCAACATACATTCAATATAGTGGCATTTAACATAAAGGAAGACATAACGTGAGTGCATTATAATGCGCTCATGTTATGTCTTGGTTGACATGTTTCCCGCCGAAAGCAAAAAACCATATCAAAACTGAGATATAATGCAAGCGCGTTATAATGTACTCGCATTATATCTTGGTTTGGGAATCCCCAAGCCTTAGGATTGGTATTTTCCTTGGAATACCAACCCAAAGGCTTGGAGGGCATTCCCAACGACCAAAGGCGTGTTTTGGCAAATTCTATAATTTTTCACACAATCAGGTTTGTGCTCACCGTCAAGATTGCATGTGGTTCAAGATCAAAAAAATTGAACATGTGGGTAATATTAGGTTCTCTCTTAGTTATCCAACGATGTAATTTTTTCACTTTCTGACAATGTTAAGCCTTTCATCCATAATTTATTTTGTTTGTATGTCTCTTTTTTGCCAAAAATCAGTGTTTGGTATTTTTTCATTATAAATTAACCGTTCATTGAAATTTCAAATAAATTACATTTTTAGAAACTAGAATCCATTCTAAAAATTTATAAAAAAAAATCAATTACTTTCCAAAATTTGTAGGGGGAGTACAGCCAAAAAAAAAAAATTCAGGAAGTGTCCACTTAGAAAATTAGTAATTTAAAATCAAATATTCATTAAAAAATTATTAGGAAAATCATGCATCAACTACATATTGCTAGCTAACTTCTTACCATAGCAATTTTAAAAATACTAAAAAAAATTCACCGTGCTAGGGTCATACAAGAGTTGTTATGTTTGTAGGAGTTGAGAAAATACAACTTCACAAACCCCAAAGATCACCTGCATGCAAATAACCTATCACAAAAGAAGACATGGAGACAAACAAGCAAGGGTTCTCTGAAAACTGAAAATGTATATATCAAAGAGAATGAGAGAATGAATTGATATGAAATACAAGGATCAATCCTTATAAAAAGGAGATCATGCAAACCCTAATAAAACCCTAATAGAAGCCCTAATAGGATAACATTTAATAATCAATATAATTATTAAATGTCACTTAATGCAAACTAACGTGAAATCTTGAGAAGGGAATAAAGGTAACTTAATCAACATAATTAAGTTAAAACCTTTACTCTAACATCCCCCCCTAAGATGAACAACAGTGCAGCTACAAACAAATGCAAGAAAGCAAAAATTAACTACAATGCAAGAAGGCAAACATGGCTCACGGCAACTACTCCAGATCAGGTACCCAAATACAACCAAATCTCTATAAAGATGAGAAATATAGAAAACATCATGGGAAAAAGCTCTACTCCAAAAAGAGATGCAGAAAGCCAAGAAGAAGAACATCACTGAAGCAAAAGCTACAAACAACTATCGAAAGATGACTACTATAGTGTTGAAGAACCTCTGTTGAACATAGGATGATCCCTTCCAAGGTGAAACCAAGGAAGAATTAGCACGAACAATATAATAACCCTCCCATAATGTTGAACTCGGAGAGCCTAACAGATCCACTGAAATGATGTGAAACACCCTGTAGTGCATGAAGGAGAAGAAACATCTGAAAGCGCGCAAGATAGCACCTGCAACTGAAAAAGTGGTGTGCAAAACAAAGCACACATGCATGAGGTTGGAATCATATGGATCCATGGTCGTCGTGGAGGGACACTCATCGGACAAAGGTGTGATGGCAAACAAACGAAAACTACACAACCCCCCATGGTATGGATTCACTATCGTCATGGAGGGACACTCACCAAACAAAGATGTGATAGAAAAATAAAGGCAAACTACACAACCCCTCATGGCACTTTATAATATCAGTGCGAGTACAAAATATGGCACAACCTTATGTGCAAAATCCCCAAAAAATGCATGTACAATAGTGTGGCACTTTATCTCAGTGCGTTTACATTAAAGATTGCTTACAAATGATGCTCAAAATGTCCAAAAAGGACAAAGCTGGAAATACATGAAGAACAACAAAAAAAAAAGCATCTTATGCGAACAAAAAGTTTCCAAGAGCAAATATATCTAGGTAATCCACCAGAGTGTGAAAACACAAATAACTAAACAAAATATACCTGGAGCGAAATCTAGAGAAATGGCATAGATGAAACTGAAGAGCTCTAAAATAAAGTTCCAACACCGCTGAGATTGCGAAAAATGGAGAAACTGATCAAAAGTTATGAGCTTGAGACTGAAAATAGCCCCTTTGTCTTCAACTGGTTGTAGAATGCACCAACGGAAAAAAGAAGTGATGAGACCCACACCACTATAAATATGAGAAAACCATTTTTTTGACGATATCTCGTTTGCCAAAAAATGATATCGTATGCCCAAGTTACGGCCTCTAGAATAAATCAACTCCAAAGAGGGAAAAAACCAGTGTTGGATTAAATTTGATGGTCATACGGTTGTCGTAGAAAAAATACTAGTCTAAATTTGACGGCCAAATGGACTTCACCGTAAATGCACAACTAGGCTTATTTTTTTAAAAAAATTATTTTTAAATTAAAAAAACAATAAAAAAAAAATATTACAAAAAAAAATTTACTGAAAAATTTTTTTTAAAAAAGATGAGGGGAGGCACGTGGACTCACCCCCCATGGCTGGCGGTGTACAAGTACCGTCAGTCGGCGGTACTGTCAATCGTCGGTTGGCATTAAAGCCGTCGGCGGTTGGTAGTACGCCGACCACTGTACCGCAAGGCTCGCAGGCCTACAAATGCAGGGACTTGCAGGTACCCTTGTACCTGGCCGGCAAGCCCTAAAACTGCGAAAAAAAAATTTAAAATTTTTATTTTTATTTTTATTTTCTTAAAATCAAAATTTTTTACAATGAAAAATTTTGCAGAAAAATAATTTTATTTTTTTTGACGAAAAAAGAAATTTCGAAAAAAAAATTTACTAGGCAGGGGACAGTCGTATGGCCGTACTGCAAAAACATTTTGCCTCAAATTTTGACTTTGTTCAAAATGGATGAATGAACAATCGATTTAGGGGTTTTGGACTGCTGTGGATGCAATGGCAAGGTCCGTTTGAGCTGAAAATGCTTCAAAATTGCAGGAATGCCCTGGATCAAGAAAACAAGCCCCAAACCCTTGAAGCTCTAAAAATCTTCAAAACAAGAACAGGAAGCAGCAGGTGTGGAGCTCTAATACCATGTAGGAGTTGAGAAAATACAACTTCACAAACCCCGAAAATCATCTACATGCAAATAACCTGTCACAAAAGAAGAGATGGAGATAAACAAGCAAGGGTTCTCTGAAAACTGAAAATGTATATATCAGAGAGAATGAGAGAATGAATTGATATGAAATACAATGGGATCAATCCTTATAAAAAGGAGATCATGCAAACCCTAATAAAACCCTAATAGGAAAAACCCTAATAGAAGCCCTAATAGGATAACATTTAATAATTAATATAATTATTAAATGTCACTTTATGCAAACTAATGTGAAATCTTAAGAAGGGAATAAAGGTAACTTAATCAACATAATTAAGTTAAAATCTTTACTCTAACAATGTTATTTTTTTTGACAAAAACAGCACCAATTTGTGTACGTCTCTCTTTTGAGCCCCTTAATCTCAACCATTTTCAAAATAAATTAGTACTTTAGAAAGTAGACTCGAAGAACTTAGATCCTTGTTTTTGTTCCATCTCAAAATTTTGAGTGTAACTATCCTCAATTTCACGTCCAAGATCGTATTTCTTGATTTCAAAAAAAAAAAAAGTGGTCACTTAAGCCCCCTTTTTGGGAACCATCTTGGTGCACTTACCCCAAGTAGAATAGTAAATAATAATTTCAACAGATAGACTCTTTTTTGATAGGATGATAATTATGTTCAATTTTGCAAATTTTGTTCTCCTCGACTAAGTTTTTTTATCAATGATATTCAAGAAAATTCACGCATTTTACTTAACAAATATTAATCATTAGTTACAAAATCTATAGGAAGAAGCAATTAACATACATGTAACATAATTGTTTTTTCAATTCAAAATAAAATGTAAAAACATGTCAATTAAAATTTTAATAGAAAAAAGATAATTATAAATTGAAATACCTACAATCAAATTTAAGTATTATTATAAACTAGCACTTGCACCAGAGGGGGTGCAAGGGTTACACCGATAGAAAAATATATAAAAGTAAGCATGGGAGTGAAGTGTAGTTTAAAACTTATACATTAGTGTCTATATAATTTTTCAAAATCTTTGTAATACAAATTTGGGTGTTTTATTAAGGATTTCTCTATTTTACATTATGTCTTTTAAATCATACATGTATGAAGGGCAGTGCACAAAAATTTTCATGATAACTATTGCATTTACAACATTAGTGGTAATTGAAACATTTGTCTATTTATAAATATATAATGTTTAAATTTGACATTAGTAGAGACTGGAACAATACTTCCAAAAATTTAGAATCAAATTACATCATGCATCTTGGAGAGAATGCTTAAAAAACAAAAAATAGATTTCTATAGTTATACAATAGAAAATAAAGAAAAGTTTATGAGCATAGAAATACCAAAACCAAAATGATTGCGGCTACATAACAAGAGAATACAAAATATGATGAATGGCAGATGAAGTCAAAGATACAAGATTTGATTTACAGTACAATAATGTAATGCCCAAAATTTAACACTAAAATGCCTTTAAGGGCAAAACACAAATTTCAAAATTTTGTTGACATAGTCATGCAAAACTCTCAACATTTGCTACCAAGAAAGCACTACACGAAAGCTTACAACTATTGACCAGTCATAAGCTATAATCAATTAGTTCGATAATTAAACTACTTAGACAATAATGGTTGGGGTTCAGGTAGAGGCATAGAAACCACATCATTAGGTAGACTTTAATAGATCAACAACCCAAAAATCCTAATAATTTGAAATATGGTTCAAGTCACATATCAACAATAACATATATAACCATAGTATGTTTTAGTAATAATAAGAGAACAAGCCTAGAGGGCAGACCTAATTCCTCGGGGGCTCATCTTTTACGGCCTTGCCTACGTATATAATTCACAGAGGAACCGTAGTTCGACATTTGGACTTCAACCATCTCACCAAAGGTTGGCTAACAAAGGGATATAACCCTTAGGTTCAAAATGTGTAATGATGTCAATTTAAACCATAGGCATAAATACATAACCAAATATATGCATTTTAATCATTAAGAGTATAATAGCCATACATAAGCACTTTCATAATGCTATGAGATTACACCATAATAAAATAGTCGTTTAGTCAAATAATAATCTAGTAGGACATTGTTGTCTAGAAAAGAGGAACTAAGTATTCTAACCTGTCTATAATGTTTACTTTTAATACAAGGTCTCTCTAAAATAAATAACACTTCTCTAGGTGACTATTAATATTAACAAAAATAAATCTTAGGATAAGGGTTATCATCAAGTACACATAGAAGGTTATATTAAATTGCAAGACTTAATTGTTCTAAGAGAGTACAATATCATAATGCTAAAGGCTTGACAAACAGTATTATCTTACAAATAATAATAGGGAAATGAAGTCAATTGTACTTTTCGACTCTTATCCCATAGCCTATTCTATTGTTGGATAAACTAGAATTAGTATTTCTAATAAATTCTTACATCACTAAAAAAAATAGAATATCCAGATTAAGAATGGAGAGGTAGGTATAACCACCATTAACACCTACATTCTTATTTATCCAATTTCACCAAGTAAGAGTGCACATGATCTCATTTATAAAAAAATAGATAGATAAGATCTAACAACACCTAGTGATACGAGAACATAATATTAGATAGGAATAATGTCTTAATATAATACTTTCACAAGTAATAATAATAATACTTAATTAGTTTGAAACATGGACATGAGGAAATCTCATATCATTTCTATAAAACCATAAATATATAAATAAGTAATGCATTACATCTATGAGAGAAATTTCACAAACAACATAAATCATGTCCAATCAAAATAATAACTATTCAAATTATGGGTTTGTATATTTTTGCTATTCAATCCAAAGGATTGTTATTTATAGGATAATAATTAGATTATTGGTTGTTATCTGAAATGTTATTGATTAATCAATTTAGATAAATACTTCACTTTTCATAAGAATAATAACCGACGAAATCAAATCATATCTTATAGATAAAAACAATACTCCCCAAATCAATTTTGTATTATTAGTTAATTAATTATCAACTATTGATTAACATTTCTAATTCATGTAATATATACTACTTAGTGGTATTAAATTTTAAACTAATTGATTAAATATCTACCATTAGTTAGATATTGATTAAGAGTTAGCTCATGTATCAACAAGATCAAATCAATTGTTTCAACAATGTATCAAGAACGTGTGGGAAAATGACATAAAACACATATTTATTATTATTGATATATAATTTCATCCCTTTAACACTACAATGTTATCTATCTAAATTTACCCTTTAATCACTAAGAAATATAATCATGTGTGTATATTTACATAACCATATTATATTACAATCTCCAATAACCCACCCAAAAATATAGTATGCAAACATATTCATATTACTACAACCATTAAATCTAGCCATGGTACATATCCCCAACATGATGGTATGCCTTAATCAAGATTTTACCATTCAAGTTTTAAGCAACGATAACATCAAGGCATTATCGAGGAAAAAGAAAAAGAACATTTCCAGCATCACAACCTAACAAGCCTACGCCCATTTTGAAGATATCATATTCTAGAATAAAGAGAATTAATTGCAATGCACTATAATCAAGGAAACCTTAAACCATTGAAGGGTTGTCTAAGGAGAGGAATTCATAATTGGTTACATACACGTTTGAGCATGACCAAGAAATTTCAACACAGATGAACAAGTAAGTTTAGCCTAAAAGCAGGGATAGAAGATTTCATTATTACACCCATCTAATCTCCTACAGTTGCTACTTCACCCTATTCACAGAGAACGACATGCAAAGCTAATAATATCAGGTTCTAGAGCTACTAGATGCATTTGTTGTTTTGTTGACCTCAAGAGACAATAATAAATAAAAATCTCTATTATTTTCTTATGTGGCGTATCTTCGCAGGGATGGCAAGGATAGATGTTGAAATCGACTTAAGAAAAATCCAAATAATCCCAAATAGGCAAGCGTAAGGACAAAATCTAAAACCTGTTTCAGCAGCCTCTCTACCTACACCAAAATGGGAGCTTTGCTACAGGGTTAGAACATCCATCAAGCATACACGAAGGAGAAAATTGTCAAATGTTGTAGTTAAAATTTCCCTGGTAGATATTTAAATAAAATGTAGAAGAGAAGGCAAGGCATGTGGACTGTTTGACAGAATGCCTCCACGAAATGCATCAAAAAAATTAAAAAATAATGCGGAGGCAGAGACAAGGCACGCGAACTGTTTGACAAAATGTCTCAAAGAAATGTAGTCTCGTGGAGTGCCATGATTACATGATATGCAGTAATGGATTTGTAGAAAAGACTTTAGAAACATTCAAGTGAATGCGGTCTCCAGGTGTAAACCCAACTCCACAACTCTTTCCAGCATCCTTTCCACCTGTACAAGAATGGGAGCTTTGGAACAGGGTATGGAAATCCAACAAAGCATAACGGTAGGGGAATTTTGTTCGATGCAGTAGTTGCAACCGCCCTAGAAGACATGTATGCAAGGTGTGGAAGTATACGCAAGGCAAGAAAACTGTTCTAAAATCAACATCAAGTTCAAAATTGCAGGACACTATATAGAAAGTCTGATTTAACAAACCATAATGAATTTCAGTTCCTTATAGTCGAATTCCACTATATCCTCACAATTTTCCAGTGCGCTATAATCCTAATGGTGTCTAATGTGGAAGTCTGACTATATATACAAGATCTTTGGCAAAAGACGAAAATGGAACTTGATTAAATGGTCATGATAAGGAGGGAAAAACCAACAAACCTTATTTTCCTTGAGCCAATCAATTCCAGCTTCTGGATCCATGTTAAAAAAGATCAAGTCCAAGAGTTTGCAGACTATGTATAAGAAGCTAATCCAATGTGCATTTACAGTGAAAAAAGAAATATCTAAAACCGATGAGCCATTGCATCACTGAGCTCCCATATCCATGGCAGAGTAACAAGATTGAACAAAAAAGGAACCCACTCTTCCATGGTCTCTGTGCTTCACTCCTGGTATTTGGCTCCCTTTGCGTGTTGTTCCTCTGTAACAGTTGGATTAGAAGACCTCATTAAAGCTATCCTCCCCCTCATTTCCCCCAAGAGCCACCCTTCATTACTCCTCTGGCTCTCATACCTCCCCAAGGTCCATCATTTGATAAAAATAATAATGGCAAGCTGGTGCGAAGGAGATTTCCTACCAGAGAAACGTGATTGGGAAGACTTCTCGTTGGCATGTCAACTAAAGAATTTAATTTCCAATCTACCAACTCTTATTTATTGCATCAAAAATAATATAGTATTTTATCCTCTCCTATTCTATCTCTCATGAAATATTTAATTAGAATTTTATCTTAATGGAAAATAAATGTCCCATCAATTGATTGAATATTTCATATACTTAGTTCTTATTGAATAAATTATTTTAAGCTTTTAATGCAACTAGCTACCTTTTGAATTATGTTCATGATAATTGAGGTTATTAAAGGAATTTGAATATTAATTATATAATAAAAATTTGTACTTTAATGTATTAACAATCCCATGTAGTTAGTTGATTATAACCCTGGCCCACCTATTCCATTCCCACTGATTTTTCCCTCCATTAAATAATAAAATGACCCTTTAGTTTTTAATTTTTTTCTTTGTAAACATCAAGCTATCCTGTTAGAGTAAAGGTTTTAACTTAATTATGTTAATTAAGTTACCTTTATTCCCTTCTCAAGATTTCACGTTAGTTTGCATAAAGTGACATTTAATAATTATATTAATTATTAAATATTTTCTTATTAAGGTTTCTATTAGGGTTTTTCTATTAGGGTTTGCATGATCTTCTTTTTATAAATATTGATTCCATTGTATTTCATATCAATTCATTCTCTCATTCTTTCTGATATATACATTTTCAATTTTCAGAGAACCCTTGCTTGTTTGTCTCCATCTCTTCTTTTGTGACAGGTTATTTGCATGTAGGTGATCTTCGGGGTTTGTGAAGTTGTATTTTCTCAACTCCTACATGGTATCAGAGCTCCACACCTGCTGCTTCTTGTTCTTGTTTTGAATATTTTTGGAACTTCAAAGGTTTGGTGCTTGTTTTCTTGATCCAAGGCATACCTGCAATTTTGAAGCATTTTCAGTTCAAACAGACCTTGCCATTGCGTCTGCAGCGGTCCAAAACCCCTAAATCGACTATTCATTCATCCATTTTGGACAAAGTCAAAATTTGAGGCAAAAAAAATTTGTAGTACAGTCATGGACGTCGCCTGCCTGGTAAAAAAAAATTATTTATTTTTCTGCAAAAATTTTCATTGTAAAAAAATTTTGATTTAAAAAAAAAAAAAAAATTGCAATTTTATGGCTTGTCGGCCCGGTACAAGGGTACCCGCAGGCCTGCGGGCCCTGCGGTATGGTGGTCGGCCTGCCGACCAGCGGTACTTGCAGACCGCCAGCCATGGGGGTGGGCCCACGTGCCTCCCTCATCTTTTTAAATTCAATAAAATTTATTGTAATATTTTTTGATTGTTTTTCTATTTAAAAAACAATTTTTTTTTTAAATAAGCCCAGTTGTGCATTTACGGTGACGGCCGTTTGGCCGTCAAATTTAGACTAGTATTTTTGCACTGACTTTTTCCCTCTTTGGAGCTGATTTATTTCGGAGGCCGTAACTTGGGCATACGATATCGTTTTTTGGCAAACGAGATATCATCGGAAAGCTGGTTTTCTCATCTTTCTAGTGGTGTGGGTCTTATCACTTATTTTTTCCATTGGTGCATTCTATAGCCAGTTGAAGACAAAAGGATTTTTTTCAATCTCAAGCTCATAACTTTTGATCAGTTTCTCTGTTTTTCGCAATCTCAGCGGCGTTGGAACCGTATTTCAGAGCTCTTCAGTTTCATCTATGCCATTTTTCTAGATTTCACTCTAGGTATATTTTATTCAGTTATTTGTGTTTTCACACTCTGGTGGATTACCTGGACACATTTGCTCTTAAAAACTTTTTGTTCGCATGGGATACTTTGTTATTGGTTGTTCTTCATGTATTTCTAGCTTTGTCCTTTTTGAACATTTTGAGCATCATTTGTAAGCAATCTTTTATGTAAACGCACTGAGATAAAATTTCACACTATTGTACATGCATCTTTTGGGGATTTTGCACATAAGGTTTGCCATATTTTGTACTCGCACTATTATTATAAAGTGCCATGAGGGGTTGTGTAGTTTTCCTTTTTTTTTCCATCACATCTTTGTCTGGTGAGTATCCCTCCATGACGATAGTGAATCCATACCATGGGGGGTTGTGTAGTTTTCATTTATTTTGACATCACACCTTTGTACAGTGAGTGTCCCTCCACGACGACCATGGATCCATATGATTTCAGCCTCATGCATGTATTCTTTGTTTTGCACACCACTTTTTCAGTTGCAGGTGCTATCTTGCGCACTTTCATATGTTTCTTCTCCTTCATGCACTACAGGGTGTTTCACATTATTTCAGTGGATCTGTCAGGCTCTCCCAGTTCAACATTATGGGGGGATTATTATACTGTTTGTGCTAATTCTTCCTTGGTTTCACCTTGGAAGGGATCTTCCATTGTCAGTTGATCAGTGTTTCAGACTATTGGTTCTTGTGCCATCTGTATCTTCATTCTAGGTGTTTGCCTTTATTTGCCATCTGATTCGAGTAGTATCGTATGGGCACTTATGTAGATTATTGTCTTATTGCTCTTGATCATCCTATCTTCAGTGGAGGTTCTTCAACACCATAGCAGTCATCTTTCGACAGTTGTTTGCAACTTTTTTTGCTTCAATGATGTTCTTCTTCTTGGCTTTCTGCATCTCTTTTGGGAGTAGAGCTTTTTTCCATGAGGTTTTCTCTATTTCTCCATTTTACAGAGATTTGGTTGTATTTGGGTACCTAATCTGGCCTAGTTGTCGAGACCCATGTTGCCTTCTTGCATTGTAGTTACCTTTGCTTTCTTGCATTTGTTTGTAGCTGCACTATTGCTCATCTTAAGGGGGGGTGTTAGAGTAAAGGTCTTAACTTAATTTTGTTGATTAAGTTACTTTTATTCCCTTCTCAAGATTTCACTTTAGTTTGCATAAAGTGACATTTAATAATTAAATATACTTATTAAATGTTTTCCTATTAGGGTTTTTCCTATTAGGGTTTTATTAGGGTTTGCATGATCTCCTTTTTATAAAGATTGATCCTATTGTATTTCATATTGATTCATTCTTTCATTTTCTATGATATATACATTTTCAGTTTTCAGAGAACCCTTGCTTGTTTGTCTGCATCTCTTCTTTTGTGACAGGTTATTTGCATGCAGGTGATCTTCGGGGTTTGTGAAGTTGTATTTTCTCAACTCCTACATATCTAGGTTAGTAAATTTATAATATTCAAAATATTCTTCCTCATTAGAATACAATTAATCAAATTTGTAGGATTCGAACTACTATAATATTTAAACAAACCGACACATTTTGTGTAAAAATAAAATAAAATTAAGAAAAAACCTTCAATAATTTTCTCATCTTTATCTTCTTTACCATCACTCTCGAAAAATTATAAGGTTGAAAATACCTCACCTTCTATCCTATTCTATTAAATCAAGTTAGATCTTACCATTCCTCAACATATTGAATGTTTCTTTATTTCTCTCGATAACATGGTAAACACCTCAACCTGTATCCATCTTTTTAGAATGCATCTTTAGATTTAGATTACACTACCCATAGTTGGGGAAATTGTTCATAATATAGTTGAGACAAGGTAATCTTCTTTCCAACAAACACCATAGGAAGGATTCTCCCACAACCAACTATAAACCTCTTCCTTGGATACCCTCAAATGCAACCCTTTTCCTACCATGTAGACACCACCCTTTTTCAATTAGAACCATGGCCATTAATGATAATTGATTTGGTTGCTTTGTTAATCAAATAATAATATCTTTTTATTATTATTCAATTAACACTACCTTAGGGATTATATTAATTTAAACAATAATTATAATTATAATAAAAATGTTATGACAACATATATTTAAATGTATTACTAAGATGTGTAAGAACTCCAAAATATGCTAGTAATTTCAAGATAGTCTTATTCCTATGTCCAACAACCAACAAACACTTCCAAAATGTTGTACGTTTGCAAACATAAATAAATAAACTATAAATAGGCTTATTTGGTGGTCATGTCTATATCCATTATGCCACATGAATTATAGGATTAATACCTTAGCCATAGAATTTGAGTACGGTGAAGTATTCTAGTAAACTCATATAGGGTACACTTCTCATTAAATTTATGAATTCTCTACTACAAGGTACTTTGTTACTAGCTATTAGAGGACCCCTAATTAAATTATAGGGGATTGATTCAGTAGCCTTACAAATAACAATCAACTTAGAAAGGATCCCTCCAAAAATACAATATTATTATCAATTAAAACAGTAAATATATTCAAATATTTTATCATGAGAAACATAATTATATAGTGTTGATGTAATTAATAATGTCAGGATTAATATCCAAGTTCAATCTGTTGCGGTTTAATACTCTAGAAAATAATTTACCAAATGGTTTGAGTATGTTGTTCTATGACACAGAGGTTGACCAAGAGCCTATTAGTCCATACAAAGTGATCAAACTGAGGAATAGGTGGCCTTATCTATGATTTAGCAACAATGATATATAGATTCCCTGAATTTTGCAAACTGATAATTGAAAGGAACAGTAATAACAAAGCAAATAGGATTATATTCAAACTCAGATCAGTAGTGGTAACCAATGTTTTTCTTTATAAGAAATTTCAAAGTTTATTCTTCCTCGAAGAAGGATGTCTTCTTTATTTTTCTACTACAACAAATGAAAGCAATACAAATTTATCAACTTTTGCATTGAGTTTATAATTTTAAAACTAAAAAGTAATAAAATTATTTACTTTAGAAGCCAATATGGATACAAAACTTAAGCTATATGAAATCTATGAGCTAATTAATTCTAAAATATGAATTTAAGGAAAACAATAGAGATGATGAGGTAGGCGAGGGTTTTCCATGGCAACAAGAGCCCGAGTACTTAAGGTAAAGAGAGGTTGTAGGTATAGAGGTTTGGGTTCTCCTTGGGTTCATTCATAGAGGTGGTTGTTCTCCTAATGAAGTAGAAAGTGTTTATCAAGTGTCACATAACATTTAATTGAATCTAAGAACATAATTTGACTCTTCATCTCAATTTTCATTCTATGAAAAGAGACACAACTTTTTTGTAGAAGGATAGAGGAGCTAGAGGAAGAAAGATGAACTTCAACTCTATTCGCACAATGAAAATAACTTATATTTGAACACAATACGTTCTATGGATTCTTTGAGTTGTAGTGGTAATTTTTCTATGGAATAAGCAAAGATGATCTTGAGCTCTATTCACATGTAAGAAAACTACACTTATACAAATGTTTTTGTATGGTTTCCCATCAAATGAAAATAGTGAATTTTCAAGGCAATGGATTTTCAAGTATTCAATAATCATTTCCAAATAAACAAATTAGTGAAATGGGAATACTTAATACTTTAAATTGTAACAAACATTATTTTTTTCAATAAGATGAGTTCAAGTGTTAAATGTAAGAAAATCTAAATATAATTTAACTAATTTAACGACATTCTTTTTATGAGTCTATCACAATGAATTTGTAAATAAAATTGAAAAAATATCTAATAACATGATAATGAATATGTATAAGAAATTTTCCATTGAGAAGTGACTTGAGAGTAGCCACCTACTCTCATGTTAATACTAATGTTTAAAATAGACTTTTCTTGGTTCTCAGGAGATACTCCCATTGTTGTAAAATACATCAACACTTTGACTTTCACACAGGCGTAGCCACTAGAAAAGGATATGTACATGCTATGTAACTTCATATGGAGTGATGAAGGATAAGATAATATTAACCTATTCCCATTGATTCCACATGAGCTTATCACAAGCATTACTAAGCAAGCTAATGGTTAACAAAATATTAAAAGAATTGAACAAAATTAATCAAAGGAAATCAATTAATGTTACAATATTGTTGTAATATTTTGGAAATACTTTATCCACACCAATATTGTTCACTATGTTATCTAATGCATCTACCTCCTATTGATATGTTATACATATATATTTTTTGTATCAATTTATTGATGTTGTATCCTAGCCATACCATATAGAACGATTTTGAAAAATATGTCATTTCCTTATCACATGCTTATTGGCATTCATATACATATCAGAGATTCATATACATATTAGAGAAATTTAGTAGTTTATCTATCTAGACCCTGAATAATAATATAATTTTCTTCAAAATCATTGATGTATATAAAGAACTTTCAACAAATCTTATTTGGAATACTTTTGGCCATATGTCGTATAATTTTCTATTTGAAATAACTAATTGATTTTTTGTTAGCCTTAATTCATATTAATCACTAACATGAACCAAGTCTACACATACCCACCCAGTTTAGTATCCAAACTATAATTGACAAGGTTAAGTCAGTACTTATTTGTGAAACATAAGTTTGACATCAATCCTAAATCATTGGTGGAACATTGGACAAAAAACCCATACCATGCAAACTGAATAAATATCATAAGTTTAAACCAACATCAAGAAAATGCTATAATGCTTGGGAACAAAAAAGAAGCCAGATTCTTGCCTCGTCATCACGAAATTAAGTTTAGATTTTTAATATCCAATAGGTAGTGATCTAAATGCGCACTATGAGAATGAATCTAACTTGTAAACTAGGTTTGAACTAATGAGGCCCAGGGCTCAAAAGATAACACTTAAGTATCAAAAGCTCTAGTTCAAAAAATTTCTGGAGAGAAATTTCAAGGGAGTACTTGCCAACCACTAGAGTTCAAGTGGTGTTAGGGACACATGATTTTCACCTAGTTGCAGAGAGATTCAATGGTAAAAACCCAATAATCTCTACTCTACATGTACCTGGGCAAAGAAATTATCCTACCCCATTAGGTTTAAACTCAAGAGAAAGGTCTAGTGCTAAGTATTTGGTAACTTCCCAAAACTACCCCAAACTATCTATCAAACCTCTTGATGAATAGTTCATCTTATAAATCATTGTATTGGTGTTGGAATATTCTACTGCTAAGCTACCAACCCTCTTGGTAATCGGTCCATCTTTGGTTCAAATCTAGTTCATTTTCTAAACCCCCTTGAGCCACATTATAGGTGCTTGAGACTCCTAGTTTGACCTAATTTTGTTGGCTTGGGATTTGATATCATGTTGAAAAATAATAAGCGCAAATATTTCTTAAAATCTAACTTGTAATAGTAATAATTATATATATATATATATATATATATATATTATTAAGTTCATAGAGGGTTTTCATAAAAGATTTTACGATGAAAAATACAAATATTTATAAATCATTGTATTCTCACAACTTCCCAAAACTGTTACAAATAGAAAATTAATTTAAAATTGTTCAAATAATAAAATATCTATCCTATAGATTACTAACTCCGACGTGGCGGTTGAGAATACAGCTATTTACTGCCCAAACAAGAAAATTTTATGATGTTCAATACCACCCTCACTATGATATGAGGGAATTTAAAATTTCTCCCAGAAGACAATATTGTTTTGTTGGTTGTTCGTACTTTAAATCATAGAATATGAACAATGTGGTAATGTACTGAGTGGCGGGGAGAAGGGATTGGAAAAAACTAACGTAAACATTAAAATATGATCACTTTTTCTTTACTTTTATTTATTACTTGTTGACATCATGGCTTCGATGTGTACAAGAGTAAGGAAAAAATCAACAGCAATGGATATAGTTTGAAGCAAGCTTCTTCCCTCAAGTGGTCATAAAAGGATAATTTAATCATAATAATACACTATTATTTTTCATCAAAAATCTCTTGAAAGCAGTAGAAAAGGCAGAATGCACTAATGTGATAAGTGGAGAGATCGGGAAATATGCGATAGTTGCATGCCTCACACGTTTGGCTTGGTAGTATGCTCCACATTAGTTATGGTTTCCTTGTTCTCATCGCCATGCATCATTTTGTCTAGAAAGTTGTAGAAATCTTGTGATCTAGTTCTTGCTCATTTGTGAACAAATTGAAGCAGCGGTTGTAGGGTGGCTGGTGTGGAGCGTGAAAAAAAAATTTAACTTGGAGGATTGAGTATGGTAGAGAACACACTTTCTCCAGATGGCAGTTGCTCATACGGCTACACCGAAATATTAATCTCCCCTAATTCTCTATCAGGATGGTAGATTTTCAAACAAGAAGCCCTGTGCGTTCCTCCAACCATTTCATAACTTGATTGAAGGGTAGTAGGAAAGAAGGATCAACCAACTGAGGCAAACACAAGAGATCCCTCCCTCAGAAGTGAAAAAAATTGGAGTACAATCTACAAGGCGTTGCAACTGATGGCTTTCAGATAAGTAACATTTATTAGCAGAGATTTGTATGAGAGACTTAAGATCTAGTATTCACCTATAGGTGTGGAAATGAATGGGATGGTCCCATCTCTAAATGTGGATTTTTGTTTACATACAATGAGAGAAGTTGGAGTGCCCACAATTTGAA
Source organism: Sequoiadendron giganteum (assembly GCA_007115665.2). Lineage (NCBI taxonomy): Eukaryota > Viridiplantae > Streptophyta > Pinopsida > Cupressales > Cupressaceae > Sequoiadendron > Sequoiadendron giganteum. The sequence continues at coordinate 77,339,431 of VCHN02000014.1, read as the reverse complement.
CCCTCTATGTTGGAAGGGATAATTCTGGTTGTTGGATTTGGTGGGTAAAGCTCACAAAGTTTTGATGTCTATGACACTTCCTCCTAATGCCAAGTGAGTTTGTAGTAAAAGTATTAAATGATAATGCCAATTATGTAACCATATTTGACATGAAACAACAATTTTAATTATTTTCCAATGATTTTCCCAACTTACTACGAAACAACAAGCAAATGCTTGATGGTTTTGGGTATTTGTGCAGGAGATTTGTTGCTTGCAAATGCTTCCTATGGACATAAAAAAATTAGCAGGAATGTTATCTTTCTTCGCTCTGTTGTGATGTGGTTTTGTGTAATACTATCAATATTTTATAATATTTTCCGGTTAGGCTTTTAGAAACAACGTATAGTTACTGTGTTTATTCCTTCAATGTTTATGTAATAAAAAAAATATGGAAGACCAAAATATTTGTAAGATATCCTTTTACAAAATAAATAAATTCTAAAATATTTTGTAAGGCTAGAAGATTTGTAAGATATCCATCTACAAAATAAATAAATTCTAAAATAAAGATACAAGATTGTGAAGTAATCGATGCCTTTGGTTGCTTGTCCTGATGACCAAGAACAAAATCCATAGTTAACACTCAAGTATTGCAGAGTGATATTTTATGTTTGGCAAATCTAAATGCCTTTAAAGATTGTAAGAAACACATTGACTATATATAATAGTCTATATAAGCTACTAATTCTAATGTCATATTACATCAAATTCTTCTAAGGATATCCAGTTCAATTGGTTCCATGCCCAGCTCAATCGATTCATATGGGTTCTACAGGAAATGGTGAATGATGGCAAGCAATGAAGTGGTTGGAGAAGAGAAGAATACCTTCTCTGTGATGAATTTCTTATGAGAGGCCTATCATTGAGAAGCGATTGAAATTTTACATGGAATTCAATCTGATTTATAAGGGAAAATATTGAGCACTAGATCTGATTTGATATACCTAGATACAATCTGATTTTATTTTAGGTTAGTGGGGAAGGTGTAAATCTGATCTCTTAATAATAATAACTGCACTAGTTATGGCCTTACATGTTTGTAAAATGACATCACTACATTGTATTCTCTCAGAAGAGATCCAATTTGATTTGGAGATCGTTCAGCTTATTAAATGCAGCATCAAATTTCATCTAGTCTACACCGAAGTTAATGTTGCAATCTACATTGAAGTTAATGTTGCAAGTAGAGTTTACCCAGTAAATGGTAAGTGGTTTGTCGAAGCGTGAGACACGTTTCAAGGCGAAACCTCACACAACATATAGCCTATCAGCTAATAATGACTTAGTATATAGTAATGTTATTGTTATTTACAAACAAAATTATTTATTTAAATATTTTAATTATTAAAATATTGTTTGTAAATAACAATAACATTACTATATACTAAGTTTTTTAAATTATTTCAAAGTAAACTAAAAAGTGTTTAACTTTATTAGCATTTATATATTATATTATATAATATTAACATTTAAAGAAAGTAAACTTACTATCATATTTATACAATAATAATTTCTAAATATTGTAATAATTGAATTTTACTTTGGGATAATATAAAAAATCAATCTAGTGTCTCAAAGCACAACATTTGAAGCAATGTAAAAACAAAAATCTAATAAAACGATATAATTGTGATATTAATACCCATAAATATTTTTTTGAATATCAGTATATAATATCAATTGCACCTTGGTGTGTAATGGGTACACTTATGGTTTTTGTTCATTTAGAGATAGAGTTTTGTATTTAACATTAAGTATAGTAGAATGTGATTGTGAAATGTTTTGAACTAAGAAGAAAAGCAATTTGAAATAAATGTATAGTAGAATGTAATTGTGAAATGTTTTGAACTAGGAAAAACAATTTAAAATAAATGTTTGTTTTGTGTATGAAGATGGAATAAAAGTGCTTATTAATGATGGTATATATATTATTATAATGTTTGAAATTGAATAATATTGAGTATACATTCAAAACATTAAATTAATTGTTCTCATGTTTATAATATAATTTATAAAATGTAAATATTAGTGAAAATTTAGAAACAATATTTAACTCTTTACTTTCTTTCTTTGTATAAGTGCAATGTTTATTTTGAGAAGCTAAATTCATTTATTTAAATATGTTTTCTAAAATATATTAGTTCTTATCTTAATTTGTAAAATATAATAATTATGATTTTTTATTTTTTTTAATATTAGTGAAAAATTAGAAACAATAAATTAATTGTTCTCATGTTTATAATATAATTTATAAAATGTGAATGTTAGTGAAAATTTAGAAACAATATTTAAGTATTTGCATCCTTTCTTTGTATGAAGTGCAATGATTAATTAGATAAGGTAAATTGAGTGTAGTAAATATAAAATATAATAATTATTACTTTAATTTGTAAAATATAATAATTATGGTGTTTTTGTTTTTTGTTTCTTTCTTTGTATAAAATGTTTTATTTTTTAAAAATATTTATTTTATATTGGTTTCATAGAAGGGACATATCTTTTTCAAAGTTCAATCATTATTCTACCACATTCTCAACTGTTGATCATTAAATAATGCTTGTGACAAACCTACCTTCTTAAATCTTGGAAATCAAAAATTCAATAAAGTATTTTATTAGGGTAAAGATCCAAGAGTGAAGACAATTAATTCATTTCACATGAAGACATATACACCATAAAAAATGTGTAACCAATCCCACATGCATGGTGATGGGATCCAAAGCAATGGTAACTTCATTAAAGATATCTTGAAGTATTATTAATGATTCTTAACAGAAAACTATAGAGCCTACCATCTATTATGCACAATTCCACTTGTAAAAAACAACTTTTCAACTTGACTCCTCTAAATAGAAATTGCAAGTTGTAACTCACAAAATAAAATGAAAAAATTAGCAATATTCAATATCTAGAAAAATTCAAAGATTGAGATAACTTCTTTTTCCTAAAAAAATTAGATCCACTGCATGTTCCCATGATTTTATATTCCATCATTGGCAAAGAGTTCCTGCGTGTACTCACATCTCATAGCCATGGCGCATGTTCTGCAACAAATCTTGTTTCAGAGCCCTCCATCTTTATATCTCAAAATTACTGAAATCTTCACTCTTATTTGGAGCTTTAATGCTGCATATTTGGAGGTCAGAGGAGCCAATTTCACATACTCCAAATTTTCTAAGACAGGAGAAGTAAAAGAAGCCAAGAAAATATCCAGCAGAAATGGCATGCTTATTTGCTATGGCCCATCCTTAGTAGCTTCATCACTGTTCTTGTTTTCCAAACTGGAATACATTGGATCAACAGGCCTGCTGTCCTCCATGGGGATGGAGCAGCAAGCAGGCCCACGTCTGCTCACCTTAGCATCTGCTCTATTTATACACTTCCTTAAGAGAGAATTGGAGGCAAGTGAATTTATAATATTGTTTTTCTTACGTTTTTAGCCATGAATTCTGGTTTGACCATGCTCTAAAAAATACTTTATATCATTGGTCTTGCAGGTTCTGTTTCTGCACCGTTACTCTGGTGATATGACCCTGCAGACTGCGCTATTCATTTCGTTTTCTTATTTCTTTCAAACTGTTAATCTGTTGTACGCCCAGCAGCTCTCACAGGGCTTGCGACCACCAGCTGTGGACTTGATGTGGTATGGAGCTGTGTTGTTTTGTATAGGCATTGGGGGGAATTTTTATCATCATTATCTGTTATCCAGGCTCAGAAAGGATGGGAAAAGAGGGTATCTGGTGCCAAGTGGAGGTTTGTTTGATTTGGTGGTTTGCCCACATTATCTTTTCGAGATTGTTGATTGGATGGGTTTGGCCTTTATCTCTCAAACTCTCAACAGCTTGGTTACTGTGTTTTGGACAGTGTTTTACCTGACCGGTAGAAGCTTTGCCACCAGGCAATGGTATTTGCAGAAAATGGAAAACTTTCCCAAGCAAAGAAAAGCTATTTTCCCTTTCATATTCTGAATTTTGTAATTTGCTAAATTATAATCTTGTTTTTCATATTCACCCAGTTACACAGTTTTTGTTACTCCTTGCATTGCCATTCCCTGATTAATACGAAGTATTTTGGTTCTTATTGTTTTGGTTCATTCTTATTTAGTTTTGTGTTAATTTTGAGGAGAATGTTTTAATATTTACATAAAGATGATGAAATACAAATTGATTAGGTTCTTGTATTTAAAGACATTCAATATATTCATTTTAATTAATTGAGAATCAAATCAAATAATTCAAATATTATTAAGATCTACACACATTAATTGGTGCTCTAAAATGAATCTAGCTCTACACAATCAATACTTGAGACATTTACATGATTAAATATTACTGCTTTCAGTATTATTCAGTTTTGGAGGATCGATCTAGGGTAACACTCCTTATAACGAATGACAATCTTTCAAGATATTTTAAAATATTGTAAGTTCCCAAATCTTTTAGAAAGCCTAAAAAAGAATTCAAGAGTGATCAAGGAAACTAAAGAGCAAAGATTAGTAGAACATACAAGATGAGTTCACAAGTACATGAAGAGTCCCAAATTAGTCCTAAATAGTTGGATTCAACCTTACACTGAATCAACATAAATTTGTAATCCCAAGGCAATTATTAGCATCTAGTGTTCTTGATCCCAAGGCTTATCAAGTCCAAATCTCCATCAATATATTCACATTCATTAGTTGTAGAGCATGTACACTTGTTTTCTAGTTGCATTCATAAACATTTAAATGAGTACAATGATTAGTATTTCCAAATCTCAACTTTAATAATAAATTAGTCTAGGTTAATTGTGGTTATGTGATTTTTTTTTGTGGGATTAGTCTAGACTAAGCTTAAGGAAGACTATTTTTCTTTACATTTTGGTGAAACCAACGAATCCTTTATAACCTATCTTTTATTTAGGGTTTCTAATCAACATAATTAGAATTTTTAAATATGTGTTTTGTTAATATACATACTATTTCCAAATTTAATCCTCCCTTTATGCTTTTGTTCTTCATTGACATATAATTCTCTTAAGGTCTGGTAAGTGCATATATTTATTATTATCTTACACTCACCCTCCCACCATTAGCTTGCATTAAGGACTTATAATTAGTGTTCATTTTTAGATTTGATACACATTATATTTTTCAACTTTTCAAATATGAAATCTCTACCTTACCAAATATATATTGTTCATCATTGTTATTCTTTCATCTTTATTTATTGAAGTCGTTTCTTGTGTCACTACATTCTATGAAGATATATATTTTATGACCTATGATAATGATTTGGCTCCTTTATTCACCTATATATTCGATCATTTTTATTTTACATAAATTGACCCTCCTTCACACACTTCTCTAGAGATTAATCTTTACCTAGTGACGAGGGTTCACATTCCTTACATACACACAACTGGATATAAAAATTACTCATAGGGTGAACTTGGGAATGTCATTTTCAAAATCATTGACAATATCTACATGGCATAAATAAAGAGTATCGTAAGTTTTAACTATGTAATATGTATTGTTATTATGTGATGTATTATCTATAGTAATAGAAGGTGCAAGTAAATATCATGTGTAATGTTATCGCAAGTGATAGGAAAAGGATAATTATTACAATGATTAGTGTTAGGATAGTCATCACAAATATAATCCCAAACTAACAAATAGACCCCTAATCCTAGAAGATGATACATAATGTATCATATCAACATATATGAGAAAGGATATGTCATATAAAACTCATGACTCTATGGATGTAAGATCATAATAATTTGGTGCAACTACCCCCATTCTAATGCATCTCATATTCCATAAAAATAGGAATCTCTATTGAACTATGGTTTCTAAGAAGAAAAAAATTTCAATAGACCATCTTTTTATCCATCTTGTTGACCCAAATTTAACTATATCAATTGATGATGCAGGTAAGTGCAAGAGGATGGGTCCATAAAGAGGGGAAGTTACATGCAAATAAAAAATGTTGAAAGGAATGAGTACCCATTTTTTTTAAATGCAATACCCTTTAGGAAAGGAGACTCGAACCTCGTATCAAAATCCCATCCTAAACGGGTACCTTTTCTAAAAATAAAATGGGTACCCACTTTGAAATGGGTGCATGTTCTAAAAATAGAATAGGTACCTATTTCAAAGTAGGTATCCATTCTCAAAAAATTGAAATCCCCACCTGATTTTTTATTTGGTTTTAGGCTCAGGAAAGGCATGGTAACCTAACCCTTAGCTTTAGACCTACAAGTACAAGGTCATGACAATGTCAAGAGAAATAACTTTGGCAATATCATGGCTCACAAGTTTTTTCAAAATTATTTTGTGAAATTAAAACCTATTATAGATCACAATGTCTAGTTTTCAAATATATATTTGTATGATTGATAGTTTTTCTATTTTTAAATTAGTTTCTAAGGAAATTGGTCCATAAACTTGAAATGTTAGGTTTTCATATTTTTGAATAACTTTTAATTTGTTAATTTTCTTGTGAAAAAATTATATAACATAAACCTACAAAAAAAAATTTATACAATGAAAAATTTCAAAAAATCATTAGTTTAGGTCAAATTATGTTGTCCTTACACAAGGGTTTTCAAAAACAGTAATTAGGGTTGATAAAAAATTACTTAGAAAAAAGATATTTAGGAAAAAATTACTAAAAAAATAGTCTTGTCAATTTTAAGTTAATTACACATCTTTCCCCAAAAAGAATTAGAAAAATACTCTTATTTAGGTCAAATTATGGTGTTTGTACATGTGCATGGTATGGTCCTAAGAAAATGGCTTTTAAAAAGTGGTTTTTATACATTCCTTTTAAAAATTGATTTCTATCGTCTAGGTATTAGAATAAATTACACATTTTAGAACTAGACTCAAAATATTAAATTTTATATTACTAGGATTTTTTAAGATTCAATGTGTAAGTGCTTCAAATTTTCATTCCAACTATGATAAATTCTCAAAATTAGGAAAAACACTTCCATTTTTGAACATTTTGTGGATCCAACTTTTTGCACTTACCCATGTTTTTAGCCTCAAACCAAAATATAAAAAAAATAGACTCCTCATGAATTTGAATTAGCTTCCTAAAAATGTACAAAAAATGTTTTTTTATGATTTGCAATCTAGATAGAGAATTCATAAAAAAACATAAAATTACAATAACACACAATATTAATAGTCAAAAGCTAAATGTATCTGCCTTATTTTATCCTTCAAGTTTCCAACTACAGTAAACAAATATAGAAAAATTCATAGTCATTTGAAAGATTTAGCCGAATCTTTAAAAAATAGAGTTTCATTATCACCTTTACCCAAATCATAACTCTTCTACCATTTGATAATATCCATATATAAATAAAAATAATATAGTATAGAAGATGTATCATACACCACACAAGAGATGTTCATTGGCCAAAGTACCATTATTTCTAATATATAAAAAAGAGTAAATCCTTAGGATGGGTAACACTATACGCTACTCTTTATGGAAGAAAACACTCCATGATACCAACTAACACATTCATTACAAAGCCATGTCTCATGCATAATTTATCCCACTTCCCATGCTCATAGCTCTAGGTCCTTTTCTAGAATAATGAGGAATCCATTATACAATAAAATAAATGACGTAAACTTTCCTACTTTCTATGTTGGTATCCCTTGGTTTGACACAAAAGGTATTTTTTGGATCAACATGAGTTAAGTGTTTTACTCTATTCATGAGACATAATTGATACCATTATCTACAAGAAAGGATTAACGATACTTTCATAAATGTGCATAGCCCATGCTCTAGAGTTAACTATGGTAAGTTTTTCTACTAAAAGGTATGGATACATAATGCCACATCTAGGAGTAACACAATATATTAGTCCTTAGATTGTGCCACAATGTATATAATTAAGGTGTTGGATATGGAGGAGGATTCCAAGGAAAATACTCCATAATATAGAAATTCGGATAAAGGGATAGATGTGTAAGATGGACTTAACCAGTCTATACCATTGAGGTAATGATGACTTATTTTAGGTAGTTTGGAAATAGAACACAAAATTAAATGGATAATAGATTTTTTTAATATTTTGAGATGATTATATTAGGACTTTAGGACTAGGTGATTTATTGTAAAACTTACAAGTAGTAGGTCTTGTAATTATTTAAAAAGAATTGTAAATAATGTGACCACATGGAAAAGACATCCCCACTTAGATATCATCTTGAGATTTTCTATTTGGTATTCTCTACCATGTGTCATTGGTGTTATGATAATTGTAAGAATTCATTGATTAGGAGTTTACTAGATTGATTGTGACTAGCATATTTGAGTGTTATTTATATCATGTATAAGTGGTGTGTCAGTGATAAATTGTTACATCTATATGGGGCACTTGCTTGATTTTCTTGTAGCCTTCTTGGTCTTGTGAGTCAAACCTATCAATTAGAAGCTACAATTTATTTATGGATGAGATATACTTTGAGGTTGAGCACACAATTTGGACTTGGACCACCTTGATTTATTTCTACCTCATGGTTTTGAGCCCATGATTTTGGAAAACTATTCTTGGTTTCTAGGTTCTCCTTGGATTCTATATGTGGGGATTGGGATGGATATTGTACATAGAAATTTATGAAGGGTTATACTACTAGAATTCCTCTAGATTGAAAGTATAGATTTATGAAGCACAAGGATTGCTACTACATTGTAACTATTGTTATTGACTAATACATTGGATTTGGTGCTTTGCTAGGATTTTCCCTTATGCAATTTTTCTTGGGTTATACCTATGTCACTTTGTGATTGTCTCATTTTATTCTATTTTTTTTTTCTCTTATATTCTTGTTCTTTTCTTAGTTCTAGTTATATTTTGAAACTTTGTTAAAATTTAGTTAGATTGGAAAACTTGTTATACACTCTTTGTGGGATTAATTAGGATTAAAGCTTAAATTGTGAGTTTTGTAATTAGTATTTTGTTTTAGGGTTACATATGTAAATCACTTCTATAATATAGGTGGAAAGGATAATTAGAAATAAATTTGAGTTTTGGTAGCTTGATATGGAGGATTTTCTTATTGAAAGATATTTTTGGGTGGAAATTTTAGATAGAAACTATCCAACATGAAAGATGAAGACTAGGTTATTATTAATAGAAAGACAAGGATCATGTTACAGCTTGGATTTACCTTGTAGATTCACTACACTTAAATATTCTAGCGAAACCACCATTAGGAGAATATGAAAGAATCTGGGGAGCTTGTACCAAACAAAGCTATAGTGAAAAATATGTTATCATGGATTAAGCTTTACTCCTCAAGGATGAGTGACTAAAATTGTGATAGACTAGTTGAATACATTCAATATCATGGTGAGATATTTAGCATATATGGATGTGAAGAAGAATGAATAGGACCAATTCATAACCCTCTTGTGTTCTTTACTTGATATTTGGGACAACCTCTTCATAAAAATTAGTAGCATTGTCTCAAAGATAAATCTTGATGAGGTGGTAGGTGCACTACTTTCTAAGGAGATGAGGTTGAAAATATTGAAATATATCAAAGATGAGATGACTATTAGAGGCTATTCCAAGGATATGGGAAAGAATAAGAAAAAAATAAAAATATGCTAATTCTAAGGGGGGATCTAAGTCTCAGTAGAACCAAGGAGAAATATTGGATATGTGGAAAATCATGCATGTTAAGAAGGACTTCAAGGAGAATAATACCAAGGGATTAAATGATGATTTCGACTCATGAGCATCTAATGATAATGGTGGTGATTATTTTTTTTCATCCCTTACTATTTATGGGCATGAGAGAACAATGATTATTCATCTTGATGCATTCTTTCTCATGACTTCTAATAGGGAGTGGTTCTTAGAATCTAATATTATAATTCAAGACTAAAGGAATTCAATTTCAAAGTAAATATTCCTTTTTAGTGTGTTAATTTTGATTATCCCTTATTATATATAAAAAATGATATTAAAGTTGAACTATTATTGTTGAATATAATACGTACAAGAAAAAAAAATTATGAAGATAAAAGCATTGTTAAGAACATGATATAATAGGCTATAATTTTTTAGGGTGATCCCAAAATGTTGGTTTACAATTTCTGGGAGATTCTGATTTTTGCTGAAGGGTAAACCCACAAAAGTGGTTTACAATTTGAGTGAGGAAGGAAAAGTTGCAAAAAACAAAAAATTGGCTTTTGGGGTTCAAATGAACCATTTGGTTTGAGCAAACCAAAAGAGGGTTTGAATGAACCCTGGTTCGAGCAACCAATTAAATGCAATGTCCCACCATGCCCGCCTAAAAACAAAAAGAAAACATTTTTTGAAAGGGGGTTCGAATGAACCCTGATTCGCCCAAACCCCCCTTTTCCCACCTTCTCACCCTTTGACCCAAAAAAACTTTAGAATTTTTCCCTTCGAAGCTCGGTTTGAGGATGAAAATGGAGGAGACTTCACAAGCCCAACCAGATGATGGTAGTCCTCAGAACAAGCTATCCAACAAATATAATTTTAATATGTTTTGGTTTTATTATGTATTTATTTTTTTAGTTTTATTAAACATAGGTTTTTCACCGAAAATCAATCTCTTTATTCTGCACATGTGGAAAAATAGTAGATTATCAAAAAAAAAGTTGAAAAATATGAGTGCACCAGATATTGAAGTCCTTGATCCAGCAAAAAAAATTGAATTTTGATACATACAAAAAAAGTTACGTTGTATACAGTCTTCATATGTCTAAATTGTAATTGGTTTGACTTTGAAACTTGATTAAGGAAAAAATATTTAATAAAACACTATGAAACCAATTGGAAGCACTAGATATTGTAGTTACAAATCTAAATTCAAAAAAAATAGAATTTCATCCTTCATGGAAAAAAGTAATGTTGTATATGGTGAGTGTCACTCCTTAAAAATGTTGTTTACTAAAAAAAAAAAACTAGTTTTTGAAGGAGCCGAAAAAAGAAGTGCAATCTTATTCCAAAAATTTTGAAAACAATATATTTAGAATCTAAAGACAAAATGTCACAAATCACTATTTTGCATCATCTTCAAATTCCTCGCGGTTTAGCTGCTATAAGTGTCTGAAAGTGAAGATTTAGTTAGAAAGAATTATTTCAGTGTCCAATTTGGCCAAGACCAGTATTGTGAGATCACTCTGAAATCACATATTTTAAGAAAATATAATGATTTAAACCTTTAAAAGTTTCATTTTAAGGATTCCAATTGAAGAGGGTTTGATCAAACCACCTTAGATCAAACCCCCTTGGAAAGAACCCCACTAGTTTTAAACCATACCTATAATGGAGTCTCCTTTACACCTATCAAAATATTGATAAAAAACCACTTTTGATTTACTTTTTGGGGGATCAAATGAATTCATTTAGAATTTGTTTTTTAAAATTATGTAGTCCTTATTATAAGTTTCCCAAAAAGTATAATTTTAAATAAATTTAATTTTATTATTATATTTATTATTTATTTCTTGTGAATGTAGGTTTTTCACCAAAAATAAAGCTCTTTGTTCTGCACATGTGGAAAAATAGAAGATTATCAAAAAAACATTGAAAATATGAGTGCACCAGATATTGAAGTCCTTAATCCAACAAAAAAAAAGATGAATTTTGATACATACAAAAAATGTTGTGTTATACGGTCCGCCTATGTCTGAATTGTAATTAGTTTGACTTCTAAACTTGATTAAGGAAAAAATATTCAATGAAACAAAAAGAAACCAATTGGAAGCACTAGATATCGTAGTTACAAATCTAAATTCAAAAACAATAGAATTTTATCCTTCATGGAAAAAAGATGTGTTATACAGTGAGCATCACTCCTTAAAAATGGTGTTTATTGAAAAAAAACTAGTTTTCGAAGGAGATGGAAAAAGAAGTGCAATTTGATTCTAAAAATTTTGAAAAAAAATATTTAGAATCTAGAGACAAAATGTCACAAATCACTATTTTGCATCATCTTCAAATTCCTCATGGTTTAGCTGCTATAGGTGTTCGAAAATGAAGATTTAGTTAGAAAAAATCAGTTCAGTGTCCAGTTTGACCAAAAATTGTAAACCGGTATTGTGGGATCACCCTTTATAGTCTATATAAAATATAAATATTTTTAACATTATATAATAGATTGTGATATTTCATAGTCTATTATATAATATTATTTATACATATTATTAATATTTTGTTCTATATAAACCATTATATAATATATTAATATAATAGCTTGCCATAGTCTATTGCTTTGTTTAATACTAGCATATTTTAATTTTATTTAATATATTAATATTATATGTATATGTTTTTGAAATGGTAAGTAGCATTTACAGGGTGATGTACCCTTCACAAAGGGCCCAAGGGGCCAAAGGACAACATAGTTCAAAACAGAAATTGAACTATAGGAACAAACAGAAATAGTTGATAGACAATTGTAGGAACCAACAGATCGTTAATTGTAGAACAAACAAAATTTAGACAACCCCCGAACCTGAGGGATCTAAACTAACTCCCCAAACCTGAGGCCGAGAAGACGCAACAAATTTGGAGAGACCCTTCTTCTTCTGTAGCACAACCGACCAGGAAGGCTCGGAATCGAGAACCAACAAGCAAGGCGAGTGGAGCAAATCCACAGCAGTCAACCCGAGAGAGGAGCCACCACGCAGCAAGGGAGCTGACAGTGAAGCAACGGAGGTAGGAACTAGTAAAGGAGCAAGCTCTGACAAAACAACAATAGCAGATTATGCAGGAATGACAGCAGAAAGATCTGCAGCAAGGATAGCCGAAAGGGGGTCCATGGAAGGCTCAGGAAGATCGTCCTCCTCAGAGGAACTAATAGAAGGGGGATAACCAACAGTGGGGTGGTATGTGCAGGCATTCTTCCACCAAGTAGCAGCGCTCTTGCAGTGAGCAAGGGGGCAAATGGAGGCCAAATGACTAGTGGAGAAGCACCTCCTACAACAGAAGGGGAGGCCCTCATAGTCCAGCAGTTGTGTCCAAGGTCTTTCCTCCACCATTAAGATCACATCCCCATGGAGAGGTTTGGAGATGTCCAAGTCTACTAACACTCGAGAAACCGTAGGAGATGCCCTAAGTCACGAGTAGTGGAGTCCACCATCAAGAACCATCCAATGGAGTTGCCAATAGCTTCATAACATGAATCCTCCCAGAACTGGAGAGGGAGATTCGGTAAACAAACCCAAACAGGTCTGGTATTTAACAGCTCAGTGAGCGGATTGAAAGAGCAAGACCAAGGCCAGATGGATAGCGAATGAACCCCCCACATCCACCCCTAATCCAGCACGCAATCACGCTCCATAGTCAAGGCAAAAGTAGCAAGGAAGAAACCCCTAGCACAATGGTAAAGCTCAATCTACCCAGAAATAACGGGCTTCCAAGAGGTAGAAATCCAAGCATAGAGATCCGGGAGTGAGGGCCATAATCCATGGAACCTACAAACCACACCCAGTTTCAGATAGTATTCCTCATTTTCAGCAACTTCAAGTTCGCAAACCACCACCGGGGAGGCACGAGCACAGGGCAGAGGTTTCACCCTAGCCTGAGCAGGTACAGATCAGACATCCACCTTGGAAACAGCGTCAGAAAAGGATTTCCACAGGCAGCTCGAAGGCAAAGGAACTCCAGCATGGAGAGAAGAAGGAACAACAGGCGAGACACCCACATCCACGCAACACCCATTGGACGGGCAGCCAAGAGGAAACGGAGCAGGAACCCCACACCCCGCAGCACCACCACCGTCCTCAGCCCCCAGCCCAATCCCCAGTCCGCAGCCCGCAAGAGAAGAGACCGCAACAACAGGGAGCCATTGCCCAGTTTGAACAGGTTTCCCACTCAGAGACATCTTTTTTTTAATATCTTCAAACAACATTGAAATCAATGTTGTACCAAAAGTGTTGTATGCTCATAAGTTCTCTATAATAGCAACTTAATAATATATTAATTTAATTTATGTTTTTCACATAATTTCAATAGCCTTTATTTCAAATAATTAGCTTTATTTTTTTATTAAATAATTATTGACATCAAGCATTTAATTTGTCTATGGTTTTTCCTTCAATTTTTTCCTCACTCTTCACTTTTCCTTCAAACCACTTGGCTCTTGCTTCCTCCACAAATTTTTGGGGTTTTATGTTTTCCAACCCTCCCAACCCCCCTTTTCCTTTTTATATTCAAATCTGCTAACTCATTGTTCATTCTTCTCTCTTTTGTTTATCATTCTAATGATGGATCATGAAGTATGATTTGAAACATTGTAGGGAAAAAATTGCACATAATTTATCTAGAAATCTTGCACTAATATACACTAATATCATTATGGATAGTGGAAACAAAATGTTATTAAAAACAATTATTATAAATATATTTTTATACATTCTATAAATCACTAGATTTTTGGGTGTAGTAAATAAAAGTATATTCTTTTTTGGATATTAGTTTCTAAGTCTATATTTACGAAACTAAAATTAATTTTTTATTTGTTATTAGTTGTGTTTTAGAATAATTCTAATCTCTATATTTAAAATAAGTTTTTAAAAAAAATTAACGAGCTATTTAATGGTTTATTTGTTATATTATTCACCTAAAATTTAGTTTTAATTTTACTTTTAAAAACCTATTTTAGAAAACTACATGTAAAGAATTTTTTAAAGATTATTTTATTTTTTATTAATTATTTTTAAGTGCATCAATTTATATATTAGAAAAAAATATAGTTTATTTGTAATCATTCTTGAAAAATAAATTGAAAGGAACAATAGATTGTAATTAAAACTCGAGGGAGTCAATTTGAGAATAAGTTGCTAGATTAATTTTTTAATAGCCTTTGTCCCAAATAAAATTTACTAACCATAGCATTAGAGAAGACTTTTATTGAAATAAGGGTTCGATCATATAAGTGATAATTACATTCAATAGGCTTATATTTCAATATCCTTCACTTTTTAGAGAGAAAATATTATATTTATTTGATATCTATTATGTTATCATATAATTAAATAGTGCAATTTTCATAGTTCAAAGGTGTGAATTTCAATTTTGGAACAAATGGTTGATAAAAATATTAATAGTAAATTGATTATGGGACATCATAACAAGTGGGTGAGCTAGTATTAAGTGCAAAAGATAAGATTAAAAAAATAAGAGCAAGAAAATGATGCTTAAATATTCTTTTGTATTCAAAATGTAATAGATCCAAATATTTATCAAAGAATTGTAGGTTTCGGACAAAAAAAAAAGCATGGATAGCTTTAAAGAGTTCATATCAAGAGATATATTAGGTAAGGGTTACAAAGTTTCAAAATATACAAATGAATTTTGAGAAAATTTTAAGAATGAAGAATGATAAAAAAAATTGAAGATTATTGTGCTAGAGTGAATAAGATGAGCATGTGTGGAAGATAATGAAAGAGGGTGTGGTTGTGAATATTATGAGATATATTACACTCAAGTGGATGCATATTTTAATTATTTCATAAGAGAGGGTAAAAGCACAAAGTTGTGTCACACTTTCAGCCAACCTATCAGCACAACTAAATTTAAGTATTTCTAACTAAAAATCAATTTTGGTCAAACATATGACCTGGTAAGATTCATTCTAGCTAAGTTAGATACTTCCAAAATTTATTCAACTAAAAATTTTGGCTAAAAATATATAGAGCACCATTTTGAGTCCAATTTACAAAAAAAAAAAATTATTTGAAAAACTTGAAGTTTTAATAACTCCTCATGTGAATAACATTTTTTTTTAAATGTAAAAATACCCTTTGTAGATCCATAAGTCTAGTTTTCAAAACTATATTTATTTTAATAATTTAATTATTATTATTATTTTTATTTTTATTTATACTAAAAGTAGGTTATCAGCAAACAATATTAGGTTGATTACCATGCCAAAGAAAAATATTGAAACTTATTAAAAAAAATTGAAAAAATATGATGCACTAGATAAAAGAATCTATTTCAAGATGGTATAAAAAAAAAATCATTTTAGATAAATATTTAATATGAATGTTGACGTCCAATGGAAACTATTGTTTTTTATTTACGCACATTTTAATACTTATATACAAATATGTATTTATCAAAATTGGAAAAAAAAAATATCCATGCACTAAAGTTTCAAGTTATAAATACACACAAAAAAATTGAAAGAAAAAAAAAAAATACTATAAAAAGTTTGGTGTCCCGTGCAACTTTATTTTTCAGCATTTTATCAGCAACTAAATTATAGTGTTAATTTATGAAAAACTAGTTTAAAATAATTTTTTAATTTCTTATAAAAAATACAAGCATAAAATATACTAAAAAATACATATTTTACTAGTTTACATCATTTAAAAATTCAAAACATATATGCTACTTTTTAGTGATTCAAGTTTAAAAATTGGATCAGCATTGTGCTAGAGTGATAGATATGGTGAATAAGATGAGAATGTGTGGGAGATAATGAAAGAGGGTGTGATTGTGAATATTATGAGATATATTACACTCAAGTGGATGCATATTTTAATTATTTCATAAGAGAGTAAAGATCTAAGTATTCTAAAATTTGAAGAACGGATTGAATCTTTACTTACTCATGAAGAAAAAAAAACTAATAATAATAATCAATTATCAAGTATAAACTTTCCTCTTGGAAATAAGGGACATAATTCTTTTTTTTATTCAAGAGGTAAATTATTTTGAACCGGAATACAACCACTCAACAATACCACCCCAACGCGGTTTGAACCTTGGTAACAAGAACAACAATGCCACCTTTAAACCATCACACCATGCCAACATTGACAATCAAGGACATAATTCATATTAAATTATTTGGTTCTAAGTTTAGAGGAAGAGTAAAAAGTAGAGGCCATGGTTACTCAAGAGTTAAAGGTAGAAGAATTCACATGAAGAAGAAAAATAAACTATGCATAAGAGTACACAATAAATCCAAGCTAAGGTTCAAGGTAGGGTAAATTTAAAGATCCACCAAAGTTCCCCCTTTCATGAAACAAAGTTGAGAAAATAAATAATAAGGTATGGTTTCTATATTTAGTTTTTTCTAATCATATGATAGGTTGTAGATAATAATATTTAAATATTTATGATTTTTTTTGAGGTAAGATTGTGTGATATTAAAGAACTTGAAGTTTATGGAAATGGAAAAATGGATATTGGCATTAAAGATAAGGAAAAGAATTTTTTATGATGTATAACATTTATCAAAAACAATCTAATGAGTATTGGATAAATCATTGAGAAATAAATTAATCTAATATGTGATCATAAAATTTATACTATCTATGATAAAATTCAAGGAGGAAAGTGGATTGTTATAATATATTTCACAAAGTACCAAATCTTCCTATTGAAAATCAAAGCAAGCGAATCAAATGTTTGTTATACTACTATTAATGATTCATTTTATTTTTATGACACCAAAGCTATGTGCATCTTACCTTTTATAGACTAAATATTTTTTAACAAAATATATGGTACGAGTAACCAGAGATCCAAGAAAAAGGAAATGAAGTGTGTAAGAGTTGTTCACTTGGAAACCATCATAAGGACAAGTTTACATAAAGGGCATGGAGATAAAATCGGCCATTATGATTTATTCATTCATATTTGTGTGCCTTTATTTCCATGACAAACATAGATATGAAGCATTGCATAGTTACATTAATTAATGATTTTACAAGATACGTATACATTTTTTAAAAAATTAAGAATAAGAGACTCTTTTGGAGTATTAAAAATGTTTTAAGCTATGGTATAAAAATAAAGTGGATGATCCATAATATGTTTAAGAATATATAAAGGAGATGAATTTTGTTTAAAATATTTTAAAGAATTTTGTGCGAATCAAGAGATAGTTAGCAACACCTTATACATTACAAAAAAATGATGTGGTAGAAAGAAATAATAGAATACTAATATAATTAGAAATAATCATGCTAGAAGAAAAGAGTATGAATATGATGTTTTGGGATGAAATAGTTAATGTCTATTTAAATCATGAATATGAACCTAATTATTGCAATAAGAGAGAACAATAAATAAAGTTTGGTTTGGAATAAAGTGTGTGGTGGAATACTTCAAATTATTTGGTTTATTATTTTATGTTCACATAGGTGATGATAAAGATAGATATTGGATGTAAAAATTGAAGCATGCATATTTATAGGTGACAATGTAGAAAGGAAATATTACAAATTTATTCTCCTTAAGGAAGGAATAGAATTATTTTTAAAGATGTAATATTTGATAAAGTAGGAGCCTATATAGACCACTTGAAGAAATAAAAATAAACAATCAAGAAGAGAAATAATTTGGTATCAAGAAGAGAAAAATGAAAGTATAAAATTTACATCAAATTCAAGCAATATTGTTACAAAATTAAGAAGGTAATGCAAAATCTTCATCCAAATCTAATGACAGGCCATAATTTTGAAAGCATATTAACAAGGATCCAAGTTAGAAAAATTAATGAAGATGTTGAATCCATAAATGATGCATTTTATTCAAATATTAAGGTAAAACCTACTAATTTTGAATAAGTGGTTGAAAATAATGTATGGATTATGTCAATGGAAGAATATATTGATGCTATTGACTAAATATGATATCTTGTAAAGATACTAAAAGATAAATAAATAATAGGAGATAAATGACTTTACAAGGTAAATTACAAAAGTGGTGGTATTGTTGTCACTAAAGTATGCACCCTTACTGAGTGTAGAACTTAGCTACCTTGTGAAACATGGGACCATCTTCAATATGTGGGTAACTTATGATGAAGGTGAGCCTCCAAAGAGGGCTAGTTCCCTTGATACCTCACCTAAAATGACTTAACTATTTCTTTTGTTGAGGAAAAGGGGTGAAAAGATATAAAATGAAACTATTGTCCTATGAAAGTGATGCACCAAGTTCCAACTTGTATAAGACTTGTACCAACTATTTCTACTCACAATTTTTCTTAATAAAATTTTTTTCTTTACACATAGCTCATTTTTGACAAGTTGGCACATCAATATTTTATAAGAAGGTTAAAACTCAGCTTTGTTGAAGGAAAACTAGGTGTTTTTGCAATTATAGATTGTTGAAAGTAATAACACAACCTATGACTTGTATGATTTTTGTTTGTTTCTCCATAATGATGTTTTCAAATGAGGCATAATTCAAGGGTTTATATGAAATAATCACAAAAATTATATCAAATCATTTGCAACACCTAACACTTAAAATTTTGATAAGACCAAACTAAAATTTTATTGAAAATAAGAGTTTCTTGCTATACCTAGTCCAAAATTTGCTTTGAAATTACTTGAAAAATGATGTATTACATTGATTTTACAGTCATGAAATAATTGATTTTTGAGTTAATTATGCAATGTTTTTGGAAGAACTTCAAAAGGCTACAACACTTGACCGAAAATTACAAGAACTAACTTGGAATGAGCCTAGGTGTGCATTTTAGCCTTCAAACTACATCTTAGAAAGTTTGAACATGTATCCTAAAGATAGAATGACAAGTACATCTAGCTTTTGATTGGGTCAAAATCCTCCTCTTGGGCACTGGAAAAATCCCTCATGTTTTAATTCCACAAAAACTTCAAGGTGTCGATGAAAGAGAGTGTTCTTGAATTTTCAACCTTTGTTAGCTCCTAAATATTTTCAAGTGCCCCTATATCCCTTCGAAATAGCTTCTAGGTCACTACAAATTGCCCCTAGATGTTCTCAACTTGCTCAAGATTGATATGACTAGCTATTAGTGCCTCTAGAGCCACTTTTCATGATAATAGGATATGTGAATTTTAATATTTCAAGGTGATTATGACTCCTTGGAAGGCATAGGATAATTTTTTCTTCGATATTATTTGTAATCCCATAATAACTCCTAGCCAATCATCTTGTCTTATTATCATGTTTAACTCACAGTTAACTCTATCTTTAGGGTTTCATCACTGCATCATTTAATTGTTATTGACATCTATTTATTCTCTATTGTGACTATCCTATAGAGTATCACTCTCATAGGACTGTGTCTCCATTGTAGTGATTTTCATCTAGTCACTCATAATTGTCTTTTAGGCTATGATTTACCTTAAGATTTTAGGGATACAACATCCCTATCATTTTTAACAACAATCACCTCATGATTCTACCATAATTTGACTATTCCCAACATATTTTTCTTCTATCACAATATTATTGGATTATGCATGCTAGCTTTGGTTTATGCTATCCTTTCATCTGCTTTGTGATTACTATCACTCTCTTACTTGTCATGTTCTAACACTTACACTTTCCGTTCTTACCAAACATGTACTTGTAGATTGTCTTTCATATGAGTGTATGCCAATGACTTTATAACTATGCCATCAAGTGTTGTCTTTGGCTATCATTTCTCATGCATCCAAGATTCTAGAACCATATTCATTGACTACCATTTTAATGTTGTCCTTTATAAACAAGAAATCCAATTAGATATGTGTCAAGTAGAAACTTTCAACCTAATGCTAAAGAACCATTTCACGTAGGATTGAGAAAGTTTCATAGATATATTATTTGCAGCCCTCGCAATCATCCAATGATATTTTAAATATTCCCCTTTGATCATCGATAGGATTGTTGCACTAGTACACAAAGAAAAATTGTGATGATGCTCTTTGATAGATGAGTTGGCCCTGGCCAATTATTAAAAACATCTTGATAGAGTGTTGTCATAACTCTTGTGGTAAAGTGTGGTTGCAATGATACGGTGGGTCATATGTTTTTGGTTGCATTTAGGATGAATTTTTAGGGACAAATAGATGTTGAATTTGAGGAGTGGGATTTGGATTTCGGATGTGATAATTGGTACTCTAGAGGTGGGTGTGTGGATAGATGGACTTTGGATTTAGGGATTTGATATTTAGATTTAAATGAGAGATGTTGGGATTGGGTGGTAAAATTAGATTTTGATTTGGGATAAGACAGGATTGGGACCAACATTATTTTTGGATAGTGAAGTTTTGTATGATAATTGTAAGTAATGTGTATTTTTTTATTAATGAATTTATTTTGATGATTCACTTTGATTTGATTCATAAATTTACTTTGCTTTAGGATTCATATTTATTTTTTACTTTCTTCTTTATGTCAGGATGCATATCACTTTTTATGGAGAATTTACAATTATTTATGTTTTGATAATGGATTACGATCTTTTTCTTCATGGGTATGATTCACTTTGTATAATGGGTGATGTTGTTGGTCCCAATCAAGGTGTTTAGGATGTTTCAAATGTAGGTTGGTAGTATGGATTTAAGAAGTAGGGAAAGGATGGGTGGAAGGAGGATTCTTAGAAGATTTATGGATGACCTCTATTTGATTCTTTTGTTGGATGAGGTTTCCCCAACTATCGTTGAGTTGTCACCATTAGACTGATTTCTTGGAGTTGTGTAGCCAAGACCTTGATATCCATCATTTTCATATATTGATATGGGTTCTTGAATGCCTTGTTCATGAAAGCTTAAACCTTTTCCATTTCAGCCCATACTTTGACAAATTTTGTTTTCCAAAGCATATTTATCACTTCTTAAGCATGATGTAAATCCATCATTAGGCAACCTTGACTTAAGGGAGAAGTTTATTCTCTTTTCTAGAAGAAGGCCAAACCGTACGAAGGTGGTTGAACCCAACTTATAGAATGATTGTTCATTATCCTTGTTTATAACTATGGTATCTTGATCATTGAGATGCTCAATGTGATCAATCATGACTTCTGAATCCCCATGCATGTTGGGATCCACATCATTTATTTGCCTATCTATATTTCCAAGGGAGGAAGCATCCCATCTTGGTAAATGGGAGTTTTTAGATTATGGATATGGTCATCTTTGTGTTCACATTCATGGATGAGATAAAGGTGGAGTAAGGGATCATCTTGGATTTCTTGATAAATATGAGGATCTTGATCAAAGATCGGATTTTGGATGTCATGATCATAGATAGGATCTTGATCAAAATTGGATTATCTTGGGTTTCATAGTCATCTATCGAATTGCGATCAAATATTGGATTAACATGATCATCATTGGGGATTTTCTTAGTAACGTGATCTTGATTCATGTTGGATCTTTTTGTGTCATACTTTAGAACAGTCTCTTGACATAGGCTTAGTACCTCCTTAAAAAAATATGGATACACTTTCCTTTTCTTTGATATTCCCTATATCAATTAGGAATTTGATATAGTCCCTAATTTCACATTTAGTGGTATGTTTGGGCTAGTTGGATATCTTTGGACCTTATGACACTTATTGATTTTGGACCTTTTCAGTTTTATGGACTTCATAAAAAAATTATGTTTAACTTCTCATGTGGGTTGACTCATGGAGATGGTAGTGCTTTATGGTTTTTTATCTAGGGTAGACATAGTGGTAGGAGACTCGTTGATAGGCATTATGGACATTGGATTTGTAGACTCATTGATAGCATTGTGAACATTGGATTTGTTGTTTTGTTTTTTATCCCATATGAGTAGTTCTTGGGGAAAAAATTATTAGATTAATGGGATGAAATAATATTCCATGAATGAGTGGACACTATATGGGGTCAGTTGGAGGACTTAGATGAGGTTGATATGGAATCTATAGAATATTGAGAGGAATCAAAGGACTTGGGTGATAATGATTTGGAGGAGGTAGATGCAAATGATTTGGAAGATGTAGAGATAGATTTAAGAGATTTGGGTGTAGAGGACTTAAATAACATGGATTAGGGTTATGGGCGATATTATTCTAGGATGGTGTTTCCCTTGCCAAAGGTCAAATAAGGACAAGTTATGGATGTTGGACATTGGTTTGTGAGATAGCTAGTACTAGGGAAGTCCTAGTTTTAAATGATATGAGAGTTAATGGTGGGGTGTATGGAATCAATGACAAGAATTTCCATAAGGATTTCATCAATGGTTCCTTGGTCAATGCTATCATGTCATTGTAAGGATCATATTCGGTTTGGTTGATAACACCATCCTCATTGTCATAAGTATCATATCCTATTTGGTCAATACGATTATCATCAGCATAAGTAGTATATCTTGATTGATGGATAATTTCATTATAATCATTGTACTTAGCTTTATTAGGGAAGAGGATTTGATCTAAAAGACTCATGATTTTGACTTTTCCCTTGATTGCAATCTTTGGTTGTGTTTTATTGTGAGTTTCAGTTTTTCTTGTATAGGATATGGGTCCATCATTTTGATTTTAATTTTTATGTGAGAAAGCATGGATTTGGAATACTTGGTGACTTGGTGACCTTGTTGGGTTTGTGGTGACTAATCAAAAGGGAGTTAAATCCTAAAATGGATAATAACCTTAGGTGATGTAATGGATGACTTGGAATAACCTTGGATTGACAATGGGCATAGAATTATGGTATAATCCCAAAGATGGCAAGGAACAATTAATAAAACTATATGGATTGGATTTGTTAAAACTTGGATTAAAGTTTGAGCTACACACTTAGATCTTAGAATGGTTTGATATGACTTTGATTTTGGAATCTACGGATTGTTGTAGGAATTTTTAGGATTAGACAAGGGATCTTAGGCTAGATTAAATATCTTAAATATGGATTAAAATATTATTTGACTAAGAGATCCAAAGGTGACACTTTCAACTATGACCGAGGATTAATTTTCATAGTGATGGTGTAATGATAAAAAGATATCCTGAAATTTTCAAAGATTTTGGTTGTGACTCAAAGATGACCGAGGTCATGACCAAGTGAGCAATGAGTCATAAAGGAATGTGTACCTTGCACTCAAAATTATGTTGTGGATGAATGGATAATGGGAGAAGTCCAAATATTGATAATGTATGAAGGACTAAGGGTACTGGTCAAAATGGATAAATATGAAGTAGACAAGGTATTGGTTTGATGTGGGGGATGTGAGACAAGATTCTTATGACTAAGTCTATGGTGATTTTTTATATTATGGTTTATGAACTATAGGTTATAGTAATGAGACCAAGACATTTAAATAGATTGAGCACTAAGCTAATGATTATCATAGATTGTGTTTCATCATTTTGTGTTCTAAAGGATACCAATTGGAAATATTTTCAAACAAGCAGAAGGACTTCAAACTAGACTTGACTCAAACTTGGTAGTGAAGGTTTACAAACAAGAACTTGGTACATACAACACTCAAATAGGAAGACATAGTAACAAGCTTAAAACTATTCAATAAAAGGTGTGACTTCTAGTGTGGGCCCACAATGGAAATTAATCCATTAATACTATCTACCTATGTATGGATAGATAGGGAAATTCGTGTACATGTAAATTCTCTTGCTAATGAGTGTCAAAGGCTTCACCAAGGTTAGCTCTATCTCACCATATGGAAGTATATTATGAGTAACTTCAAGGTATGATTTGCATCTCTTGTACTAGAATAAAAGGCAATCAAAAGGTCTTCAACTAGGCTATAAAAGGCTTATCTAGGGGATCCTTTGTATGCCACAAGGGCATGTGAGGTCTAATCCATGAATTTGAAAGTGAAAAATCATTGAACAATAGGAGAAGAGGGTAAACCACCCTTTTCTTGCACTTCCTCAAGGTATAAAGTTCTTGGGGGCTTAGCCAGAATAACAAAGTCACAACTTCAAAGTTACCTATCTTTCGATTCACCCTCACTATTTATACTCCATCGAAATAAAACCCCCAAGCAAGGCCCCTAAAAATAAAAATAAGACCACTTCTTTCTTATCCTTGTGATCACCCTAAGGCATGAGAAGAGAGCATACATAAGTGTACTTGAAGTTTTAAAACACATGTAATTTATTAACCCAATTCAAAATATAAATGTGTATTTTAACCTAATTTCAATGTGAGTACAAACAAAGAAGATAAAACACACAAAAAAATATAAGTTCTATAAGAAAATCTTCAAAAAACATCCTACAAAACCACTTAAGTTAGTAGTTTGCAAGATTGAATCCTTAGACACATGAAAAAAACTTACACACAAAAGTTAATCAAAAACAGAAAACCAATTAATCCTATAGAAAAATAAACTACCAAAACATATTCTTCATATTTTTTTTCAAAGTTTGAAAACAAAAATGTAAAATACATGCTCAATTGAAGTTTCAAAACAAAGTGTTGACTTTGAATGCATTTACTCGAATTTTGGAGAATTTTACCTTCACAACCATTTGTGTTTCTAAGCTAGATTTCCAACAATTTAAAAATTTAAAAATTCAATAAAAAATGAAGAAGTTGTCAAATTTTGACCTGTAAGTGCTTTTTACCTAGAGAATTAGAATGTTTTGTAGCAAGGCTTAAGCCCCCTATCACTAGCCCCTAGTCAACCAAGTGACTGGTAGCTAAGGCAAAGGGGCTAAGTCGCTTGGGGACTTGTCTTAAGCCCCTCTGGGCAGAAGAGAACCAGGGGTTGAAAGGATCTGATGGCCCACACAGATTTCAAAAACCATGAAATAATCTTGAACCCGAGATTGCAATGTTGTCTTGCAACCAACTTAATGAGCACTGGATTTCAAAGTGATCTTCAAAATTATTCAAAAAAATTGCAAGTTTTCTAAACCAAAATGTAAATGGACTTCAAACAAAATCTCAACATACTTTACTGTGAATTTCAAGACCACATAGGGGATAGGACCCAGTAATTGAGCATGTTTCAATAGTTGTGATAGTAGTTGTTAATATAATGCCCAATAGTTGTGATAGTAGATGTTTATATAATGCCCAATAGTTGTGACATAAGTACCCTAGCTTAAACAAAATGTATCCCTTTGATCTAAAAAGCAACCAATCATGTGATGCCACATCAATGCTCAACTACCCATGTTGTGAATGCACAAGTATTGGTAGCACTTTTTTTTTTGGGCCTTTTTAGACACCTTGACAAAAAGCATGTTGATGTTGCATCATATTTGATGATGTGGCCCTGAAACAAAAGTTATAAGCAAGGGACTTGCCATGTAAGTTGCTGCAAAAAAATTGGAGTGATTTGAAATTTCCACGTAGGATTTTGAGAAGCGCAAAGTTAGGGTGCACAACTACTAGGTCCTCTCCCCTATTCCAAATAAAGTTTTGAAACAATGAAAATATCATATTTGAAAAGTGAATAAACCATGGCTTAGAGGCTCATGCAAACTCCAAAGAAATATGTAAATAAATATAAACTTGCCCTATGCATATGTAGATTTCAACAATTAATTGAAACTAAAATGTTTTATTTCGTCAGATTTCATAAGGCACTTTGTCTCCCATTGTGTATATGCCTTTGTCTGATTGTGTATACATCCCAGGTATGAACATAACACGCCACCTATCTGTGTTTACATAATGTGTATATATTGAAGATTTCTGTATAGTCTATGTATCTCTTAGAAGGTGACTATGTATTAGGGGAGAGGATTTAGTACTTGAGCATGTTTCAATAGTTGTTATAGAATTTGTTGATTTAATGCCCAATATTTTTAACAATATTGGACCAATAGTTGTGACTTGAAAGTTGGATGATGACTACCCATAATTGAATTAAATGTATTCGTTAGATCTAAAAAGCAACAAATCATGTGATGCCACATCAGTGCACCAATAAAACAAGATTTAGTGAATATGTATGGGTCTCACTTTTTTTTGGCCTTTTTGAACACTTGGAGAAAATGCATGTTGATGTGGCATCATATTTGATGGTGTGGTCTTGAAACCTTAGTTAAAAACAAGGGACTTGCTAAGTAAGCAGCTATCTACACGATCCTCCCCCTATAAAAGAATATACACAGTTTGAAGTTGTATACACCCAATAATGCATTATAATATACACAGTAAGTATATGCTATTTAAAAAATCCAAAACATGTATATAACCTCAAACATTGATGGCAAAACTAAACACAGTGATATATTAAAGAACAGAGTCAACACACTGTCTTTTGCAAAGGAAATTGAAGCTTTAAAAGCTCTTACCTTCTTCTCAGAAATTACACTAATGTATGCAGAGCAAACTGCACTTACAATGGCCAACACCACGTTTGACTTGAAACTAGAGTCTCTTTGTACTTCTAACTGAAAATCTGTAACCGACCCCCTTTCTCTCCCCTCCGCGGTATATGTGTATGTTTCTTCGATGCTCCTGCATCAAATATCTATGTGTATGTACTTACAAGTGAGATAATCATTGAATATATATTCAAAAACCTAGAAAACCAAACCTGCACCAGGCGTAGTCGTAGGGCTTTCTCCATATAATGCTGACCATACGACTATACCGTATGGTCATACGGAATTTTTACAAGTGTGCTCTCAAATTCTTTTGCAAACACCTTAAACTTTCTTGTCAGCAAAGTATCAAATTTTTTATGTCAAACTTTGGTTTTTTTCCCACTTCCAAAACAGTGTAGTCTGTTTTGCTCTTAAATGCATTTGTGAAAACTTGATCGCTGGAACCACTCAAAAACTTGCAAAACCAGTTAGTGAAAATTAGCTATGAAATACAAACACATAAATGGAATTAGATAAGGAATGATATCTCCAACAGA
The DNA here is from genome assembly GCA_007115665.2 of Sequoiadendron giganteum. Taxonomy (NCBI): domain Eukaryota; kingdom Viridiplantae; phylum Streptophyta; class Pinopsida; order Cupressales; family Cupressaceae; genus Sequoiadendron; species Sequoiadendron giganteum. The sequence continues at coordinate 77,311,804 of VCHN02000014.1, read as the reverse complement.
GTCAACAAAATGTAATTTCTAAGATTTGAAATGGAAAATAAAAACAAACAGGCATGCAAGTTCTTATTTCAAACCAAGCAAAAATTTCTAGATAGAGCTCAACAAAGGAGTGTCAACAAAGCATTAACATCAACATCAAATTAAAATGTTACCAAATCCTTCATTGTTGAGTGATTTTCTCTTTGATTGATTGATATGTGGATGCTCATTTTCTTGAAGATACTCGTATTGATAACATGTACCTAACAGAAAGTGGTGATTGTTGGAATGAAGGAAAGAGTGCTTGAATTTATATTTCTAAAAGGGGAAATGGATGGTTAAGATTTGATAGTGATTTCGATACTGGAGGATAGTTGAAAGGATTCCCCTAGGATCAAGAAAAGGATGGAGGGCAAAGATGGAGGTTTGTTAGATTGTGAATGGCTAGGATGAACCTACTAAATTTAGTAAGTGGTTATTGTTAAATTAATCGTCAGTGTCTCCCTTCAGATTCGGGACATGGACTAATTGCCTCCCGTGGACCCGTTTGTCTCTGATGTTTGTACCTGGCATTCATAGGTCGATATTTTGTGGCAACGGCAAACATGTTCCAACAGTTATGACCATGAGAGAAATAAGTGACGTGTGCATCTAATGGAGCTATATTCTTAGGTTCGTTTGAGAGAATAATGGGACCATAAGGACAAGTGTTTTTAGGTACCTTTATTCTTGAAATGTGTTGAGAGAATATAGGAATAATCAATTAATAATAATATTTAAATTGTATCCATGTGTGAAATGGATAATAGGTGGAAATAATAATTATATTTATTTATTGTGAGGTGAGATGGAAAAGGGGATTTAATTAAGTGATGGACTTAGGTAAAGGGGACTACACTAGGTGATATTTTTGTCGATTAGGACTTGGTGAAGGAACTGATTAGGTAATAAAGACTAAGTATACTAGCTAAATTTCTAAGTGTCTACAATGTGTTTAACATGTTTAGTGGTAGTATTAGATGGATGAGTAAGATGTAGGCTATTGTTTATTTATCGACTGCTAAAGTTGAGTAATAGCTACTATTTGCTCTTGTAAAGAGGTAGAGTGGCTTTAGAGATACTGTTTAGATGTTGACATGTTATATGATACAATGAAGAATGCTTGTGACAATTAGATGTGTGGCCCAAGGCAATGCCTTATATTGGGGGTTCAAGGGTCCAATGGACCCCTAATAAAATATTTTGGGTGCAATGGCCCTTGAGATGAAATCCTTGAGGAAGAAAAGATCCATTTTATCAAGTCAACTAATATGCCCATTATTTTGTAATACCACTTAGTAGTTTTATAATGTTGTGCCTATAAATGCACATAGATTAGGGTTATTATGGATGAAGATCATCATATTGTCTATTGAGTCCATTGAAAGGTTAAGTTTTTAGATTTACTCTAAAAGACAAAATTGAAGATCTCTTGTATATCTAGTTGACAGCATTTGTGATTTATGTTGTATTGGAATCTTGTTGTTGAGATTAATACATTTAGTGTTTTTTGGAGACTAGGTTTTTTTTGAAATTTTTTTCTAAAAGTGCTTCGTGTGTTCGCTACTACATAATCATCAAAACTTGCAATACAACTTATAGGTGTGAACCATAGAGTGTAGAAAAATAATTTCAATTTAAATAAAAATTCGTAACATGTCTAACAATGTAGCAAATAGTTTCAACTCAATATTACAAAATAACATATGGTCATGCACTTATGAATGGGAAAAAGAAATTATTGTGTTTAAAAGCTTGCAAGTCAAGATTAATGGTGTTGACCTCATTGTACATAAACTAGTTTTCAACTTTTTAAGACATGCATAACATTGTTAGCGCACATGAATGACAAGGAAAAAATCCTAACTTAAACTTGTGATTATACCTAAGTGCATACTTATGAATGGAAAATGAAATTTCCAAGTTTGAAATCTAAACTTGCATAAAAGAGTTTGCACCTAGTAGGATGGTTGACTAGAATATTTCAAAACTGTGCAACACATTTATCAAGCATACACCCTATAAAGAGGTTATTTGAATTCCCCAAACTTGTTCAAGTTATTTATAGACGCACATCTTCCCATTTACTACCATGACTTTTTTTTAAAATAAAATATGTTTTATAGATAAATATTGCAAAGAAAAACTCAGCTTTAGATAGCAATTAGAAGTGAGGGAAAAGGTAATCTATATAGGGAGGAAAGGGGTGCCAAATATTTTTTGTTTATTAAATAAATCCTTGCCCTATATTCTTTCACTAGGAGTGGAGCAGGAGTATTTTCATCATTCAATGGGCATTTTCATCATAGCGGCAAGGGTATATATTCATTTTAAGGGTCTTAATAGCAAGGTTTTTAGTCATCTATAGCAATATTTTCATCAAATTTTATGAGTATTTGACTAGGTGATTACATTTTAGAGGGTTTTTCATCAATTATTATCAAAAAGTATCTCATATTAATACATTATCATTAAGGGTTTCAACTAGAAAAAGGTTTTCTCATAAAAACTTAAATATTTGATAAGTAACTAAGATTGTAGGTAGGGTTTAAATTGACTTTCAAATCCTATTTTACATCTTTAAAGCCCATTTCTTTGTTCTTCATATTTGTAGCAAGGTTAATGAGAAACTATTGACCCTTAGACATTGAGTTTGAGGAAGTATTGTCTTGGTTGAAAGTTTGATTGCCCAAGGTTTTATGTAGAATCCTCAAGAACAAAGAATTTTCAAATTTAAAAAACACCAAGGTAAATTGACAAAAAAATTGTGTTTTATCAAAGGATTGTCATGTTCAAAGTAGAGAACTTCATCAAACTCATTATAGAGCCAATTCTTTAAAATAAAATAAAATAAAAAATAGCCCAAACTATTTATCATTGGCACTATTTTTAGTTATCATCATTTTTAACAAGAATATATTCTAAAAAAATCTACTTTTAGCAACTATTTAATAGACCAACTATATTTAGACGATCTTTTAGAAAATCTATTGTTAGTTTGCAATTGTCCTTATTAGAAGTTTGAAATGAAGATTGTATGAGTTAAGATTTACTATTAGTGGGTATAATTTTGTAATGCATCTAGCTTTGCATGGAAGCAATCTATTATTAGCATAAAAAAATTAATTGAATTTTCAATTATTTTTCATGCAATAGTTTTGTAAACATTATAAGTGCTCTTTGCACTTATTTTTAGATCTATCATTCAATAGAATTTAGTATGCCTTTAGCTACTTAAAACGTAATTGAAGTGTTACATGTCTTTGTGTATCCATGTTTTTTATAGTTTGAATATCACTTTATTATTGGATGCTTTGAATTATAGTAGTCGTTATGTTGGTTGATGTAGCTCTTTGACTATTATTAATGTGCTTAGCTCATAAAGTCTAATGTATGTGTTAATGAAGTGAAATGAAGTATTTTAATTGTTAATTGCAAAATTTGTATTATGAATGTCATTCATTCTGCTCTTCTCATTTACTAAATCATTTGTGTTATTTAAATTCATCTTACATTTATGTGTTCATCTACTACTTTGTCTATCTTTAACAAAACAACATAAAAGTGGCAATTCTTGTTGGTAATCAAAAGGCATAAAAATTATCATCTTAAGTAAAAGTGTAATTTTTTGCTTTCAATGAATCCAAAAATATTCATTTACTTTTGTTAATTATGCATAAACCACCCCCAAAACACATCTATAGAAATTGTAAATAGCAAGTACATATTGTTCAAATTATAGTTTTAATTAATTTTATATTCGTTACAAGAAGCTTCCCCTTCTACCTTTAAAATGCCTCTACCATGCATATTGTTTTGATTTATGTTGCACTGAAAGATAGTGAATCAAAATACCAATATATGTTTGGTTGCATCTGGCTTCTTGTTGAAATTTGTTTTCTTCAATGTCCACCACCTACCTATGGTGAATTATTCAATAGATTTTATTAAAATTTTCATTTTATGAAAATCGCATGGAGAATAGTACACTATTATTCATAGTGAATTATTTTATATTAAAGTTAATACTCCCACCCCCTCAGGAGTATGGAGAAAATAATATTTAAAAGGGAGATTATGTTTAATTTACCATTTAGTTATTTTGGACCAATCCTTTTGATCAACAATTATGATTGTCTTTCTCTTTTTGTCAATCTAGTATATGGTTTCCTATCTTAGTAAATATTGTATTTTTTTCATGAAGGGAAGTTTTATTTTTGCTTTGTTCTTCACATCTAGATCTAGAAATTTTCCTTAATCTTAATGTTTTAGGTTTAGAGGTTGTCTACTCATGGCTCTCAAGTGGAAGCTAGTTCAACCAATCTCTATCATAGACATTAATAGTTGCCTACTCATAATCATCTAGTAAAAATAGTTTAAACCAACATCAATCATAGTTATTTTATTTGGGATTAATAAATGGTTGATTGTTGAAAAGAGAGTTGTTTGATTATAATTCTTGGTGTGTTGCCCCATTTTTTATTTTTCTCTTCACACCCTTATGGGTGATCCCACAATACTGGTTTACAATTTTTGGCCAAACTAGACACTGAAATAATTTTTTCTAACTAAATCTTCACTTTCAGGCACCTGTAGCGGCTAAACCATGAGGAATTTGAAGATGATGCAAACTAGTGATTTGTACATTTTGTCTATATATTCTAAATATATTTTTTTCAAAAAAAATGGAATTAGATTGCACTTCTTTTTCCATCTCCTTCGAAAACTAGTCTTTTTCAGTAAACAACATTTTTAAGGAGTGGCAGTCACCGTATACAAAATAAAAAAATTTCCATGAAGGATAAAATTCTATTTTTTTTTAATTTAGATTTGTAACTACGATATCTAACCCTTTCATTTGGTTTCATAGTGTTTTATTGAATTTTTTTCCTTAATCAAGTTTCGAAGTCGAACCAATTACAATTTAAACATAGGCGGACCGTATACAACATAACTTTTTTTTTATGTATCGAAATTCTTTTTTTTTTATTGGATCAAAGACATCAATACCTAGCCCGCACATATTTCTCAAAATTTTATTTTGATAATCTTTTATTTTTCCACATGTGCAAAACAAAGAGCTTGATTTTCAGTGAAAAATCTATGTTTAATCAAACTAAAAAAACAAATACATAATAAAACCAAAACATTTTAAAATTAAATTTGTTGGATAGCTCGTTTTGAGGACTACCATCATCCAATTGGGTCTGTGAAGTCTCCTCCATTTTAATCCTCAACCCGAGTTTCAAAGGTTGGATTTTTTTGGTGCCAAAGGGGGAGAATGGGGGAAAAGGGGGGTTTGAGCGAGCCCTTAAGGGTTCGCTCAAACCAGGGTTCATTCGAACCCCCTTTCCACAAGCATATTTTTTGCTTATTTTTTCGAAAAATGTGAGACTCGACATTAAATGGGTTCGCTCGAAGAGGGGTTCTATCAAACCTCATTTGGGTTCACTCAACCATAAATTCATTCAAACCCCCAAAAACCAAATTATTTTGCATGCGGTCAGGTTTTCCAACTTTTCCTTCCTCATTGGAATCGTAAACCACTTTTATGGGTTTAGCATTATATGTCATTATTGTTGGTGTAATTAATTATTTAATTACACTTTATTAAGTTTACTTAGATAATAATTAGTTTGCTTAATTAATAAGTAAGTTTTATTAAAGTTGAGCTAATTTTAGTTCAAAATTAGGTTTTACCTTTAGGGTTATGCATACATTGCTTTTATAAAGCAATTTGTCTCTTATAATTTCTTAATTCTTGAATATAATTCATTTGCACATCTTCATGCAAATTGCTCATGTTTTTTTTGTTTTTCTCTTGTGGAAGGTAATTTTTGGTTTGCATGTCTGATCTTGGTTTCTAACATGGTATCAGAGCCTTGATTTGCAACCCCCTAGTTTTTGGAGAAATTCATTGCAGAGCACGTTCGAGGTTCCTCGAGGGTTTCATGCCTTGAGCTTATTTCTGGAGCATTTTGGATCAAATCATACATCTCTATTAGATTCAAAGTGCTGGAAAAAGTCAGGATTGGCTTTTGTTTCATTGATTTTCATCTTTGTTTATCAGATCTGTGAGGGTTTGAAGCTACGATAATTTTTTGCCAGATCAGACGGTTTTTCCATCATTTTTTTAGAAATTTGGACATTGATCTCTCAAACGGTGCATGATGGTGCAAAACAGGCCTCATGGGTGGGTTCAAAAGGCCCAAAAACCCTTATTTTCATATAAAATATGATAGGGTTTGCTAAAAATTGATTTTTTAGTGTTTTTGGGGATTTTCAAAAATGTTGCTAGAAAAAATTGTATGACTATACGAATTTGTACGGATGCCTCGATTTTTGTGCCATGAAGGTATAGCTAAATATTTTTATTAAGTTTTTAATCTTTAAATTAATAAAATATTTGGTTTAAAGCCTAAATGAGCATTTTTACTAAAATGGTCATATTTTGAGCATACGAAGTCCGTTTTCAAAAACGAGATACCGTTGGAAAGCTGGTTCCAAGCTCGATCCAATGGTGTAGGTATGTTTTCCAGATTTTGCTCCAGATTTATTTTGTAGGCCTTTGGAGTCAGATGAAGTAGTTTTCACTTCAAAGGGCATAACTTTTGCCTCAATTATCAGTTTTTCACGATTCAAGCAGCACCAAAAAGATGATTCAATCCTCTACATAGATCTGAGGTCAATTTTAATCATGGAAGCAGATGTGAATATTGATTTGCGCATGCACTCTTTCTTTTTTTAATGCATTAGGTTTTCATTTTCTCTTTGATTTATGCATGTTTTGCATGTTCTCCTTTTACAATCATGGGGTATTGTAATAAATGAACTTCTATAAAGTTTCATCGGGGGATTCTTACATAATAATTTGATTAGAGTGTAGTTGCATGGCATGCACTTTGATCTCATCTTCATATTGATAACAACTTGCATGAGTCGTATCTAGATTTTGTAGTTTCTTTTGGACACATCTTGCTCATAGCTTGACACATTTTGGTTCGCATCGATTCACATCTCAGATTGAGAGTCTATGGTTAATGATCTTGAATCACATCATGTCACATCTCAGTTTGAGGGCCATTCATTTTATGGTTAATGTTCCAGAATCTTCATGGTACTTGCTCCTATGGATCAGTTTTAGTCACAGTTTGGCATCGGCATCGAGATACATATAGCTTTTGGATTCTTTTATCATATCATTCCCTCTTATGGGGGGCATCATTTATTCATCTATTGTTGCTTCATAGATTTTAGGGTTGTTCCAGTTTGTGAGTTTTCCAGTGTTTCTTGGCATCGGGTTTGTTGTTGCTTTATCATGATTTTGCCTGAGTCCTTCTGTGACTCTCATATGGTTTTTCGTTCTCGTAAACAGAAGTATCTTTCTTTGCTTTCCAGATTCGGATTTTAGTGTTACTCCGCCATTTTTCTTCCAGTGCTTCTTTGCAGCAGGTCGTCTCATTGAGGGGGTTTTTTGCCCCACTGGGTTTTCTCCTATTTCTCATTCATTGCATTTGTACATGGGTACCTAACATGGCCTTGTAGTCGAGACCCATTCATGCTTTCATGGACCCATCCTTGCATTATTTGCATGTTTTTTTCATTTTCCCTAAGTTGTACTTAAGGGGGGGTGTTGTTGTAATTAATTATTTAATTACACTTTATTAAGTTTACATAGGTAATAATTAGTTTACTTAATTAATAAGTAAGTTTTATTTAGTTGAGTTAATTTTAGTTCAAAATTAGGTTTTACCTTTAGGATTATGCATACATTATTTTTATAAAGCAATTCATCTCTTGTAATCTCTTAATTCCTTAATATAATTCATTTGCACATCTTCATGCAAATTTTTCATGTTTTTTTTGTTTTTCTCTTGTGGAAGGTATTTTTTGGTTTGCATGTCTAATCATGATTTCTAACAATTATAACATTTTTCCCTATAACCATTTTTTCTATAAATTTAGCTTAGAATTAGATTTATTTTTAGCATTAGATAGGATCTCCCCTTCTCTAGAGGTTGCCTACATGTTTGAAGCTATGTGTGGGTCATCCCATGTTGTGTTGCCTCCCAAACTAGCATTTATCTAGCCTCCCAAGTCAAGTGTGTTAATTTGGAACAATAGTTTGTTGGTATTCCCAATGGGATATCATTCTTGAAGCTCTCATAGATCTTTTGTTTGGTGGGTCCTCTTTTTAAAGAAACTATTTCAATAGCTTTCCAATAGTTCAAAATGTTGGGTGGAAATCTTGTAAGGTCTATCTAGCCTCCCAAGTCAAGTGTGTTAATTTGGAACAATAGTTTTTTGGTATTCCCGATGGGATGTCATTCTTGAAGCTCTCATAGATCTTTTGTTTGGTGGGTTCTCTTTTTAAAGAAACTGTTTGAATAGCTTTCCAATAGTTCAAAACGTTGGGTGGAAATCTTGCAAGGTCTATAATCATTTTCAAACCTACTAACTCACTATATTTTTAAATGAAGAATTCAGACTTAGTCTGTTGGAGTATTTGTATTCACCTAAGAACTCTATGTTGTTGAACCTTGACTCTTAGAAAGACCCTTGGCTTTATTTTAATATTTTTGGATATCTTTTTGTTTCAACAATGATCGACTTTCATATGAATATCCTCTATTGTTGTGGTCACATACACAATATCAATGCCCTTATGTATGTTTTCATGTCAAATGGAATATCCAAATGTATCTTCAACATAGACACTTTGTAGATGGTGTAGAAATGGCATTCAAAAGAAGAATGCATTAGAAAATTTCAAAAAATAAGGCATTAGGAAATCTCAATTTGAAAAAAATACGCTTGCAAAAGTGCAAAAAAAAAAGATGCCTTTAATCAAGTAAAAGAAGCGATGGGGCTATGCTTCCAAAGAACCAAGAGCTTATAAATGCTTTGCAAAATGAAAATAAGGTTATACTTCAGAGAGAGATGCCTTGGGTAGAAAAATCAGAATATGCTTGTAGAAATGTCGAGGTTGAGACATGCCGTAAACAAAAAAAAAAGGAAGCAAGCATAGGTGTATGATTGGAAAGACACAAAGAAGCAATGGGGAAAATATCACTCTTTTCGAGAGGTACATTTTTAGTCATGTGCACCTCCTATAAAAGAAAATTGCAATGCTTAAGCCATGCTTTCTCAACCAATTGTGTATGAAGAGGAACCTAAATTCAAAGAAGAAATGTTTTGTGGACTTATGACTGCGTCATTTGTTGCTGCTATGAAGTCTTCCCATTCCTCAGATGCAGCAAATGACAAACACCAATTGCAACCTTCTTCTTCAGAGTTTTTCTGGTCTGACATCTTTAAAGAGGCATCCCCAAGACTCACTGCTAAAGAAGGAGAATGTGCATCGATGGTGCTCTCTTTATAACACTAGTTCTAGCTTCGCACTCAAGAGATTACGATAGTAATAGGGACCCATGTGCATTTCAAGCCATTTCTATGCAGTTACCTGTTTCCTTCATGTGAGTGAGCTGAAGAAAGGCACATTTTGTGTTTCACTTCTATCTTTGTGTCTTTTGAATGCTTACATACTCATAACTAATGAAGAACAACTTAATAAATCTAGGTGGTTTACACAAGCCAACTATAGAGCAATAAAGAAGTTTGAGTCATTGCCTCTAGTTATTTATTGGAGCTTCCAAGCTCAATTTATATCTTCCAACAATTAGAAAATGAAGTTACTTTTCTCTTCCCGTCAATGGTTTAGTTCAAAATGTTGGTGGGTAGCTTTTCTCTCTTGCAAATAAGATAGCTTTCCCCCTGCGATCTACTAGCTCTTTTCTTGGCGGATCCTCTTTTCTTGGTTGGCAAATCTTTGTTTTGGCCTCGTGTATGAGCAAATGATCATGAGTACCTTGTTCTTCAAAGTGGACTTATTGCTAGCTAGGGTATTCTTTTCTTTCTTGTTGACCCCGTATTTTTTAAAGTGTTGACAAACTTCACTTGTGTGTGCACAAATTAATTTTTGTGAGGTCGAAAGTAGCTACGTAATTGCCAAATATTCCTCATATCTACAGGATGCTCATTGATTGCTCTGCAACTAGTTCTTTCTATTGTTCCATAACTTGTTCTTTCTATTAGTGAATCTTTCAAAAGTTTTGATTAAATAAGCTAGGAAAGGATCACCAAAACACAACTAACCAATGCACACCCACCAAGAGCGAAAAAGAGCACGGGCAAAAAACAACACAAATGCAGCACTCAGACAAAAATCAAAGCCTCAAAACCTTTGACTGGCAACCAAGTTCACCCAATCAGTGGTCAAGGAATTCAGATTGTCATCCCAATCCGCAACACTCAATACCTTTTGTTCCTTCAGCTTCTTCATCTTTTTCCTTTTTCCTTCCTTTCCTCCTTTCGATCTTTAATTTGTTCTTGCAAGGTGATGATGCTGGAGATAGTTCTTCTCATCAAATCATTAGTCACATTCACTTAGTTGTTCATGGTTTTTTCCACTTTAACCAGTCTAATGGTGAATCTCTCTAATGTTGGCAGATGGTTGCAGGTACATTTATTTCCTTCATGATGGACTTATTAGCATGTCCATTGCATTTTCAGAAGATCTATTTTGAGTGATGTACTGCACAGATATGAAATATTTTATCTTCATAGCAAAACACATTGAGACACAGTACTCACTATTGGTTGTTGGGTCCCCTTCTCATGCAGGTTGATTTTTATCATGGCAGAAACATATAATGGTGGATTTTCCTCTTTATGTTGGATTCTCCTTTATTCTTTCACAGCTTCTTCCTTGCATGCGGATCCCCATTTTGTCTTCATAGTCTTGGTATCCAATAGTATTTCATCTTCCAATTATCCCATCTGCTTTGATTGCCTTGTTTCTCATGGCAACCTTTAAGTGGTGATGCACGCATTGCAAGTTTGTTTTACTTCCCATAGATCTTATGAATGTAGCGCACAAACATTTGAGTAGTTGTGTTGTTTGATTTTAATTCCCAACCAAATCTCACAAATAATCTACAAGATTGTCATTCTTAATGATTAATTACTTGGAGGGATAGGCCAACTATTAGGAGAAAGTCGGATAATGCTTTCCCTCTTCAGTTTTGGGCTCTGCAAAACCCAAAGGGTGATCCTTGACATTGTTCTTAACATTCTATTGTGCCAAATTATCTTAAACACTACAAATAACAGATTATGTTCTCAACAAATTTGCTTGATGATTATAAAAATAAGAGGATCTGACAATATCCTTTAAGAATTTTAACATTTCAAAGAAAGAGAATGACCTCAAACTTAACAAATAACACAATTGAATGTAAAGTTTATAAATATTTTGTGTGTGTTCATGGAGCTAGTAATCAAATGCAAATTCAAAAGACTAGAGCCTTAATGTAGGGCACAAAGTAAGAACAAATGTAATTAAGGTTTTCTTAACAATATATTTACCCAAACATCACAGAGCTTTATACTAATGCATTACATTATTGCACTCAAAACTACTAACCAATTCTACTTATGAGATCCATGCATACATTCACACAAATCTATGTTCTCATTAAAGCATTTTAACTCATTATTTGAACAAGAGCTACAATAAGAACATACATTCAATGGAAAGATAATGACAATGAATTGAAAGATCTTTGATCATTTTCATTCTTAGTCTATATGAAGTATACAATAGGAGACAATTGGCCAAAGAATTGTGTCACTGTATTAAAAAATGCTAGTACCATTAAGCAAAAACCTACAAATTACATACAATTCAGACTCAATAAATCCTAGAAAGACTTAAACTCTATTTTTTATGCTATACAAATACAAGATTCTCCAAAAGATCCATGTGAATGGTCTTGGTTTCTCATTTATAATACCAAGGGAGCAATACAAGCTTCGGACCAAGTACACATGTCACTTATTCATTTGGCATTCAATTACATAGCAAGAATTTGAGACCTTAACTATCCAGGGGAAGGATATTCCATATAGGACAAAAGTTACTTTAAGTTGTTGAAGGAGATTCTCCCACCTTCCAAAAGGCACTTGTTGATGAAGATGGTTGTACTTTTAACCAAACATTCCTTTATCTTCATTTCCTTCCTAAATTTCAGGACCCAAGGCATAAAGCAGAAAAAGATAGAGAAACTTCCACATCAGTAAATACGAGTAAATAAATTGAAACTGTGGAGGAGACTACTTGGAACTTTGTTTTTGATAAGATAAGCGGCATTTATAGGGTGTTGTACCCTTTACACAAAAAGCCTAGAGGGCCAAAGTAAAGCTAGTTCAACAGAGGAAGAACTAGAAGAAATAAAACAAAAACAGTTGATCGACAGCTGTAAAAACAACACACAAAGACTAAATAACCCCAGAACCAGAGGAGACCAACCTAACTCCCTAAACCCGAGGCCGCGAAGAGGCAACGGATTTAGGGAGTCCCTTTTTCTTCCTTAGCACAACCGAAAAAGTAAGCTTGGAATCGAAATCCATCGAGCGAGGCGAAGGGAGTTGATCCACAACAGCCACCCCGAGCAAGGAGCCACCACGCAGTGAGGGAGCCAATAGCGAAGAAGAAGAGACAGTAGCGATTAGAAAATCAACAGAAACGTTCAACGAGGGATGGGCAGGTTTCGACTGAACAACGACAGCAGATCGAGGCAATAAAGGTTCAGCATAAGGGACAGCCAGAAGAGGAGTCTAGGAAGGCTCTGACACCAAGGGAGGGTCGTCGTCCTTAGAGGAACTATCCAAAGAGGGAGAGCCAACTGTGAGATGGTCAGATAGAGCATTCTTCCACCAAGTAGCAACACTCTTGCAGCGAGCAAGAGAGCAGCTAGAAGCTAGGTGACCCATAGAGAAACATCTCCTGCAACGAAAAAGGGAGCCCCTCATAGTCCAGAAGTTGCTTCCACAATTTGTCCCTCACCATCAAGACCACTTCACCCTAGAGAGGTTTGGAGATGTCCAAATCTATTAAAATACGAGCCACCATAGTATGCCCAAGATCTGGGACGTAGAATCCACCTTCAAGAAGCTACCAATGGCGTTGTCAATAGCTTCAAAACAAGAATCCTCCCAAAACTGGAGAGGAAGATTCGGCAGTCGAACCCACACATGTTTGATATTCAAAGGCTCCATAAGAGGATTGAACGAGTGAGACCAAGGCTAAATGAACAGCGAATGAACACCCCACATCCACAACCTTCCTAGCACTCGATTACGATCCTCAGGGGAAGAAAAAGTTGCAAAGAAAAACCCTCTAGCACTGGGATAGAGGTCAATCTGCCCAGAAACAATAGGCTTCCAAGAACCAAAAATCCCTTCATGGAGATCAGGAAGGGAGGGCCACAAGCCATTAAATTTGCAGACCACACCTTGACACATAAAAATCCTCATTCTCGACAACCTCAGGCCCACAAACCACCACAGGTGAATCACGGGTGCAAGGCAAAGGCCAAAACCGAGCCAGATCAAGAGAAACCTGGGCACGGGCAGCATCAAAGAAAGACTTCCATTTGCAGTCAACAAGGCCCTCGACCGCACCATTCTTCACAACCTGAGCAACATCTGGCGACCTCCCAAGAGCGACCATAGACACAGCCCTGGCCAAATCAAAGTTCCCAACATCGATCCCATTCAAACCCCACACAGCCATGAGAGCCTGTGCATCGCACGCCACATCAGAAGAAATTGGGGCAGAGAGGACAAACCCTTGTAGAGCCCCATCGACACAAGCTACAAATATATCAAGAGGAGGATCTGTTGGGCACACAGAAAGATAATATTTCTCCCGCTCGGTGCCATCATGTGAACTTTGTTGCATCTAAGGCTTAATTTGACTTTTCAAGCCATGTGTTATACTCCTTAGTTGGTCATTGAATTGCAAGAAACTTTTTCACCTTTGTGTTGTGTGCATTGTATCTTGCATCTATTATGGTACGAGCCTCTCTTGCAGATGTGTCCAAATTGACTTCCATCTTACATAAATCATCCAGAGAATATTTAATAATGCATATTCAGCCTTACCATCCTTGTAAATAAAGGCAGATAGGGAAGGGACAATACTACCAAATTCTTCCTTCCAACTTGTAAAATCTTTGAGCTCACCTACCTCATCAAGAATTTGAGGCATTCCATTTGTCTCCATATCCCTAAAAAAAATTAATTTGCTCTTAAATTGCATATCCAACTTACTCTGAAAGGCTGAAATCTTAATTAAAACATCAAAGAAATCAAATCACAACTAACCAATGCAAAGACAGCCAAAGACAAATTGTATGCACACCCACCAAGAGCAAAAAAGAGCACATGAAAAAAACAACAAAGAAACAACACAAAAGCAACACTAAGACAAGGATCAATGTCTAAAATCTTTGACTAGCAACCAAGTTCACCCAATCAGTGGTCAAGGAATTCAAATTGATATCCCAATCTGCAACACTTAATACCTTTTGTTCCTTCAGCTTCATTTTTTTCTTTTTTTCTTTCCTTTTCCTCCTTTTGATTTTTAATTTCTTCTTGCAAGGTGGTGATGTTGGAGATAGTTATTCTCATCAATCATTAGTCACCTTCACTAAGTTGTTCATAGCTTTTTCCTCTTTAACTAGTCTAATGGTGATTCTCCCCAATGTTGATAGATGGTTGCAAGTAAATTTATTTCCTTCATGGTGGACTTATTAGCATGTGCATTGCATGTGCTTCTGTAAAGTTCTTTGCTTTGCCAAAGGTTTTGAGACTCCTTACTCAGTCAACAAAATGAATTTCCATCAATTGTTTAGCTATGCAAGATCCAATAGTGCAGATTTCTACTTTTTCGTTGGTACTTTTGCTTGGCAATACTTTTTGTAAGTCCCTACCTAGTAAAAATTGCAAATTTTCATGGGTTGTTAATTCTTGTCAAATCAGATGTTATCGAATTCCTCTCTTTTTAAATTTTATGTTATGTCGACAATGGGCCCACCATAGTTCAACCTACCACCTTTTTTGCCTGCCTTTTTTAATTATCTTTGTTGGTAGAAGTTTTCAAGCAAATCTCATAGGTTGAAAATTGATTATTCCACCAGCACAATTCTTGAGCATTTCTTAGCCTAATTTTGCCCCCTTTTCATCCATGAGTGAGATCTTAAAATTCCTCAATTTGTTCATGCTTCAACATCCTCCTGATTGGAGATTTGTGCTTGGCTTTGAGGGGTGTTGCCCCTCAACTCAACCTAGTGCCATGACGAGGGATACATCTAGGTAATTGTCCCCAAACCTCAAAGGAAGCATTGTCCTCTTGAAACCATGTGGTTGTCACCCTACATGCCCAGACTCCAACACCTTGGAAAAACAAAAAATATATAAGGGGGCTACACCAAGTTGTTATACTGTTTTTTCTAATTTGCACCCAATAGAACTTAGTTTTTTCAATTCAACATTTATAAACAAGCTTTCCCAAAATCACCATAATGTAATGAATTTTTCACTATCTTTAGATTTTAATAAAATTATCATGGAAAATAAAACATTATTATTATTTGCTTCAACTTCTTTTATATTAAATATAATACTTTGCCCCACTCTCTCCCTCCCATATGAGGAGTGTGGGGCAAGTAATCTTTAAAAGGGAGTCATTCTAATTATTTGATCTGCTGGATTGCCCTACTTGATCAATAGTTAAAATTGTCATTTTTTTTACAATCTAAGTGTAGGGTCTTGCATCTTTGTAAAGATCTTTTTTGACTCTTGAACAAATGGGAGAATTGTTTCGGCTTTATTTTTCATATTTCAACCCGAGTGATCTATCTATTGATGTTTTATGTTAAACGTCTATCTACTCATGGCCCACAAATAGAAGCTAATCAAACCAACCCATACCATAACCATTAATAAATGTCTTCTTATGGTTCTCTATCAAAAAAAAGGGTTAAGCCAACTTTAGCAATAATCAATATATTTAAACTTACTAAATGATTGAATGTTAAAAGGGAGAGTTGGTTGATCACTCATCCTTTGCAAGATCCCCCTCTAGTTTTTTTCCCAAACTTCTTTTACCAAATATGAAAAAAAAAATTACAATTTTCACAAATTTGACAATGCAAGCATTTTGTCAACTAATTACAAACTTTTGAATGAAATATATTTCCAACTTTATGTTATTTAGCTCATAATAGCCATCACATAGAATAAACTCCAAACTTTAGAATGAACATTCTAATTTTCTTACAGCCTTACAAATAATTCAATTCTAAATTATTCCCTTCGGTTCACCGAACATTACATTGGAGTTACATGTGCAATTTTAGAATTCATGACTAACACTAACCTAACAGTATACTCAAATGCGGCGTTGTACAGATGATACGTGACCCCTTTAGGCTGACATCTTCCTTTTGGCCTTAACCGCATATCATATTAGAGACGCCAGCTAATGGTTCAGTGTGGCAATTTGAAGAGGATGGCTACAATGAATGAATGAATGATTTTTAATGATATCCACAAGACCATCAACCTATGGGACCAAGCATTGAATCTTTAATCATTTTCAAATTATTTTCCATGCATGCCCTCCTATTATAGATCTTGACCAAGAAGCCAACAATTTTGATGAGCCTTGTCTCCTTAAAAACCTCATTTAAATTATCCACCTTCAAATTGTCTTCATACTGGATACGAATATCATCATAAGCAGCACACTCAATGATGAAGTGTCATTCAATCTCAACGACCCCTTTGTTGCAAAAAATACAAATTCTTTACTCTCAGGTTTTCTTGGGGAGAGCCCACCAACTTGTCTCACATCTAAGATGGTGTGACCTGATTCTTAATTGAGCGACCAGAAGCCTAGCCTTGCCTTTAATTGCAATCCTTAGGTAGTCTTTCTCATCGTGCTCATGCACGGGGGTTGAACTCCTGGATATAATGTGTCTTTTTACGACCAACTTGCTTAGTCCACATAATAGTCCTAAACTTTTCTAGCACATTTTTTTATCTCAACATTAGTGTTGGAACATTTATGCAATTTAATGTTCCACTTTCTATTTTGCTTTATCCAAGTCTTTTTTCTACAATTTAGCTCATCCCCAACTACCATTTTAGACCAACGATACATATTCTCAACTTTTTTTAAATAACTTATTAACCAAATGATTGCAGATGCTTCCAATGGAAACGTACCAACTTCAACCAAAAGAATGAAAGATTGGCAATTGGATTCCTACCACGTCACCCTTAACTCCATGGTATTTGTATGTTTGGTTGCCACATATAACACAACAATCTAGTGTTCACGGTCCATTTAGAATTGAAAATATATGTATGTCACGCCCAGCATACATATATTCCAAAGCCCACGCCTTCCCATAAAGTTGGGATTATAAAGGCAATTTTATATTATTATTCCCGAAGATAGTTCCGCTTCCTTAATATTATTCCATCGCTTCCTTGCACATCCTACGACAGTGGAAATACGTTGACATGGCAGTAGCAATTAGATTAATAGCCAACGGCTTCCCTTTCTCTTCTACTTGATTCCACAACTCCTTTAGAGGATGGAATTAACTGAAATTGTGGCTTGCTTATTACACCACCTTTCTCTATCAAAATCCTCATCAAAACATACAGTTCTCTACCAATTTAATTTAAAAAGTATCACCAAAGATCTGCAACCGATATGAATATGATAATATTTTACCTTGGCGAATACTAACTTCACATATCTCTGAAATTTGTCTTTGGGAAAGACATCACAAATTTCTAAAACTCCCCCAACTAATCATTGTCATCCAACGTGAATTCTGAACTAAATTCTCTTGTAGATGACATTGGGTCTTCGTCCAACCCACTCTGAAACTCAAGGATTTTTGTCCTTAAAGCTTCCTAAAACCTATAAACCAAACTCTCAAATGTCTACCATAATGAATTCCTTTTTCACCAGCTTTTTATTGTTTATTAAATATGGTCTTTCTAAAGTGACTCTGAATGAATTCCTTTTTCACCAGCTTTTTATTGTTTATTAAGTATTGTCTTTCTAAAGTGACTCTGTTTAATATTTGAGCAATGCATTTAATAATCCCTATAAATGCCTAAAATATAGTTCAAGACGATTTAATAGGGAAAAGGGGTCAGTAGTTTTACAAGTTAACTTTGTCAATATGTAGCGATTGACTAGAAAATCGTAGAACCTAATTTTTTTTTTTTGAAATGTAAACTGACCTCTTATTTATCTATAACTAAGGTTTGGAGGTGTGACTCATCATGCAACTCGCTACATCAACACATCTATTGAGAAGTGTCTAGAATTTGACTTTTTAAAGGTTCGACCAAAACTTAATCATGGAACCCCCAATAGTTGAACAAAAAAATATCATTTGTTGCTTGTAGAATATCATATTTTTATTTAAAATTAAATTAATATACAACCTAAATGGACCAAATACCCATCAATAACCATAAATCTTTGATATCTCTAGTTTTTATATTCAAAACATATGAACCAATAGTTGAACACTAATTTTATTTTAAAATCATTCACATTTAATGAGAAAATACTTGTTATTTATTGTGCTCACATTTTATATTTGGGATAGAACAAACTATTAATATAAAATACTCCAATGCTTCTACATTGCTACCCCAATTGTTGTACATATAAAAACAATATTTTTTCACTATGATAACAATATTTGTTTAAACCTCACGGGATGTCTCCAAGCGGGATACCTCCGAGTGGGAAACCTTTTCAAATTGGGCAACGGCTTCTTGTGTATGTGGTCTCTGCACCTGCGGGTTGCGGACTAGGGAGTGGGTTGCGGGTTGCGGACGGTGTTGGTGCTGCTGGGTGTGGGGTCCCTACTCCATCCAAGGTTCCCCTTGGTTGCTCGTCCAATGAGTGTGGCGTGGATGTGGGTGTCCCGCCTGTTGTTCCTTCTTCTCTCCCTATTGGAGATCTTCTGCCTTCGGGCCGCCTTCAGAAATCCTTTTCTGAGGTTGTTTCCAAGGTTGGTGTCCGATCTGTACCTGCTCAGACTAGGGTGAAACCTCTGCCCTATGCTTGTGCCTCCCGAGTTGTGGTCTGCGAACCTGAAGTTGTTGAAAATGAGGAATTCTATCTAAAACTGGGTGTGGTTTGTAGGTACAATGGCTATGGCCCTCACTCCCAGATCTCCATGATTGGATTTCTACCTCTTGGAAGCATGTTGTTTCTGGGGAGATTGAGCTTTACCCTTGTGTTAGGGGTTTCTTCCTTGCTACTTTTGCCTCTGTTGCGGAGAGTGATTGCGTGTTGAGTCGAGGGTGGATGTGGGGGATTCATTCGCTGTCCATCCGGCCTTGGTCTCCCTCTTTCAATCGGTTCACTGAGCCGTTAAATACCAAACCTATTTGGGTCCGTTTACCAAATCCCCCTCTCCAGTTCTAAGAGGAGTCATGTTATGAAGCTATTGGCAACTCCATTGGACGGTTCTTGATGGTGGACTCCACTACTCATGACTTAGGGCATCCTACAATGGCTCGGTTGTTAGTAGACTTGGAAATCTCCAAACCTCTCCATGGGGATGTGATCTTAATGGTGGACAAACCTTGGACGCAATTGTTGGACTATGAGGGCCTCCCCTTCCGTTGCAGGAGGTGCTTCTCCTCTGGTCACTTGGTCTTTGTTTGCCCTCTTGCTCACCGCAAGAGCGCTGCTACTTGGTGGAAGAATGCTTCCACAGACCACCTCATTGTTGGTTCTCCCCCTCCGATTAGTTCTGAGGAGGAGGACGATCTTCCTGAACCTTCCAAGGACCCCCTTCCGACTATCCCTATTGCAGATCCTTCTGATGTCTTTGTTCCAGAGGAATCTGTTGTTGTTGTTTTATCAAAATCTGCTCCTTAGCCAATTCCTATCTCTGTTGCTTCGTTGTCGGCTCCCTTGCTTCGTGGTGGCTCCTCTCTCGGGTTGACTATTATGGATCTGCTCCACTCACCTTGCTTGTTGGCTCTCGATTCCGAACCTTCCTGGTCGGTTCTGCTGCGAAAAAAGGGTCTCCCCAAATTTGTTGCCTCTTCTCAACCTCGGGTTCAAGGAGTTAGTTTAGATCCCTCGGATTTAGAGATTGTCTAGTTTTTGGTTGTTCTACAGCTGACAGTCAACTGTTTCTATGTGTTTCTTCTAGTTCAAATTTTGTTTGAACTATGTGTTCCAAATTTGTTTTTCTACAACTGTCAATCAACTGTTTCTATTTGTTCTTATAGTTCAAATTTTGTTTTGAACTATGTTTTCCTTTGGCCCCTTGGGCCCTTTGTGAAGGGTACAACACCCTGTAAATGTTGCTTACCATTTCAAAAACAATATTTGTTTAAATGAGTGTCTTATTTTATTAAATGAGCATTTTATTTTTTAAATGATACACTTATAGTGGATAGTTATGATATTTTATTTGAGGCAAAAAAATACTTATTTCACTTTTTCATGAATGTATTTATGTTTTTATATAACATTTAGAGGTTCTCATGTATTCAAGTATGGGTCCACTTTTGATCAACATTTGATTTTTTTAATTTGCATTTGGACTATTTATTTACAATATACAATATAAATATGTGTAAGACTTGGTATTATAATCACAATTGTTTGCACAACTATTGGACCCCGCACGACTATTGTCCCCTCTCCCCTATCTAATTAATTAAATTAAACTTTGTGGTGATTACTTTGAAATCGAGAACATTACATCCTTGACACACCATCCCATTTTATTCTCTTTGCACCCTTATTTTCTAATCCTTTGTTCCCTAACCCTTTTCTCCACAAATTTAGCTTAGCATTAATTTACTTTTAGCTTAGACAAGAACCAACCTTCTCTAAAGATTGTTTACGCATTTGAAGTTGCATGAGCATCCCACATTGAGTTGCAACCTAAACCAACATCTATTTAGCCTCTCAAAGGTGTGTCAAATTGGAGCAACAATACTTTAATCTATTCATATAAAAGAATTTGCATTGCCAAAAATCTAAATTTACAAGAAAATAAATAGATTCCACAAAAAAATTGATCAACCAACAATGCACCCTTCAAAAAAAATTAATTACACCATTTAATCCTTCAACAATTCACATGAAATTTGTTTTATTTAACACCTTTTAAACCCATTTACATAATCAAATGAATATTAATACTAAATTAATTACAACATTTAATCCTTTAACAATTCACATGAAATTTGTTTTCTTTAACACCTTTTAAGCCCATTTACATAATCAAATGAATATTAATACTTGTACACATTTGGATTCAAAATTCATAACATCAAATAAGAGTCAATCCAGAGTGCATTACAAAACGAATAGAGAGAGATATGTATACATATGCATGCACACGTGTTAAATTTATTTATACATTAAATAAAGTTAGCCAGGCGCACATAAAATCCAACTTGCTTAATGAATTACCACAATATGCCTCGGCAGAGCAAATATGGTTTCGTATTCCCATTGGCACCTGGTTTTGAATATAATAGATGTTCAAATACAGCATACTTGGAATACTAAGTTGATACAAATGTACGGACCATGGATTAAAGAGAAAATTAATACGTACAAAAAAAATCAGCCTAAGTTATAGTTGAAATACTGAATTTTGATTTTGCTTCCATCTATCGAGTTGCCTTTAATAGGTTGGGCTTGGTGTTCCACACAATTTATCGGAAATACTGTTTTTCACTGAATCTAAATCAAAACTGAAATACAAGTTACAAGAAACATATTACATGTGTTGAGAATATCCTTTATATCAAGGATATTGAAAATTGAAAATGCAGAATATAGAGGAAACTAAATTTAAGCTGTAAAGAAACCAGACCCAGTCTTTTTGTCTTTCAACAGTATGGGAAAAGGTTTGCATTTCTCTCATTCCCCGAGCCTTAATCATGTCTTTCAATTGAAAACAACTATCAAAATATCCATGTCTTACAACACAGGCTTACCTTACAAATTATAGGGTGGTCTAACATGTCCTATACCTTAGTTGCAGAAATCCCTACAAATCATGGTGCGCTGATCACTTTCAAATTAATTGACACTGTTCATGCTTATATATAAACAACACAAACATAAATCAGTAGAAACTGGATATCTTCATGGTAGAAAGTAAGATTAATGTATGCATATGCTCACCACGTTCTGTAATAACAACACAAAATCATTGGACGAAGTTGTGAGGAATTATTTCAATTACAGCATGCCTTCTCCCAGCTAAAAATCACTTCTCTATCATTCTTCGTAGTGTATGGTCAATCCTTGCCAGTGTCTTCAAACCATCTGAGCTACCTTGTCATACAGCTCCTGTGGCCAATTTCTTGGCAAATAATTTGCCACAAAGTTTGCAATCTACAAAATGCCATTAAACAAATCATTACATTATTTAAAGTCTTACAAACGAGACCAATGTCATAAACTTCCTGTTTGACAAGGCATCTAAAAATGGGATTTCGTTGATTTACATTATAACTGCCCATATCATCCACCAAAGGAAAAACTAGTCATTCATTACATTGTACTTGCCCATCCATATACCAAATACAAGCAGAGTTAAGGCATTCAAATAAAATGAATAACTAAATGTTTCTTCTGGAATCAGTAGCATGACAGTTCACTCCAGGTACACCAGCATCCAAATTTTCAGACTTCTAATAAATATTTTATACCCAATGAATGCTCAGGAAAGTGAATAACAGACCGTGAAAACAAATGTTGACCCTGCATCTACTTTTGATTAACAGTTGCATTCAAAATCTCAAATAGAAATGTCTTGAAAACATGAGTGGACATCAAATTATTTACAATATTCAAACTCAAGCTCGTCATAAGTTTACCAATTCCGATATCATCAAATACCATGGATATTAAAAAATTAAGGGAATAAAGGCCAGATTTGAACCATATAAGGTTACAAAGCCCATCCGTGCAGCATCTAATGATAGTAAAACTAAATTGTATAAAGCAAGATGCAACTTTAGACTAAATAGGGAAACATGTCAAGTGTTTTGTGGGCCTGTTACAGTCTAATAGTGGAAAATGAGATCTTAAGTACCAAAACAGCTAACAGCAACAAACCAAACAGAGATGAACTTATTCTGGAAGAGATGCCTGGAAACATTTTACAATACGTGACAAATTTTGAAGATAATTTTAATTTAACTACGACATAAAAGAAAAGTCTTTAAAGTCAAAGCAACCCTGAGGAAGAGAATTTGAAATCCTGTGCAAAGCATGCCAGCCCCAATCCAAGCTCCTACCAGTCATCATAGTTGATTGGTCTTCACATTAAGAACAAAATCCTCTAAAATGAGTCAAATGAATGGGAAACAAAAGCCAAAAATTAAAGCAACAGGAAAACAGACTGATATTCTACCAGTCCTCCACTAATTTTCTACCAGTCCTCCACTAATTGGACTTAACGAGTCATGTTTGCATATTGTTTCTAATGCAATTGGAACAATCCCAATTTGCAGAGACTACTCATTATTCAATTGAAACTTTTAAAAAAATAAAGAAATCAGATTACTGTCCATGACAGACTAAATATGTCAACAGGGATCAAAAGTACAGACAAAACCAAAAGCTTAAGGGAGA
Organism: Sequoiadendron giganteum; assembly: GCA_007115665.2. Taxonomy (NCBI): domain Eukaryota; kingdom Viridiplantae; phylum Streptophyta; class Pinopsida; order Cupressales; family Cupressaceae; genus Sequoiadendron; species Sequoiadendron giganteum. Next base: position 77,288,211 of record VCHN02000014.1, on the reverse strand, counting down.
CAAAAATAAGGAGATCCTAACACCTGTTTAAACAAGTTCTATGTTACCAGATTCTGCTATATAGGGTCCCAGACCCATACCCAACCAGGCCAGGAGCAGAAGCGGCAACAGGAGCTCCTCAAGAGTGGCCAAGGAGAGTCCCAGCCATCATGGCTTCCTTGTGGGTACACCTCCCTAACCACTCTGTACACTCCCATAAGCATGCCAACAAAAAAAAATGCCAAAACTAAGTCAAAAAACCCTTTTCTAACCAAGAAACATTTTTTTAAAAAAAACCCTAAAAGCTACCTAATACCTAAAACTCACCCCTCATTTTACAAACACAATCCATTTCACTAAAACTTGTTCTTGCTAAGCCATTTTTGCATTTTGAAAGATAGCTGATTTTTTTCAAAGGCGAACAATCATAAACTGCCAAATAGGTGAATATAGCTTTGCACAAAAGAGATCTATTCATCTAAGGTAAATATTTTAACTAATTATTTTCGTTTTTTAACGAGATTTGACAAGTTTTAATGATTTTTTTCAAATTCAAAAAAACAAATCTATTTTTGTCAAGTTTCAAGAATTTTTTATAATGTCTTTTGGTGCATATTATGAGGTTGCATTTTTTTATATTATTTTTAATTTTTATTTTTATAATTCCTTATAATAGCAAATTGCAATCTATTTGGAATGGCTACTAGTTCAAGTTTAGCGGGCATTGAGACAAACAAACAATTTAAATATGAACAAGCATCTCCACTATAGAAATATGCTAAGACACTCAAAACAACTTCTAAAAGGTGGGCTTTTATATGGAATTGTAATGAGTGTGGAAACCAATTTAAGAGCTTATATAGTCAAGTGAAAGCTCACTATATATGCTATAAGTGGGCGTGGAATTAGAATATGTTAAAGACAAAATAAAGACTTCAAAAGAAAAAATTACGACATTCATTAAAGAACAAGTAGAAGTTGATGCTAAGAGTGAGCAAAAAATTAAAATAAAGGTCATAATAGCACAAAAAGAGAATGATCCCAAAGAAACATTTTTCTGAAGTGTGAACTCACCATTGCATCTCCTTGCATATCATTATCCCCAAATACTGTAGCATATAGATACTTTCTTTTCCAAGGAGAATTGCACCATATAGAGATAGTGAAGTTGTTTGTACATGACCACATGAAGATACCATTCCAAAGAATCTTCACAGATCCAGAAGTGGTGGATAATGTTAGGAAAGAATTTGGCAGGTTTATCTCAAGACGAGATCATACTATTTGTGTTCTTCAAGACCAATACAAGGAAGATGCTTGTACATGATGGTACCTTCATGGGAAAGATTCTTTGTTCATCTAACCTTTTGCAATCAAGATGCTATCACAAGTATGCATTTTTTTTTTTAAACATTTGAAGACTTTAATACTCACCATTCTTTAATTTCTTTGGCATTTTTTTATTTTCAAGTTGTGTTGGTTTTCTCTCCAATTTCAACAGGTTGCAAGTTCTTCGATTAAACGGAATTGGAGTACATACTCCTTTATCCACTCAATGAAACGTAACCAATTGGCTGCCAAAAAAACAAAAGTCTTGGTTTATATCCATTCCAATTTGCATCTCCTATCACATAAGCAAGATGACTACAAGGAAAGGGTAATGAAAAATTGGGATACGACCCCTTAAAGTACCAACTTGGATGCATCTATTGTAGAGCTTGCTAGAGTCGATATAGATGATGACGACGCTCTTACACATGATGTACCTAGTGGGAGTGGCACTCCATTTGTTTGTGGTTCAAATGATGTTGAACCAAACAATGACCTTGATCTAGATCCTTTTGATGAAGATTGAAGACCAATATACAAATTTTTCATCGTATTTATTTCAAACTTTGTAATTGTAATGATTTTCATTTGAATTATCCTAAACATATATGATGTATGACATAATATTGAAATTTTGAACTATCAATTGACATTTATCTTTAACACTACCATTGATCAATGATGAAGTATCATACCATCAAATGTACTTACAATTCAAATGTACTGACAATTCTATTTATTTTTATAGAAACATTGCATATTATATATATATGATTTTCATTTGAATTGTCCTAGACATTTATGATGTATGACATATTATTGAAATTTTGAACTATTGACATTTATCTTTTATCACTACCATTGATCAAAGATGAAGTATCATACTATCAAATGTACTTACAATTCTGTTTATTTTTTAAAAAATTGCATATGTATATATGTTTGTATATAATACAGTCGTACCCAAATGCGCTGTACCCAAGAAAGAAAAAAATTCGCCATACCAACATACCAAAACCCCATACCCATACCCAACCCCATACCAAAACCGGAAACTTACGAAAATGCCTAATAAAAAGCATTTTAATTTAGAAATTCTTATTCTGTGCATAAGAGTAGTGATTTCCTGTCATTGTTAGAAATCTATAAGCTACAAAATTAAAAATGGATAGACATGATAAGAATTAATGCTTGGAAAATTAACATTGCAGATAGTCCTTACCTTTCTCCTCAAAACACGAACTGTACCATCTGTATCTGTTACATTATCCAGGCATGTGAGAGCAACCTTAAGGAGATCTGGAATACACGCTTGAACTGGTGGCGAGAGGTTTTGAAATGCATCTGCAGTTATGTCAGGGGATCTTGAATCCAATGGAAGAAAAGACAGTTGGGTTAGTTCCCTTAGAGATTCGCCATACCGACCACCTCTTGCAAGTTTGTGAACAGCTAAAATAGCCTCAAGTTGCCGCAATGTTGTTTGTTGCTCTGCAATTTGGTCCCTTTCTTGGAGGCTGCCATTCAAAAAATCAGATGTAAGAGTGAAGCTGGATATGGGCACAAGCTATCTACCAAACTTATGTTTCAATACCAAAGTGAGACTTTTCAAAATTAAATCCCCATAAGAAACATCTATACACTCAGTCCAAGTGGTTGAAATGCAATAATCATTGGGAAAACTATTAAATGCATGGCCCAGAATTAGAAATATTATGCACGTCTTTTAATAAGCAAAACGATTTGTATTTAAAAATTAAAACACATATATACTAAGCAGTTGACAAAGCTGAAACCATCAAGTAAGGGCTTCACTAAGAAGCCACTTTAAACATACAGAAGCCACTATCTAGCCTAATGCAGAGCAATAAAGCATAAATAAAATTCACTAAAAAAGACTAATGTTCTGAAGGGTTTGATCTTGGTACTTCATCAAGAAACACGAGGCATCATTCTTTCAGCCACTACAGGTGTGTAGAAACTGAAGCAGCCCAAGGTCAACACAAATCATATAGAAGATGGTCCATAACCTCATCCACAGTTTACCAAGCCAAAAGATACCATCCCCAAGAATAATGAATAAAAACATAAAGAAGCACATTTGGACCTTTAAGGAATGAAGTATGAACTCTCATCTGAATATTTTTAGGGCTCTACCCATCCCCAAAAGGATATAAGCTTCAACAATTGATAAGTGGGAAAAATTTGTGGGGAAATGAGGATGATGACATGCACATTTTGCTAAGACTTTGAAACAGTGAAGACCAATAATTCATGGACTCTGGTTTGTGGATAGAATTGTATTATTCATGGAAAATTGGAAAAAAGGGTTTAAACTACAGATGATTAACCATGTGTCATGCCATCCTGGGTAAAACTATTCAGGATTCCAACAAAATTCTGTAACTATAAGGAATTGTAGTAATCGAGGGGAACTAGCATGTGATTCTTATCTGGCCATTTGCCAAAACTTCACTAAACAAAATGTAAATTTTGATCTAGGATCTGGTCACAATAATATCTGCAAGCATCTTCAACTTCTTGGGTCCACTTATAGCAGAGCCATCAGGTTGCCTGCTCCAATTAATGTGTTTTTCCGACATTTTGAACAAGCCTTGATGTAGCAAATTAATGATGATAATAAGAAGTCTCCTTTCTCAATGTTCCCACAAGATGGCAAAAGAAATTCTAGAATATGGTGCATATTAGAGCCATGTCTCTCCTTGTACAGTATTTACAAAACCCCAAATTTGAAGCTTACAAACAAAACAGAACTAATTGATGTGCACCCATGGGTCACGTTATGGCAAAATTTCTGTGCTGGACAAATCAATGTTTAATAGCAGGGTGTATCCAGTGAATCCAATCATTGCTCGAAATATAGCCAGTTCACTAATTACTGTTTTCATCAAAATTCTTCTACAGGATTCCATGCATACTTCAAAAATATCTTTGCTAGAAAATTTAAGTGTCGTTATGAGAAAGATCTTGATACCAATCCATAGAAGCGACAGCCACACAAATAAGGGTGCTGAAAATCAAGCTTTATCTGGCACATAGATAAAGACAAACATAAAGGTATCTTTTGTAGGTCACCACCAAACAAGGTACCAATTTGGCACACAAGATCCCCTTGTGAACATCATGATCAGTGGGCTTTACCAATACTTCAGTCCACCGGTTCCTACACTAAATACTGTTTTCATCAAAATTCTCCACATGATTCAAAGCATACTTCAAATATGTCTTTGCTAGAAGATTACTTTGTTGCCATGAGAAAGGTCTTGATGTCAATCTAGAGTAGCAGCATCCACACAAAGAAGGATGCTGGCAATCAAGACAAACATAAAAGTATTTTTTGTAGGTCACCACCAAAGGAGACATGAATTTGGTGCATAAGATCTCCCTTGTGAACACCATAGATCTCCCTTGTGAACACCATGATCAATGGGCTTTACCACCACTCCAATTAGTCCACCGGTTCCTCAAGGAAACTAGTTATCAATTATATTATCTAGATGTAGATTCCAAAGCTTGTTATGTTCAATCTCCTGGTGATGAAATAAGGCTTTAGGTGGGCAAGCAGGGAGCTGGCAACAAAGGGGAACAGTCTGCCATGAGAAACATACTTGGGGCAAACCCACAGGGTCTGGGGTGTGGCAGGCCATACCCAAACTGGGATCTGTACCTGGTACAATTCCAGTCCATTCACAGCCTAGATAACCCAGGAACCAGGTAACACTAAGTATGAAAAATGAGGAAGTGGAGGATAACAGAAGCCAAGTTGAAAGTAAGGGTTAGAATCAAAACTAAACAAGGGAGGGAATAATTCATCTAAAAAGAGATCATTCTCATTTGAGTAACCTTGGCCTAATCTCTAATCAAATATGTTGGACATGCTGCATAAGTCAATTAACCAAATATTCTCATTGACATTGAGTGAAGCATTGCAGATAGCAGGTGATGAGCAGCAGGGCATAAATGTATTGGGATTAAAAAATAGGGCAGAGACATTGATGACTGGGATTGCCCAAGGTTATCAATTTGCCCTATGTGGGGAAGCTTCCTTGTACAGTTTGGTGGGGAGCTCAACTCAGCCCTACTCATTGATTATAACCACCACGATCAGGGGACTTTACCAACTCCACTCCACTCAGGCCACCTGTTGCTCAAGCAAACTACCAATCAATGATTCAATTACAGTTTTTCAATGTGAATTCCAGAGCTAGTTATGTTCAGTCTCATTGTACTGAAAGTGGGCTTCAAGTGGGCTGATGTAGAGCTAGCTACAAAGGCAATCACTTTAACATGAGAGGGAGCAATGGGAAGAGAAGCATGAGCAATTATTGGCAGAGCAACAAGGTATTCAAATAGAAAACTCAGAACATATGGCTCAGCAGCAGCAGCAGCAGTGTAAGGTGGCCAGTAAGGATGCCCTTTTGGAAGCCAAGGCAGTCAACTTGGAGACAGCAGGAGAGCTTTTGCCACCTTGCCACTCCAAGGGCAGATTTCACCAGTGTACAACAAATTAGTGGTCAACATAAGAGTGCTCCAAGTAAAGGTTAAGAAGACAATGTTGGCAGCACTCAGAGACAATGCCACAGAGGAAAAGATCAACATCTATAAAGGAAGCAGAGGTGGTTGACCTGCAAGAGGAGGTGAAATGCTTGAAGATGTTGGCAAACATTTCACAACAGTCAACTAAGAATTCAACAACATATCCATTCCAAGACTGAGAAGCCTACCACCACAGAGCTGCAGACATAAAATGCCACCATCCCACCAACCAACTCTATCTTAAGTGTCAACAAGGATGCCAACAAGTTTTATGTAAGGGTAATGCAGAAGATTTAATACCATTTTTACATTTTTCATTTTTGAATACCATTGTCTGAAACATTGTAGTAGGTCAAACATGGTGAATAAATAAATATGTTGCAATGTATTTTGTGGGCCAGATGTATTGTGTTAAGTAGGTCATTATTAAAATTGTTATCATAGGTTGTTTGCAACGGTTGTAATTGAAGAGCACACAATCTACTGAGAGGGGGGGCGAGGGGGTGAATGAATAGATCAAATCTATTTAAAATTCTCAAATTCAACACAAATATCAGATCATGTAACTTGAATCTTCACTACTCTAATCAATCTACGAGCACACATTCACACAATCGAACACCAGATATACGTGGAAACCCAAGATGGGAAAAACTACGGTAAGGATAGCTGCTTGGAACTATTGTCCAAATCTAGCCTCACAAAGCAAGAATATAACAAGTGAATTTTACAATATGAAGTAGGCACCAACCTAACGGAGACACCAATCCCCAATACAATGAACTAAACACCAGCCCTACAAGTAGAACACCAATCCTACAAAAATACAAATGTAAAGCTTGTGGATTTTCAGTGCAGCCGATACATTGCATACACATTTTGAATTGACTTCAAAAACTCTTCCACTCTTCATATGATCTTCTGATAATGGCACACAGTTTGAGATGCAACTCTCCTTGAATAACTCTAGCTTGCACAAGATAGACTCCTTGTATATTGACTAACCACCTTCTCTTTAGTTATTCTTGACATTGTGCATTTGTGCAGCTGGGGAATATATACATGACATTGCATAACACTTTGTTGGAACACGTTTGTCGTTGTGCCAAAAGATCGACCTATTAACGCTTGATACAAATGTCAGAGATAAGCAGATCCACAGGAGGCGAGTAGTCCATGTCCCAAATCTGAAGGGAGATGCTGGTAATTAGTCCAACAATCCCCCTCCCCCCCTCAACATCACCCAAGGGGATTCGGACCCATGACCCAACTCTGATACCATTTGTTGGAACACGTTTGCCATTGCGCCAAAAGGTCGACCTAGTAATGCATGATACAAACGCCAGAGATAAGCGGATCCACAGGAGGTGATTAGTTCATGTCCTGAATCCGAAGGGAGACGTTGGTGATTAGTCCAACACACTCTTCCATGACGGACAAGGATCCACAATTAACCAAGATGACATAAGGTGGACCTAAATTTAAATTTCATGAAACGTGTAGGTTGGTCCTAAATCAAATTCAGTTGCCGCCAAAATAACATGATGTCATGGGCTTCCATAGTAACCTTAACTTGGACCTATCTTTACACCTCAAGCTACCTCCAAGTACTACACGCTACTAGCTGTTACCACACTATTACGGAACAACACCCAATTGATAGGCAGGCACAGAGAACCTTCTATTACTTCAAACCTTTTGTATGCTTTACATATCTTCCGAAAACTCTGGAATATGATAGAAAATGTGTAGGCATACTCTCCTCTCAAACTGCAGAGAAAAACTCGCTCCCAACAGAGAATGCAAAGCAAAATAGTAGTGCCAAAGAAAACACTCTGCTCTAAGAAACTGACCTTCAACATTCCAATACATACTTCTGAATAACCTCTATCATAGTGAATAGATGCATGCATGATATTGCAAGTACAATTACACTTATCTCCTAATATAGCTAGCAGCATATATTTCTTGCAACTCAAAATGATATGACAGTACAATTACCAAAACAGAAAGATATGATGGAACGACTTCATTTAATTCTCATTGATCTCCTGAAAAGATACCTCTGACAACAGTGAGCACCTTTGACATCAATGACAACCTTTGTTCAACAGTAATTTGTCTCAAAAGCCACATTCATTGTCCTCCTTTTGTATATATGGCTGTGAACTACTCGGGGAGTAGGAGCTCTAATTATGCATTCTACATGGTCCATAAAATGTTGCAGTTTGCTATTTCATAATATATTTAGAGTTGCTCATATACTTGCACAATTCTCTATTACATTGTTGTTCACATTCTGTTATACTACAACTGATTGTCAGTGCCATTTCATAATTCAGATTAGGAAACCTACAGCTTGCTGCAAATAATTATTAATGTGTAGAGAAGGAAGATTCAATAGATCTAGGTTGTGGTTTTGCAGGTTACAAAACAAGAATTCTGATGAAAAGATCAGCCATCTACTTTGACAAAGCTTAACCTTACACCATGAAAAAAGGACCCAGACTCCTCTTTCAACCTTCTAATTCGCTAATTGTCTACTACATTCCCTAATTCTTTAATTTGGAAATGGCACCACACCATTTAATGCCATATCAATTTTGGTTTTATGCAAAACATTCAAAAATAAAATAAATTTGTCGACGGACACATATATAACAAAATAAATATTGTAAACTAAAATATAAAACCAAAGTGTAAATCCATATAAATAAACATGTCGAAGTTATGTGCTATATGCTTTAGATATACAATCAATTGAATATGTGTATATTTCTATTATTTTCATATCTAGCTATATCTGTATCAGGGGATCTTGAAAATTTTCCATATCCATATCTGATGCTGTATGCATCTCCATGTGACTCTGTTTATATGGTACGCCATTGATATTTCCTCACCTCTCTGCCTATCTTCAAATCCAAACCCTGCCCTTCTGCAGCATCTAGTGATGATTAGTCTTCATGGAAAATTTGGTTGAGAATGGTTCTAAATTTGAAATAGTAATCAATTTTTACTTTTGCCCCAGCTGAGACCTGCATCTTATTATTTTGTTCCTAAGAAAGAAACAATGCAAAGATGCTTAAGGCATGTACATGATTATTTTTCTCTTTCGCTTGTCAAAAGTTACAAAATGATGGCAACACACTTCAAAATCTCTTCACATATAAGCGTATTAAAGAAAGCACAAAAATATCATTTGAACTCACATAAATCCATACAAGATGAGAATGAAAAAAGTTAGCTGACCTTGTTACTACAGAAAACTTGTAAGCTTCTATAATATCATTGCCCGAATAAACCAGACCAGCAGTCCTAGTATCTCCATCAGCCCGACCTCGTGCAATTGCACCAATGGCTTCTGAGAGGCAATTATTTATGGTCTGTAAAGCCATTGCAAATGCCCCAACCCGTTTTTGAATTTCAACAGACTGCAATCATTAAGAAGATTAGAATATAGAATAAGTCAGAACCATGGAGAACTTTACACACTCCATTACATACAACATGAAGTTATAGTGCACAGATGCATCATGTAAATCTCTAAAGTTTAAAAAAAGTATATAAACATTGGCAATGTATAAGGTTCTGGAAGTACACACAATACTGAATTTAGATTAAAAATCACAACATAGAATGAAAGGCAGTACATACAAAATGATTCAAGAGAATCATATTTACGAAAGTATATAAATATTGCAGCATGCACTGTTTTGGAAATCCACACAAAAGTGAATTTATAGTGAAAAAAACAATATAGAATGAAATGTGGCACATATAGAATGATTAAGGAGAATCAAAATGTAAAACAAGAAAGGAAGTCAATGAAGCCAACAAAATAGTAGCAGCAACAAACTTTGCATGTCAAACTTTAGTGCTCACTATTAGGTCATGTAATTTCTTCAAGGTTTTAGTAGTCATATTTTGCAAAGTTTATCAATAGTCTAAAACCCCACAGCCCATGCTTTACAAAACTTCATGCTCCTATTTTCTAATTTGTTAGGATGACCTATTGAACCAGTGAGAAATCACTTAATCACTTCGTGGATGTCTATAGTATCATTACTTGATCGGACCTCTCGTCTAGACTACCAGCTAAAACATTTGCTTCACTGATCAAATCATAAACCTTAGGCAATACGCATTTTAAAAGGCTTTGTGGTCCCCACTTGCTATGTACCTGTTGAGTTTCTATTGTGTCGCATGCAAGTTAGTATGGTGCAGCTTCTCTCAAGACATATATCCTTGAAATTACACTCTTGTGCTCTACCGACACATGTTTGTAAGAGTTATTTCAATCCTAGGTAGACCCCACAAGGCAGATATCACCTTTAGTTAGTTGGCACACCTTCATTGGTTTTGAATATTTGATCGTGTTTTCTTTTGACGACATGGGTGGGGCAAGCTTTGTCTCAGTTAGTCAAGTGGCGGCATTCCATTGCAATGCAAGGTCTCTTCGCAACACAATTTCATAATTGGGCCCTCTTTTCATTCCTACTATGAGCATGGAGGCAATATTAAATCCTTTTCTTTTAAAGACTTTAACAAATACCCATGGCTATTCCTAATTGCAATGCACGAATACCTCCTAGTGTAGTTTCATATCCTTGCACCTTCCTTCAAGATTTTGACGATGCGATGTGCTGACATGTGTCTCCTACAATGACAAAGCTCGAATGACATGGGTTTCCCTTATTAGATAAGAAGTTCCAACGTAACTAGTTGTTGTTGAATGAAAGTAGCCAAGTCAAGTGTCATTCTATGGTTTCAATGCATGTCTTCTTTGTAGCATGACCTAACAAAAAAGCATTTTAAATTCCTTGTGCTAAAGTTTGCGACTTGCATTGTCCATCAATCTAACTCTTCAAAAGTGATCAATGGTTGATATTCAAAGGGAGTAAACGGCTTGCAACATGCCATGAAGACTTTGGCTCATATGAGCATTCAATGCGAAAAGTGGTCAATGCCATTGAGTTTTTAAAGGTTACTCAAACTCCTAAAGCTTAGGGTATTGTTCTCAAGCTACGAAGAAGACAATTGAACAAGTATTGTGAAGGACGCAACATTTTCTATTGGCTCCTTGTTGCTGGTTTCAATTCACATACACTAAAGTGTTGGTAAAATAGGTATGTTCTAAAAGTTCTCTTTGTGCTGATAAGGACTTTAGTCACTAGGGTTTTTAATTTTAAGGGCATTTGATACTCCTTTAGGTTTTTATAAATCACTCCCTCGTAGCCTAGGGCATTCCCATTCCAAGTAGAACTATCATATTGCACAATGAGTCAAAATGTATATCAAAGTGATAGAGAGAAAAGGGGTTTTGGAACAAGACCTTTTGAGTCAACTCCTTGGTTCTGCAAAAAAGTTGAAGCATGCCCAAGGCACTAGAATCCTTTCTAAAAGGATTCATGACATAGCTAAGTTGATTAGTGACGCCATTATTCCATTTCAAAGAAGGGAATTGTTTTAAGTTTTTTTACTATCGTAACACAAAGGATAACCCTATCTCCAACATCTGGAGGTTGGATTTAGGAAAGTTGGTGGTCCCTAATGTATTTGTCAGTGTCAACTTAGTTAATGCTATCTATAACAAATACAATGTTGGCACCAAAACATTGTATAATTATAAGGGAACACCAATGTTGACTATGAAGAGTGAATTAATCAAAGAAGTCTTCAACCTCAATCCGCAAGCAAATATTAAAATTAATTTTGATGTGTTGGACAAAGAATACAAAAGGGATAGACCCAATTATAGAGTCCAATGGCTGCCATAGCATAGGAAGAGACGTTTTGGTTGACCAAGACCATTTGCAAAAAGTACATTTGAACCTTTCAATGAGGACATATTTGAGAAATATTTCAAAATGAATTATTATGCAATGTGTCAAGTGTTGGAAATTGATTTCAAACCTCAAATACTAGTCAACTTGATCATGTTGGCAGTTGATATTCAGCATCTACATGTCAATAGAGATTAACTTAGCATCTTTCATTGTTGAGGGCTTGAGGCGATACATAAGGAATTGGTGTCCTTTAAGAGTGATAACCAAATTCCTCCTTTTAGATTGTACTCCATGCTATTCCACATTCTAGTACAAAATGGAGGCAATATTTGGGATGAATCGATGCAATTGAAATGCCCAACCACAAAAGGAAATCCCATGTCCACTCAAGGACAAACTCATATATGGGATTTACACTACCCATCACCAAACCATGGCTTGTTCAAAAGATATTTTGTTTAGGTAATATCGAAGCTATTGGGTCACAAAAGGATGAGATTGTCTGATACTATTATGAATTTCTTGAGACCTCAAGTCCAACAATCTAAGGAAGGATATGATCACAATTGGGACAATTGGTTTTTCCATTCAAACATAACAACCATTAGAGTTTATGGAGCAAATGTTGAGCCATATGCTTTGCCAAAGTGGGTACCAAATAGGGTGGGTTTCCTTGAAATCGGTTGGAAATTAAATGAGTCTGACAAGCTTCACTTGAGACAAAACCAAAAGGGCTCATTCATTCCACAAACATTGAATTTCTCAAATTTCACCATTACCTCAAAAGAAGGATCGGAACTCTTACAATTTAAATGAATGGGGTATAGGATGAGAACAAAACGGAGAAAAAATTTTGATCTAGAGCTTTACATTGATCAAATCAAAAGAAGAGAGGGGAAGTCTATATATGTGCACCAATTTGATGAATCTGAAGATTTGATCAAAAATTGCACAACCAAGGTGGAAGTTGATGATAGGAGAGATAAGTGGCATAGAATTTGCCTTGGAGAAAGAAAGAGAGAGCATCGAGAGGCTAGATATAAAGGAGCATTTATTGAGATCAAAGATCCCATTCTCAGAATGCAAATGATGTTGGATCACATTGATAGCTTAGGATTTGTGCCTTCAAGAGTTGTTGCAGGACCAAGTGTTTAGAATCCTATTATGGAGGAACAGCACCAAGAAATACATGAAGTTCAGCAATCTATTTTCCAAACTCCAATGGTGCATGCTGCAAAAATAAAGGACTATTTCTCGAGCAAGATCAATGCAACAAGAAGAGGTTCAGCCTTTAGTCAATTATCCAATCACAAAGGAAGTTGCAGAAAATAAAGTTTACATTCAAGAAATCCAACAAGGCGTTGCCTTGCCTCAAAAGCTTGGATTTATTGACATCCCTCCAAAGAGGACATTCCTTGATTCATAAGGGGGTAATGTTGTATATGATGTAAGGGCCTTAGCATGCAAATAATTCTTACCTAATGATGAATTCGTAATATCTAATGAATTCAAAGCTTTCCTACTAAATAAAAATTCAAAGGCCTTTTTCCAAAGAATGAATGAAGAAAGGAAGCAGATTAGAGAGGATGAGCTTAAAGAAGTTGCTCAAAATGTCCCAAGGGACATTGATTTTGATATCAGCAAGATCACTTCAAAGGAGGGCAAGATATTAGTCAAAGAAAGTGGGTGCTTGCTCTTACCAAGGTGGGACATAGCTTTTGTTATAGCCATGGATACTATAAAGAGATCGGATAAGAATACTATAAGGAGACAAGATAACAAGAAAGATGTCTTGACTATTTGGATCAAGCTAAGGAGTTGTACTTTGGGTTAGGTTTCAATACTAAATTTGAAACCTTGGGAATATAGGTGATAGCCCCTAAACATAATAAACGAAAAATAGCTAGAGACAAAAATGAGCTTACAATAAATTTGATTGTAAGGAGAATGAATTACACAACTGATCCTCAAGCAACATCCTTGGCAGTAACCATAACACTATTTAGTGAGGCAACAACAAAGAAATTACAAGCAAATTTTGATAAGTTACAGAATGATCACATTAAGTTGCTGCAAGAATATAATAGGGTAAAATCATTGATTCACCCTCCTTGAAGTATTGCATCAAAGCTTGCAACTCGAATTAGTTCAAGAAATATATCCTAGCAAGACAGAGACCCTTTCATGTTGAGAATCGCATACTTAAAGAAGTTGAAGCAAAGTCAAAATGCAGATTGAGGCAAAAAATAAGGGAAAGAAAAATATTAGTGATTCAACCAATAACCTTTTGAATCATCATATGTCTTGCATTTTGCGTAAAGTTGATGCAGCCTGGGCTTGTTGCATTAATTTGAGAAAGGCTCACATCAGCCACATCAGCAACAAGTCATCTTTGAGGGATGATCTTAAGTACGTGGATTCCACATATACATTATGGGAAATGTCCATAAGGATGTGAAATCCCAACACTCCAACTGAAATATCAAGTATTCATGAGGTTACACTGCTCTTAAATGACATCTCTGCATTCCAAAGAAAACTTGATGTGAGCTAAAAGATAAGTTGAATGCTTTCAAGGCCCTCGAGGAATGTTTGTTACCTCCAATACTTGATGGTGGCAACAAGGTGAAATCATTGGGTGACCGGGAAGCTGATTTCTGCAACATTCCTCCAACTTTCGTCACATAGATAAGGTGGATCCAGTTTTGTGCAATGCCAGTCTAGATAAGTTGTTAAAATTGGACTCTGGACTAGACAATTTCATTAAGGAAACAAAGGTACTCCTTGATGCAAGGTACATGACCCATATGAACAAGGTGGCAAAAAACATGGAGCACAAGCAGCCATCAAAAGAAGAATATGCCCCATGGATGGAAAACAGTGTGTGACATTGATTCTATACGTCCCTTGAACTCTGCAAAATCTTCAAAACATGTGTGTCAATATCCCAAGGTACTGCAAACAATCAAGAATGGTATGTTTTTGGATACAAAATGATTTAAGAGGAGCTAATCAAGATTAAGAACCTGACCAAAGGCTTAGTTAACCTCAAAGTTCAGCTATAAAAGACCATGAGTTCAAAGGAAATCATATTTAGATATAGTCTATTCATAAAGGTTAATTTTCTGCTAATATTCTTAGAAGTCAACTATAATGCTGCCATAGTATTTCTAAGGTTATTCAAGGTTCTCTTGCCTCAAACGCTGTGAATTCAAAGGAAGAGAAGGAAGAATTCTTCTAAGAACTGGTGGAAATGGAATGAGAATGGTTTAGTCCATTGGACACTTGAGAGTAGGCCCCAACTGATATAAGGATCCCCAATGGAGAATGATGCATTCACTTGGAGAACAGGAGTTACACATTTTCATTCCTTACTCTAAGGAAGCTCACCAGTACCATAAACTCCATACAAAGAAGGATACATTTCAATTCCTCCCTCGAAGCCTTTGATGTTCTCCTATCCATACTGGTGGATATAGGTGATGTGTTGGCCCTCAAAGACCAATCTGTGATTGTCAACGTCACAATAACAATTTTGATTTGTGCCAAAGCTTTGAAGAGACAGCCAACATGATGGAATGTACAAATGGTTGACCTTGGAAGAAAGAAGGAATATTTTCACAGTATTGAAGGAAAAATAGACATTGATATTTAAAACAGTTATTACTGTTTTTGTCTACTTCCTCGAATGCACATTCTCTTAGCTGTTTCTGTTTTTATTTCTGCTGATTGCTGTAAGAAGTTTCTACAAACAGAGTAAATGTTCAAGAGTGATGATGTTCATAACTACACAGCCCTCAGCACTTAGACCGGTCAGATTCCCCAGCTTCACTGCCAGTTCTCTAAAGAATGAAGACTTGATCAGAAATAATGAAGATTTGGTGTCAAAGAAAACAAGAGTGAAAAATTATGAAAAATGGCTGCCCCAGATACCCACAAGGGGTGCTGCCCCTTGACCCCATTGGAGGCTCTTCCCCCAAAGCCCCGTCCCTGCTTACATTAGTGCCGATCAGCTGCTGTCCCCACCCCCCCCTCTCTCCCCCACTCTTCCCCAAATTTAGGTCCATGTTCCTCCCATCTCCAAAACCTGTGCCCCAACATCCCTGTCCCCAAAACTCCATGGAACAATATTATAAGGTAGGTTTGCCTTGAACCATGTTCCACTTCTACCCTACAATTTCATAGTGTGTGGCTTATCATGTACTTTGGCTGCCAAATGGAAGACTAAGAATGAATTAATACAATTTAGAGCCCTTTCAAAGAAATTGCACAACATAGAAGTAAATAAAAGCCATGAACAATCCAATGTGTCCGACTTAGATTTAGATGCAACCTTCCCCGAACATAGAGTGTCTAAATTATGACAAAAATGTGTCCAACATGCTTTTGCTAAAGACAAAAATGACAAAGAATGCAAAAAATCAGGGATTTATGCAGGGTTTCCTTGTTTTTGCAGCAACCAAGTCTTCCTCTCAGTCTCACCAGGTATGAGTGAGTCTTGGCAGGAAACTCACAAGTTTCACAGCCAACTCTGCTCATGAGATGTGGGTGAGTTGCTCGCCCTGCTAGAAAACTGGAAAGTACTCACCGCGTTTATATCCATCTGCAAGTCCTTCAAATTCTAGGTTGTGTAGGAATGTGGCTTTTAAAAAATGCTTTAATCAAATGCAGTAAGAAACACGACTAAATAGGAACAAGTTGACAACAATATTTTGGTATTTTCTTTCCATAATTATGGCACAACTGTGTAATCCTCATGCACGTCACTAGCTCAACATAGCTTTCTTTTCAAGGATTATTAATCTAATGCAGCCGAGGGCGGTCGATCTCCGCTTGTTTGAAAGCCAAGGACTAAGAAAGAATCTGTATCATTGAATAACTCGCTACCATTGGAGCTGCTAATGAAGAAAATGTCATTATCACAATGAAGACACAACACCATAAGTCAAACAATCAAAGATTCTACATATAGTAATATGGTTTCAATAAACCATATTACTATAGCATGATGCCAAGGAAGAAAGCAAGTTTGACCAGCACACAAACATCTTCATACCTGATCAGAAGAATCTTTGACCTTATTCAAGTTTTTGTAAAAATTCAGCTAATCTTATCACATGGATTTTCTCAACATTGTGTATTGTTATTTACTACAATAATTGTAAAAGCATAGTATGATCATGATAGGACTGTGACAAACCAAACAGATTTTTTGCCAATGTCAAATTAGGGTATCATAAAAGCGTCTGTAGGTGACCAAAATACGTCAATCACCTAGGAAGTACACCAAGAAAAGATAACAAAGAGAGCTATCTAACTAAGCAACTAAACAGAAAAAACATTATTCAACATAATAAAAATAAGAAGTGTGTTAACCAAGCAAAGCAAAGACCTTCAATGCTGAGAAATTACAAGAATACATAGAAGTGGTTATCAGAGTAGAGTCTCATCTGTGTTGCCGGTTCTGATTTGGATACTAGTTCAGGTTCATAGATTTGGCACATGGATCCAGTAAAAAGTTTTTGGGGTTGGGTTCATTCATACAAAAAACATGTAAAAATAATATATATATTTGCCTCAGAAACCAAATAAATATTTCTTAGTATTTTTAAATACACAAATATTTATAAACCTTATAAAATATTAATAAAATTAATATTAAATATAATAATAAAATTAAATATTTATAAAATACTATATAAATATTAAAAATATAAATATAAGATTATAATAGTATAAATATTATAATATATGAATATAACACTATAATATATAAATATTAATTAATATTAATAATATTATTATTATATAGAAATATTAATAATAAAATATTATAATATATTAATATAAATATTTTATTATACTATCATATAGAAATGTTTTATTATACTATCATATAGAAATATTTTATTATAATATTATATTATTAATATTAAATATTATAACATAAATATTACAATATATAAATATTAATAATATAATATTATGTTATTATATTATAATAATTATTAAAAATATCTAAATATATTATGGTCCCTGCTGCACCGAAGCGGATACCAAATCTGGTTTGAACCAGACTGAGATCCAGCAACTTGGCCCATGGATCTACTAACATAGTCTCATGATACAGAACATGGATAAGCTCTACTCTTCATCAAGGCCAAGAGAAGGGTCTGTGAGAGCTGTCAAGCATACTGACATTTTCTGTCTTTGTATCCCACAGAAGTAATTCCTTTTTTAATTTTTTTTCTTATCTTTGTAGAAAACGGCTAACAATTACCTTGTCATAAAGACCAGACTCTTGACATTGCCGAGCACCTTCAAGCAAGAACTGGTGTTGAGTTTGCCTATCTGGTAAAAATCTTCTCAATGCACCTTCTGATCCAGTCCCATTAGGTCCAAGAAGAAGCATGATTCCCCCCTCCCTTAACAAAATCTCTGTCAGAAGTCGTTTCAACATTATCTCTCTTTGTCTCTGTTGATCAACACTGGTGTGGCCTGTCCATGAAAGAGCACCACCTCCCATGGCAGAAGCAGCTTGTGCATAGTATTCCAATGCTAGTGGCAAGTTACCTAGCCTTACATATAATGAGCCATACTGTTGAATTATGCTAGCGATTTCAGCAACAGCATCCATTATCCCAAGCTTGTGTCCACTTCCAACTCCCTCTGATAAGATTCCATGATCAGCCAGTGCAATGGAAATATGTACAGCATCAATATTATAACCTTCATTGCCAACTTCTTTTGTGAGATATTGAACGGCTAACTGCAGCTGGATGCTTAAAAGTAGCACATAGGGATAAACCAATGGGTCTTTCCCATTCTTCGTGTAGTATGATGGCTCAAACTTATTCAGGTAGTTCTGAAGATCTTCTAAACTGTATGGTGCCAGACCTTCTGGAACAAGTGCTAAGGATGAACTTGCACCCCCAGTGTCTCGAACAACAGCTAACTTGAACCACAAGAAATCCTCAATGGTGCTGAACAACATTGGAAGGTCTCTAAGCAACCGGTCAATTTGTTGGCGGCTACCAGAGACAATGGCATACAGTAGCAACTTGTGCTTGTCATACCCAGCCCTCCCTGCACGGTCTCCCAGTCTTAACATGCGTTCACATTCTTCTGCAACCAATGTTGAAGTTCCCGAAGAAACCATGCCTCCACTTGAAATCCATTCTGCAAGCTGCCATGGAGAAGTAAAATATAAGCAATTAAATATCCCGTAAATCTTGAATCCCTAGTAAAATTACATTAAAAAATAAGGGACGTACCTGTGGGGCAAACATATAGCTAACTCTAGAAGACTGTGCTACGGACCTGGCTTCATCATAATAACCTGTTCTCAAGCAAAAGTATATCTGCAGAGAAATTCCATTACTCTTCTTTTGCAATTGCCTTGACCAGAGAATATTCACTCCTCAAATTACAAAAGGAAAAACTCAGCTAGCAAATGTTGCACTTCAAAACAGTATTTAATATTTATCAAAATTATTTTCAATAAAAGAACAGTTATTTGAGAGCATCTTAAACAGCAAAGTCTTCTACCAAAGAAAAGAAAGGGAAATAATTACAAATGAAGTAATGTGATGAACTGCTAAAACCAAAATGACCAATAGAAAATCTCTGAAGAACTCAAAATGACATTTTTTTACAGATCCTTCCTTTGTTTGTATCAAAGCATAATAATTGCATTTTTACAATAGTGACTCAGAAAAACATACTAAACAAATCATGACAAGGAAGCAGACCCCAAACACCAATCATATACACAAAACCACATCATCAACAGTTCAAGGTTTTTGCCTTTCAGCAGAAGGGAATGAAACTCTATAAACAAGATGAAAATTAAAATCATAGCAAGAATCATACATCACAAATGCAATGACTTAGGGATAACTTTAAGGAGTGCATAACTATTGCTAAATTGCGTAGTTTAGAAACAACTTCGACATTGCATCCAGACATCTCTTCTCGTAGAGATTATGTGATATGACTATCTCAGAGCTCTTTATTTACTAGAGATCAAACAAGGTTCTTTATTATTGCCATCATGAGGTGCAATGAGGCAATTGTTGGCCTGTCTTGGGCAAGCCATGGACTCCCTAAATCTATCTAGTATTTACTAGAGATCAAACAAGGTTCTTTATTATTGCCATCAAGAGGCACAATGAGGCAATTGTTGGCCTGTCTTGGACTACCCATGGACTCCCTCAATTTGTCTAGTATTTACCAGCTAAGTTACCGGGTTCTTCTATTTTACCCCCGGTTCTGGTCTTGGTTCGCTCCTGGTTCAGGTCCTGGTGCAGTTCGACCAGGGTCCTTCATTCTTGGGTCTGGTTCGCCCAGGCAGAACCCAAGAGAACCCGGGCATAACCCAAACAGAACCCACATGCCTAGGCATCCAAAAAGTGGTTTTTTGAGCATTTTTTTTAATATTTGGTATCCAAAAAGTGGTTTTTTGAGCACTTTTTTCCAGTTTGATAGATATTCTATTTAATCAAACTTAACACAAGACGGAGGTAGATTGATTGACACAGCTAATTGCATTGAGAGGATGTACAATAATTCATATCAGAGGCGTGGCATCATTATTACTGACATAATACCACCTTCTATTAATATATAACTATTCAATAATCAGGACTAGTGTTAATCAATCAAGTTAGAGTTGTTCGTTAAGTAAATCGAAAGTGCATAGTTGAGATCTATAGCCATTTATACCTTCCCTTAAAGGTTATTGGTTCTTTGGCATATTTCATATCTTAATCTATAAAATTGAAGGCAAAATTTAAAGTGACTCTACAAGGGACATTACAATCGGTATCAAAATTGGCAAACCTGCCAACCTGTGAAGGTTTATGAGTGAGAGGGAGAGAAGATATTATGATAGGGAGATAAGAAGACAGTGGGAACCTGCCCAAGCCACAGAAGACGAGACAACCTCCAATATCTTGGGCATCCACAAAGGATCATCATTAAATAGCAGCCCTAATAGTCCTGAATCTTTGAATAGTGAACAAAGAGGCAAAAACATAGGGGATAGAGGAGATATTACAGACTGTATGGATCAATTCATGGCAGAACAACAAACCACTCAACGAAAAATGGCACAATTATTGGACATGTTGACTCAAACCATGATAAATACAAATAAAAATAATAATAACAACCAAGGTGGCAATAATGGAGACGACGATGGAAATGAAGACAATTCAATCAACAATAGAACTCAAAATCATTGTGCCCCTACAACTAGTTCTAGACCCATGATACCTACTTTCCCACCTAGAGTGGAACATCAAGAAGGCAATGAACCTACATTGGTATATTTACAAGATCAGTTCCGCCAAGATTGGATAGATGGAGGATTGCAAACAGATATGTCCTTAAGAGACTACATGGACTTAAGAACGAGGCATTTTCCCAGCAGGGGTAATAGAGACCATTAGAATGATCTGAGGAAAATTGGAAAGCTTAGCTTGCCACACTTTGATGGTTCAGGAAAGACCACAACACGTGCATGGGTTCAAAAGGTCGATACATACTTCCAACTCAACCCCATGTCGGAGAACGAAGCAATCAAATATGTTGCCCTGCATCCAGATGGGGTGGCTCATGAATAATTTAATATTGATAAGCCAGTGGTCAATGTGGAAATAAGTTCGATTGAATCTCATGGCACCACAAATACCAAACTAAACCACAAAGGAAACTCAATGGCACTTCTAATGAATGCGACGAAAGAAGATGTATTCAATGGTTTACACAAGAATCTGGCACTCCCTAACTGTCTCCTGTTGTCGGAATCAATGAAGAATACAAACCATACAATTAAAGTGTAGACTCTCGTGCTAACCTCCAACTCCACATGTACCCACCCAATGCAACAATTTCTTATTACCAACCTTAAACTACAAACCTTTACCAATCAACCATGATTGGGTTTTCATCCAATCGAGATACTCAAATCTTGAGAATTGTCGTTTTCAGATTTGCTATCAATGATCAAAACCAAACAATCCTCATTACTCCGTGATAGTACTCAATCCTTGAGGTGATCGATATATTGACCAGCATTCAGTTTACCAATTGAATTATTTTAATTAAGTGACTTTATCAAGTCACAATATATTTGTAACTATTCAGGTAAAGAGGTGTGACTCCCTCAAACTTGAGACATAAAAGGGAGAGCATTTCATTTTAGAAAGACATCCATAACATCATTCAATCAATCAATTTAGAATAAATATGATGTGACTCCTTCTAATGTGAAAGTTTGTGACTCTTAATGTGTGACTCCCTCAATAATAAGACATAAAAGGGAGATCATTCCTTGTGGAGAAATCGTCAAGTGGTGATTGGAAAAAAGGAAAATAAGAAATTGAAATATAAGATATCTATTGGAAAAAGTATAGTTTCAGCAAAAGTATTATTGGGAAGTAAGTTTAAGAATGTAAATTAAGAATATATATATATATATTGCAGAATGATATTTTATTACCAATTAATATAATAGATTCCTTTAGCAATCTATTTTGAATTTATAAAAGCATTTTGCAAAGAGGGAGGCCAATCAACCTTCTGAGTTCACGAGAGGTGAAGTACCGGCCTTTCCTTCATCAAGCATGCCACCCCGAGATGGAGCACTCGTGAGCCCGGAGGCGTATGAGTGCTCCCAGACTTGTTGAGGAAGGCAGTCTTCATGCATCTTATCAAGCATGCCTCCTCGAGATGGAGCGCTCGTGGGCCGATAGGTGAATGAGTGCTCCTGGGCTTGATCAAGGAGGATGAAGCGCCTCCAAGATGGACTAAGGGATGGAGTGGACCTAAGATCCTACCATGTTTGTGGGTCAAGAGGCGAATGAGTGCTCCTAGGCTTGAGGGTCTAATCAAGTACGCCACCTCGAGATGGAGCACTCGTGGGCCGAGAGGCATATGAGTGCTCCTAGGCTTGAGGGTCTTTTCAAGTATGCCACCCCAAGATGGATGAACAAGGATCCACCCATACTCTCGCAACACAAGGACAACCATCCTTGAGAGTGTGGTTTGCAAGTACTTCAAGTGAATTCTTAATATGGTTGGCTATAGGAATATGCTTTGGAATAACCATTAATGCTGTTAAGATATTTTGAATCCAAATGTTGATGATGCTATGGACTATAGATCTAACTATTATAATGTTTTAGCTATGATGCATTGCTCTCAATATTATTATATTTTGTGTTATTCTGAATATAACCATAAAGTTTATACTTGTTATTACTAATATCAGTTTTTAGTGATTATTATTGTTTTGCAGGCCTAAATTTAGGAATATCCCAAAAGGGGACATTATAACTTCCTTCTTTGGAAACCTGTAGAATTCAAACCCTAGGCTTCATTAAAAATAAAATCTTTAAAATTCATCCTTAGCATGGCTACTTGACAAAAATCTTGATTACAGCACCTTAGGCACCATTACAAACAGTGAAACTGATTTCAAACGAATTGCAACTTGTTTTGGGAGTCCTAAGTATAATCACCTTCCACGCATTTTGCTTTGGCAAAAATCAGACTATTGATCTTGAAGCTCCTTGGATGAAGATTGAAGTAAATGATAAGACTCTTGGTGTCTTATCTTATATTTTTTCCTTGTGATGACTGAAACTCCATTGAGGGTTGCCAGGAATGAAGACAATTGAATCATTGATGGAAAATAAAGGCCCACAAACAATGTGCCAATACTGAACCTGCAACAGACCAATTGGAAAGCTCCTCTCCTATGGTACATTGCAAACTGAAACTGTTGAAAGTCCTCTTGCTGATAATACTTGGAGATACATAACAGCTATTGCTAGAGATGTTTGGATATGAGGAAAACTGCATTTCAAGGACTGATTTTTCAAAGGTCATTTTAGGGGATGGAATAATGCATTTTGGGGATGGATTTTTTCAAGGCCATTTTAGGGGACAGCAAGGGACAGCAAGAGGATGGCTACTTAAAAAATTAAAAAAGGGTTAAGTTTTAAGAATACAAGGAAATTTTTAATATTCATATGATAAATTTGATAAGGCATTCATCATATACATTAGAGGTTCTTAATATATAACATTATTAACATTAGAGTTGAAATTGAGAGTTCACAAGAGAGTTGAACAAAAAAAATAATAATAATAATTGCTTCCATAACTTCATTGTCAATATGCATGTCAGAGATATCCTATTGTGCTTTATAATGTCATTCATTGAGCATGATATTAAAACTATATCTACAATTTAAATTGTAAGAGTATGGTGGAATGAATATGTTCCTATAAGTGCATTTAAATCCATAAATTGCACCATCTTGTGCTTATTGATTCTAGTGGTATCAGCCTCGTGGTTTTTATGTGTTGTGAATTTGAAAGGTAATGGTATATTCTTGATATGGAGTATTACTTATTGGAGATTGGAAAATCTTCAAATTCAAATGATTAACCCTATGTGTGAATCCATGTGTAGTGATTCATTAGGGCTCTATAAATTTTTAGATATTTTGAAAGAAATGCAAGTTGAAAAGAAAATCACAGTTGGACATCATGGAAATGATCAAGTTGGTTTTGTTTGCAATTTCCTAGGGAGGTGTCAAAATGGAAGTGGGACTTTGCTAATGGCATGTTTCTACTAAGGATTAACATATTGCCATAATTCTGCATTTCCTGCTTGTATACATATATAGAAAATTGTCTGCACTTTTAGCCATGTGTACTGTTCTTTCCTATGCATTAGAATTTACCTTTCGCTGGTTTTCTTTGATTGCAAAACTTTTCTGCACACATTCTTCTGTGCAACTGAGCAGCTGTATGCATTTCCTGTTCAAGATGTAGCGCTTGGGGCAACAACACTGTGGAGTCATGAATTGCTTCTCACAGAAGATCAGAGGAGAATATGAATTCACTTCAATATGTTTTCGTCATGATACTTCTTTTAAGGGGTTTCCGTTTTTTGCTTTTCCTCCCCTTCATTCTAGTGTTTTTTTATCTTTTCTTTTTTTAAAATCAGACCCTTTTAGCATGGGAACAGCTGGCCATCCCCAAGATGGCTGGGGACGTCCAGTAATTCCTACACAATACCCACATTTCTGGGGCATTTACAGAACATTTCTTTTTTTGGCAGGGGACAGCAGGGGGATGTTTCAGAGGAGTCCCACATCCCCAGAATGTTACCAGTACGGGAATAGGTCAAAAAGTGCCAGGGACACGTCCCCATGAAACATAGGCTGAAACTTTTGAATATCCACCAAAAATTAATGAAAGAAAACTTGCTAAAGATGCTTGTAATGGTGACATGTTGCTGTCAGTACCTAAAAATGTGCCTCCAATCATCACTAATTGGTGTGGCAAACTCTCCACATCATTGGAAGGGGCCGCCAACCTGCTGAAATGACTGATACAAATGTCCAGAAGCCTGCAATAAATCTGTCATGGTGTGCTCTTGGAAACTATATGATGCTTTTTTCTTGAGTCAAAAAACCCTACAATGCATGCACTCAGAATCTTGAGAACTTGATGTTTTAATAAAAATTTGGGCAATTCTTGTTATGGTGCACCCAGGTCTGAAATGACCATTTTGTATTTTTCAAATTTTGCCCAAAATGAGTTGTGGCACACTCTTCAACTGCTAATGGGCACTTTTTCTTTGTATTATAACAATTTATTCATCAACTCCCATTATGGCATGGGCTTGACAAGTAAATGACCATTCTTTGTTTTTTTTTGAAACACTTTTGACCATCCTGTCCAATGGCCAACACCCCAGACTCGACTCACCTCTTTTTATGTTTGAGTGTTTTGAGGCAAAACCATGTCAAGCAGGTGCTACTGGTCTCCTAGGCCACTTTTGGCATTTTAAATCTTCTGTCCAAACTCCGCTAGCCACACTTCAGGAGGGATTTTAACATTTTTTTATTTGTCAACTTTTTGGAGAGTCTGCGCACTAGCAAATGCTCCAGGTTATGTGTCCGTTTTTTTTATAATTTTATTCTTTGAAGTTTTATTAAAAAAACCCTGATGGCATGTGCTAGGGTTTTTTATGACAGTTTTTTCTAATTGACGAAATCCCTTTATGGCATGCACCTGAAGGTTTTTTGGACATTTTTTTATGTCAATTTTTTTTGGCAGAAATGCTAATGACACACATTGGGTGCTGAAACGTCCATTTTTCATTTTTTCTTTTTGTTTTTCCATAAACTCTGGCCAAAAAACTTATAGTGCATGCTTCTGTAACTTTTTTGTTTTAAAAAAATTGAACAAAATCCTTATGGCACATGCTCAGCAGTCTTTTAACTATCTTCTAATGTTTTTTCATTTTTTCTGCCAAAACACCCCAATTGCACATGCTATCACTTGTTCTGGATGCCTTTTAATGTTTGAAAAAATTTAAAGCATCCTCCTACTAATGTGTGCTTCTGATCTGGGTGTCCCTCTTTTTTCGTGTTTCACGAATTTTGTTAGAAAATGGGATAACAGCATGCATTGAGCCATATTATGTTCCTTGACTGTCCATTGTTTTCATTTTTCAAACCCTGCAATGACGCACTTCGGCAGTATTGTTCTCCTCTTTGAATTTTTAGTGGTCTTTTATCTTCAACATGGTTTTTCCCCGAATCCTAAGTTGCCAAATCGGAATCATGGGTACAATATGTCGGTACGGCAATTTTTTTGGGAGGGGTTGGGTACGTTTGGGTACGTCTGTACAAAAAAATATAAAAATCATAAATAAATATATTAATTTATTATTAATATATATGATTAAAAAATTAAATATATACATTAAATTAAAAATAAATATATTTATAATTAATAATGCTGTATAAACATACAAGTTTTTTATTATAATTTATCAATTTAAAATTTTAATATTATTTTAAATTTTAAATTTTAGTTTGTAAATTTAATATTATTTTTTATTTAGAATTTATTATATAATTATTCACATATAGTTTAATAAACGATATACTAATATAGTATATAATAATAAAAAAATTTAAACTATTTTATAATATTAATTAATAAATTATTTTAAATTATATATTAAATATATACTAAATTAGATGGTTAAAAACAAAATTAAATATTAAAATATAGTTTCTAAATATATTTATAGAAATAGTTAACCCGATAAATAGAATATTAAAAAAATACAGTTTATAAATACATTTATAAAAACTAAAATATTAAAAATACAATTCAATATCTCGATCAATCGGTTGAAGGAAGAGGGGATCAGAATGATCCGAATATTATTATATTTATAGAAATATGCCAAGTTTCAGCTAACCCTTCGGTTTACACGACAAATCACTTGCGGTACTCAGTAGAGGGAAGCGGCTACAATCTTGACTCCAAGCAATAACAAAAAAATTGCTGCATGGCAAATCGCAAGATTTTCCTACAACTGCTTTTAGAACACAAATACAATGTCATTTATGGAAGAAGGGCTTTGTGTCTAACACAAATACAAAGTTGTTTATGGAAGAAGGGTTTCATGTCTATTAAAACGGTGACTTCGTTCGAGTCAAAATTGCCAACTG
This sequence comes from Sequoiadendron giganteum, assembly GCA_007115665.2. NCBI lineage: Eukaryota > Viridiplantae > Streptophyta > Pinopsida > Cupressales > Cupressaceae > Sequoiadendron > Sequoiadendron giganteum. The sequence goes on along the minus strand of VCHN02000014.1, from coordinate 77,261,006 downwards.
GAAAAAAATGAACCATAACCGATTCTCAATATTGTTGTCAAACCTGTAATAAGTAGTGAATGCTAACACTCCAATCCCTTTACAAGCTTCAAGCTCAACTTTGCCAAACTTTTATCCTCTTTAACTGTAGTGTGTTGAGTTCTAATTTTCACCTTCTCTGTTTCAATAGAAAGCTCCTTCGTTTCATTGAAAGCTCCTTGTATAGGACTAAATTTGCACACCTCTCACAAATTCCCCTTTTACACCCTCTACTTAAGAAAAATCAAACCCAACTAAGAAATTCCACATCACCTACCTGCCTTACATCCACTTGACGCTCGTCTCGTGTCAATGGGGGAACTTTTGTCAGAGACGCACACACAACACGCAAACGTCTACGCAATGCGCTACTGCCCCTAACAAATTCCTGCCTCTGGAATCCATAGGGACATTACGTTCCCCATTGGGGATGAAGCGTAATGCCTCTGCATCAACCAGCCGACTCAAGAACGACTCTTTCCCTCCCATTTTCATATTCAAATGCATTTATCTCATTTTCATTCCATCTTCTACAATCTCTTGGACAATTTTCTACGAGCCTATTGATCTTTCATACTCTTGAGCATTGTTTAGCAATTTGTTGCTCCATCAACTCGACGTGTTGTGCTACCATAGAAGTTGCGATTTTGGTGTCTTGCGAGACCTCCTTCGTCACTGCTACGATCGTGTCTACTTTGCCAAATTTGTAGTCTTGCATTCTCCCTTCATTGGCCTTCAGTGCCTTTGGGTGGAGGTGGTATTGCTTCACAATCCTTCTTTTGTTGTGGTCTGATAGAATAGCATTGTATTTTTCGTAGTGTTCGATATTCTCCTTTCCAACATTTCCTTTATCGTGTTTCTACATCTCTTTATCTATCTAGTTGTCTGTGGAGGTGGAAACACCACAACGGGGGTTTGACTAAGGCAAACCCCTATACAGCCCCAACATTTTTCCTCTCTTGGCTATGTGTAGGTACACGTACGTGTGGAGCTTGCTGGCGAATTGGACTCTTAGTGAGTTGATTTTCGTCACATCCATTTCCATCAATCTTCTTTATCATCTTTATAGTCATTTCTTGTATTTTGTCATTTATCATTCTATTTAGTACAATAAACTTCATTGGGTAGACTATAAGTAGGTTTTTTGTCCTTTGCACTATATTTTCACACTTTCTAGCCGTACAAACGCCAACGCCCCAGAGAGATGCCAATGTGCCGCACTGTCGTCCCTAGCCCATGTTGCTATCCTTGGGCAAAGAGTTGTCTGAGGTACAATTTGGGTTCCAAAAACTAGCTCGTTTAGCCCCGTTTAACCTCCTGGGTTAGTAGAGTGATAGAAGCACTTGAGAGTGCTCTTAATTCTCTATCCTTGACCTAAAACACTTGCCTAGCTTGAGGTAGCCCTCCGCTCTCGGCTCTTCGTGTGGTTGGTCCCCCTCTTCTACATTTTGGTGAACCCAATGTGAACCATTTTGGTTTCGTTTAGCAATGCTGAAAGACCCTTTCCTCGTATCCTAGGAGTGTTGTGGGTGTGAGTGTTGTAAGGCGCTCAGCCTTGCAACCCGACCTACGACCCCTAGTGACATAGTTGGAAGGTTCCATAGGCATCGATGAACGAAACCTTAGTTGGGTCACTGTCTAGTTACAAAACCTTTGGGGCCTCTGTAAAAGTTTCGTCTAGTATACGTGATGGCCTCCTTTTTACATCTACCCATCCCATCTGCGCAACCTGTGAGTGGATCCCCCGGCATAACCTTCACCTCACAGGACTTGCCAATGAACTATAACAAAGAGCCATCTCCCTTATACATTCCTGCATGAATCAATGGAAACATTGTAACAAGTGTTCTTGTTGACCCAACGTGTCGGGTGAATGTCATCACTAAGGAGATTATGTTGATTAACTTCTTGCACAGAGATGGGTATGATGAATCCAAGACTACCATTTGTACACATGATGAGCTTTTTGTACCTCCCATCGACTGCATCACCTTGTCCGTCTTAGTTGGACCTAAATCAATGAATTTACTCTTTGACATAATCCCAAGGTCTAAACTTTTCAGGGTGAAACAAGGTATCCCCTGATTGGTCGCTATGGATGCAGTTCCCTCGGTAGTGCATAAGTGTCTAAAATTCATCCATGAGGGTACAATGCATGTAGTCCACGACATCAGCTATAAGCCACCAATTGCGCGTGGTGGCTACTCACTAGATCATTTTTGGCCTACACCCATAGGTATGCTTCCTCATAGGACAGATCTCCTGTACCGAACCTATGTAAAGTACAAGAGTGGGGGCATAACGCCTAGGGTGAGATACCATCCTTCTCCCTATGCCATCTCGCATAAGTCTTGCTTGACGGCTGATAGTGATGCCACCTTGGCTCAGAAAAGAGAAAAGGAGAAGCGTGTTCAACACTCTTCTTCTGCTACTATTGTTTCGCTTGTCGCTTCCTCTCGCCCTGCTGCGACATCATTGGCTTCTACTCTTAGGCGCTTGCTAGAGAACCCAATGGTGCTCGCTTGGCGAAAGCCCAAGCGTTTGACGTTTGACCTTCCTACCTTACCCACGGGCGCTCAGCCCAACATGTATGGTAAGGGAAAGGGTCCCTGCAACCTCCTATTGCTCCTGCCCCTAGGGCAGTGAATGGGAAGAGGCCCGTCGCTGAGGCATTAGAGCCAACTCCCCCCGTTGTTGCTTCAACCTCTTCCCAACCTCTCCCTCCTGTTCTCGTCCAAGAGTCTCTTTGTCCACTGGAAACGGCCATGATGGACTCTAATGGTCAAATAGGAGTCCTTTGTTCCATCTCAACTTCTGGCCTCAAGCTCCCGAAGTCGCAGGAACCGCCTTGCGCATGAGCACAAGCATCAGAGAAAGGCTTTGGCCGCTAACAGGCCACTCTACAGAGGAAGGAGGGGGAGTCAACAGTTTATCCTCCGACACCTTCTGTTGTGTCCTCCTCTCTTGTCCCCTCTACTTCAGTTCCATCAGCTTCGGTGCTGCTTTTGGCTCATGCTACAAGCGTAAACATTCCTAACCCAAAGAGGGTGTAGATGTTTATCGCTCCTTCAGTCGAGTTGCCTCTCTTGATGTCCCTCCAAAACATCCCGCCATTTTCAAAGCCCGTGGACATGTCGAATACCTTGGTAGTGTCCGTTGCGGTTTTCTCCTCTTCCTTCATGCCTTTTGCCTCGTCCGTGGGGATCTCACATCCTCCGACGAAGCGGAAGATGGAGGATGGCCCCACTAGCAATGGGGGTCGAAAGAGGGGTCCACCTTCTTCAAAGTGTGATTCTGCATTAGCATGTGTCATCTTGGTGACGGAAGAAGTCCCAACATCCCTAGAGTTTGTCACTGCTCCCGAGTCACTTGGTGAGCCTAGCAGTGAATCTTAGGCGCTGCCTCCCTCGTCCTTTGAGGCAACACATGGCACCCCTATGAAGTGCATGTTTAACTCTTTGGACGAGGTCCCAACCCTATCAACGATCTTCACGAAGTCGCTGACTTTCACCCTACAGAAACTAAGCAGAGAAAAACTTGCAGGCCTTCTTCCTTGGCTCTTGTTGCGGGAGGGTCGAAGGGTTCCCCCCTTGATATTCCGCCCTTGCAAGCTCGTCCTCCTTCCCCGTACAATGATCTAGATTGGGAGGTTGATGACCTCTTGGTTGATGAGGACTAGAGAGGCACCTCTTCTTTATCTGCAATGTAGATTGTGTGTGTGTGTTTGTGTTCCCCCGTGGTTGCATTATGTGTTCTTGGATGACCCTTGTCACCCTCGTAGGTGCTTGGATACAAGAGTGTTTATCTGTCGCACAACTTCCTCTATTTGTTGCATCATTCTTTCTTTGTTATGTGTGTTGATTCCCGACAATTGGGGATGATGCAAAGTGTTGGGGGCATTTAGGCTTCCCTTCCATGTTGACCCAATTTTTTATTTTTTATTTTGTCTTCTCGTGCATTCTTCATATGGTTTGATATAGTAGGAGGTTGATGACAGCTCATTAATATACTATTATAATACTTATCTATATTTATGAGCAGCTCTGACCCCGAAGTATCAAATCACCCCTATGTCTCTTGTTTGTAATGTTTTTGTTCCTCTTTGCATTCTTTGTCCTCTTATCTTTCATGCTCGCTTTGTGATGTTGTGGTGCTCATGTGTTGTCCCTCGCGTGTGCAACAACATTACCACAGTTACATCTTGCCATGTTCTGCAAGCCACAACATCACTTTTTCATTCTTACTTTTCTCACCTTGGAATGCCACGTGCCTCTGCATTCAGCACGCACCATCCTAAGGGGGGGCTATCATGTCACTTCGATTTTCAAAAAATGCATTCGGTGGCCAACGAATCTTTTCTCGAAAATCCTTTCAAAAATCACATTCTTCAATAAGGACCCCTAGCAAAATACTTTTCCTTCATCATTGGTTCGCAAAGAAAGAATTTGGAAACATCTTCCTGCAAAGAAGAAGTGCCTTCTCCTATAGATGAAGCTGCGAGGGGACCTTCTTCCTTTCGAATTCCTTGATGAAGCAAACATCTTTCAAAAGGATTCCTTGATGTTGAATGGATTTGCAAAAAATGCTCACTTTCAAACTGAGCACCCCTTGAGTGAACCCCTTTTCTTTTGAAGTGTTCTCGAAGGACCCCTTTGAAAGCTCTTCCTTCAATATTTGACTGTCTACGTGACTGTTTGCTTGACTACCTATGTGGCTACTTTTTGTTTTCTAACATGTTTTGTCTGTAGATTAACATGTTGCTTTGCAGGTGCGCCTATGAAATTGCTTTCCAATTCGACTCTACGGACTCCCCTACATCGGACTTCCTTCAAGAGAGAGTACCTGGGGGGAGCCTTCTTTGCAGGTCTAAGGATCTGTGAAGCGCTTGCATCCTATGAGATTTGTCCATCATTGGTCTGCGAGCCTTCAGTGCACTTTGATCAACTCTATAGCTCTAAGGATCTCTAGAGTCCTTTGTTTGAACCTCCTCTGGAGAGAGTACCTGTGGAATTATTTTCCTTCCCTACGCTTTCGAGCTCGCCAGACTGTGATCTGCTTCCTCAACGATTCAGGTATACAATTCTAAACTCTTCAATCTACTTTACCGAACATTTGTTGCCACGCATGCACTAAAGTGGGGGCAAAATGTATAGGAGTGAATTTGCACCCATCGCAAATTCCCCTTTTACACCCTCTACTTTAGAAAAATCAAACCCAACTAAGAAATTCCACACCACCTACCTGCCTCACATCCACTTGGCGCTTGCCTCTTGTGTTGGTGGGGAAAATTTTGTCAAGGACGCGCACGTGGCGCCGTGGTGCGCAGACATCTGTGTAGCATGCTACCGTCCCTAATAGATTCTTGCCTTTGGAATCCACAAGGACATGACGTTCCCCATTGGAGATGAAGCGTAACGCCTTTGCGTCAACCAACCGACCCAAGAACAGCTCTTTCCCTCCCGTTTTCATCTTCAAATGCATCTATCTCATTTTCATTCCATCTTCTACAATCTCTTGGACAATTTTCTACAAGCCTCTTGATAATTCATACTCTTGAGCATTGCTTAGCAATTTGTTGCTCCATCAACTCCATTAAGAATGTGTTGTGCTACCATAGAAGCTGCGATTTTGATGTCTTGCAAGACCTCCTTTGTCACCATTGTGGCCATGTCAACTTTGCCAAATTCGTAGACTTGCATTCTCCCTTTATTGGCCTTGAGTGCCTTTTGGTGGAGGTGGTATTGCTTCACTATCCTTCTTTTGTTGTGGTTTGAGAGAGCAGCATTGTGTTTTTTGTAATGTTCTATATTCTCCTTTCTAACATTTCCTTTATCGTGTTTCTACCTCTCTTTATCTATTCAACTGTCCGTGGAGGTGGAAACGCCAAAGCAGGGGTTTGACTGAGGCAAACGCCTATACAACCCCAACATTTTTCCTCTCTTGGTTGTGTGTAGGTACACGTACCTGTGGAGCTTGCTGGCAAACTGGACTCTTAGTGAGTTGATATTCGTCACCTTCGTTTTCATCATCCTCTTTATCATCTTTATAGTCATTTCTTGTATTCTGCCATTTATCATTCTGTTTAGTACGATAAACTTCATTGGCTAGACTGTCAATAGGTTTTTTGTCCTCTACACTATACTTTCACACTTTCTAGCTGTATGGACACCAACGCCCCAAAGAGACATTAGCGCGCCGCGTTGTCGTCCTTGACCCACATTGTTGTCCTCGAGCAAAGGGCTATATGAGGTACGGTTCAGGTTCCAGAAACCGGCTCGTTTAGCCCTATTTAACCTCTTAGGTTAGTAGAGTGATAGAAGCACTTGAGAGCGCTCTTCATTCTCTATCCTTGACCTAAAACACTTGCCTAGCTTGAGGTAGATCAGGGAACCCCTCCGCTCTCGGCTCTCTGTGACCTAGAGCCTTGGTGTGGTTGGTCCCCCTCTTTTACACTCCTTTAGTTGACTCTACAAAGACACTAACTAGCGATGACAAATACAAACTTTATGACCATCGAAAACAAGGATTCAACAACAACTCAATAGTTCAAAAATGGCAATGTTTTGCCTTCAAAACTAACTCCAAAACTTGACACTGTACTAAAAAATTGTGCATGCATACAACAGAAGTCCTCAAACTAAATGTAAGAGGTTTGCATTCCTTCAAACCAATTTGTTAGCCTTAAAACCAGTTATAACAGGCCTGTAATTGCATATCTAAATACAGTAATAAATGCTCTGCAATAATGAAATGCAAATCAAGAGACAAGGGAAGTCGGCTTGAAATTATATGGCATTTTCTACACTTAAAAGCCTGAATTATTAAATCTAAAGGACACTAGGTAAGCCACCTCTACCTGTCTATCCAATTGCTCCCCAATAAAGGCCAGGACATCTTATTTGATTGGCCCCTAGCCCTTCAAACAGCTTCTTATACTTCTTATAGGTACTTTCAAGTTTCAACAATTATTCAGATACTTTTAACTTCATTCATATCATCATATGCCACATCAAATATCATATGAGCAATACCAATGATTACATGAAATTCTAGTACAGCCTCTGATCTCACAAGCACCAATCATATTTAATCCATAAGGATCCCAGAAGATTCAGGGCAAACACAAACTGGCAGTTGCCATCAGGAGGCAGTTTTGAAGTCGAAAGCAGCAGTTTTGTGACTGCCAGTTCAGTTCATAATCACCAGGGTGGTATCGACTTAAAGAAAGTAGTGATTTCATTTCAACATGGTCAACAGCAGAGGAAGTGAACAGTCAGTCACAGGTTTTGGCACTTCAATCCCCAAAGGAGGTTTCCAGTGCACAGGAGGACCCCAAACAACATTAACTGAAAGGTTCTGAAGGTTGGAGGCATATTTTGTATGCATCCAACACAATAGAAAACTCAGCTCCATTTCATAGGACAATTGACAGACAAAATGAACAGCTCTAGAGTTGGAATCCCCTTTTTGTAATTGATTTTCCCAGCAATATAATAAGGGTAGAGCTGTTATTTGAAGCTACCAGCTGCTGTTTCCTTCATTTCTGGAGGATTTCTAGGGTAAAACTGAGCGTCTGCAGTTCTGTATTATTCATTTGCTTGAATTCTTTCAGTTGTTGCATAATCTAACAAACTTCCAAGAGCTATTTGTTAGTTCTAGTAAAACAGAGAGGTGTTTGACAAAATTATGAATCAATATTGTGTACTACATTATGAGTACAAACTCAATGGCATCTGTCAATATTTGGAGTTGGAACTCTGCATCCTTGTGTTTTCCTAAGCAATCAATCACTCTTTTCTAGAAAGTAAGGCACATCCTTAAATGAAACTATAATATCGATGAGTAGATAGTCTAATATTTGTCCAATCATCCATGATGATGTTGCAGAAATGAGAGGCCCACGTAGCCTTTATCTCCTCCAACAACATATTCACCTTAGAATAATCAATAATGTCTATCCAAGCTGGTGGTCCAAAATTATGCCTCCCTAAGAGACACATACAAATACCTACTTTGGCTATCTTAGTAATAGCTATTAGAAATATGGGCAGAGATTTGAGGAGAGTTTATAGAAGCTGCACATAAAGATTTTCTACACATAATAATACGCTCCCTTATAACAACTCCCTAAATATATTTGAGTTGTTTTAACAACTCAATGTACGACCACTATCAAATAACCTATTAAACAAACTATATGACTAATAATAATATTAAGTTGTTTAACAACTTAATATTATTATGACACTTATTTATCACCACCCACATATTCTCGTATTTATATTACCTATGTGAACATTAATTCCCAACACCCCCCCTTGGTGTGAACATAGGGTGAAAGTACATCACAATACTTGATGACCACACATAGTAGCTCACCAAACAATATAAGATAAGAGTAGGGACATACACATCTACTCATGACAAGCAATGGTAGAACTAGCTTCACCACGCTTAGTACTTCCATCCAAGGATAGGGACTAACACATCTACCCATGGAACCGAGGATAGGGACTAACACATCTACCCAAGGTCTTACATCAAGTTTGGATAGGGACAAACACATCTATCCAACATCAAGATTATGAACAAGGACAAACACATCTGCTCACAACAATTATGATTGGGGACACACATCCAATCATAATCACCAACTCCTATGACTGGGGACAAGCACTTCCAATCACTTTCATCATCATGTGAATGGGGACAAACACATCCATTCACATATAACCAAGAAATGTGATTGGGGACATACTGTTGATGTTATTATCAACTTCAGGCTGCTTCTTCCAGCTTACACAATTCAAGAATAAATCAAATTAAATAATAACCTACCGACTATTTAATTTGCTCATTGATATCATTAATATTCATTTGTACTTGGGCCGACCTATCTTGCCATTTTGTAAAATAAATATTTATTTTAAGTGGCCGACCTAATTGATTAGGCACCTCATTGTGTATAAATATAAGGTCGAACTTGTTCATTATCAATCAAGTTCATACAAGCATAATTCGCATTCAAACAGAAGTTCGCACTTGAGCAGCAGCTATTCATCTTGCAGCAGCAGGCCGATTTCAAGGAGAAACATATTCGCATCTAGGAGAGGTGCTAGTATTCATTGTATTAAATTCAGCCATGTGTTGGGCCTGAGTTGTAAGCAGATTTCTGCTCGTATTCCTTCATTATATAAGAGACATATTTGCTGGGTTTTTCTCCATCAAGAGGAGGGTCTTCCCAAGGTATCTTGCTGTGTTTATTGTCTTATGTGTTGCATTTTCTGAGTGCTTTCAGTTTGCATTATCTGATCCTTAAAACACTAACACATACACATCCAACCACAACATAAAAGCTTGACCACCAAGCCCTCATTGTCATGTATGTAAGCCACCATTATAGATCATTGCCACTCTGATCACAAATGATATGAGACGGTTTCCGTTGCCACCTGGAAACCGATCTTGGCTTTAGTCATTTTGGCACGAATATGTTTGTCACTAATGCAATTTTGGAACCCCGTCGCTAGTGACTCACAAGAGGTTGCTGAGTATCCTCCAACTCCGGTGCCTCCATCCTCCAATTGGTTTGCTACTTACTTAGCAAATTTGCCTTTTGAGGTTCATTTCACCAGTTGTGAGGAAAGAATATATCCTCCTTCCCTGATGTGAACTTCTTACAAGGAGTGTCGGGTACCACCAATCATGCACTCCAATTGAACATTTATTTTTTTTGAATTTTGATGACATAACAATTAACGACTCTACAAAATAGACCCTATTCTAAACAAAAGAATATGAGTTAACTTTGGCTGACAAAATATTTCTAATAATGCATTTTGAGACACTGAAGGAATAATAACTACACTTAATCTATGAATGTAGACTTACAAAAAACTAAACTTAAAATAAATACTAATCGACTTAACTACAACTTGACACCTAAGCCTAATACACAACTTCTTAACATTTGGAACAAGAACATCTAAACTGGGGCAACCAGACCAACACGTGTTGGATCTCCAACCTTATATTTTGCAACTGCCTCGTGCACCTCTTTCAAGTCACCTTGGTGAAAATAAGCCCAACAATAGCCTTCTTGAAGTAGAGAGAATGAGCAACTGAGAATGGAATGCCACTGGCAAAGAAGAGTTTTCCAAGGGCATCATCTAGTTCATCATGAGCTTATGAATAAAACATGCCCATAACCACATTGGAAATTGAACCCATGGCTTTTATTTTCCCCTTAGGCCCCACTTTGATCACCTCAAAAGAAGGAACTATAGAAAGTGTGGTACTATAAATCCAAACAATTTTATTGGGTTGGGAGGCCTTGGTGAGGCATCCTTGTAGGATTTTAGTTAATTTAGAATGTCATCTTTATTTTGCATTATTTTCTTTTTTCTTCTATTTTAATGTATGACATGGAGATAACCTTGCATTCTGAAGATGATCAAGGAATGTCAAGACAACCCTTAGACAATCTCATGGATGTTAAGGAATTCTCCCTACGCAACCAAAACCAAGGGATGTCCCTTTTGGGGGATTGCTTGACATCCCCAACCATCCTAGGGATGCCTAGCCATCCTCTTGACACAATCAAAACTAAAAACATCCCCTTTTTGGGATTTTCTTGTAGATGTCCCAAGAATATTAAGAAACAAGGGAACTAGGGGGTCATCTCCTCCCCATCCACGCAGCCCCAAACTATCCTAGACATCCACGAGGAACGCTCTGCCTCGAACAATAATTGTTTTTAATCATCTGAACCTCTAATACAATGTCCACAACACCAAGACTGAAAGCATGCATAGATGTAGCCAGCTAGTACCTACTCATGGCTAGCTTCACATTGTTGCAAAGTCCTCTACACAGAACTATGCCTCCATCAGCCATCATAACCTATAAACTTGTGGCTAAGTAAGGCAAGCAATTTAGCAAGCTAGCCAACTTCTTGTTAAGAAAATTATGAATACTACTTGAGAAAATGAAGACACCAACCTTTCACTTTTTGGTATAACCTTGGGTTCACAATGTATGTGATGCAGCAAGGCCAGTTAGAGTATGCAAAAAAATGGTGGCCTAATCTAGACCCTCTTCATCTTGAACATCGCCTAGAACTTCCTTTGGGTTCTTCATTTCCTTCATCTAAAGCATCTTATAAGATGAACAATGTAAATTGGCATACTGATGCCCCTTGAAACCCTTCTTGTTACATTTTTAACACAAATCCTTGTCCTAAAATTTTTTATTTTCATTTTGGGAAATTATAACAGTGGAGGAAAAAAAATGTTCAATTGTGCTGTTACCTTTTTCAGCAGCAGACAAAACTAGTCTTTGGGAATCTCTTACATGTCCTTGTACTTATGCTCTATATAAATGGCCTTAGCTATCTCTAGAGGATGAAATATCTTTACATCATACCTAATGCCCACATTCAAAACTCCAATGTACAGCTCAAGCAGTTTGCCATCATTGCATTCATCAACTTGCACACACAATCTCTGAAATTCCAAGGTGTAGTCCTTGACAAACCACATTTTACAAAACTTGGATGGGCGGCTGATATAGTAATTGTTTCAGATGTTATCATAGTGAGTTGTGATCTATTGGGTGAACTTATTCCAAGTAGAGATTCCATACCCAGATGCAGAGTTCCAAAAGTAATCTTCTTTTCTTGTGGGATTGGAGAGAAAGTTATTGGTTGAGCTGACTGGACCAATTTTTTACATCAAATCCATCAAACTGTTTGACCTCCACTTTAAGCAAGGGTTGATGATCTGTTGCAGGGAATCTAAAGCTTTATTATACAGGACTGTCAAAGGTGTGTGACTAACAAATGTGTTCTGAACATGTGGGTGTGGACAATCGACCTGTTCTCTTGACCTCTGCAGTAGCGGTTGGTAATTGTTTGAAAAATAAGATAATGTTCCTTGCAAGTCCCAATCAAACTATACATGCCAGCTATTACAATGGATAAAAAACCCAAAAAAAAACTCTTTGCTCAAGATGATGCTCTAACACCATTTGTAGGGAAACTTCTTGATCAATGAAAAGTGCTGACCTGCATAGAAGCTTTAGTTGATATTTAACAATTCAAGAGGCAGCATCCCATTACATTGCCACTTCCAGAGGGCAACATCCTCTTATAATAACAGTCAAAATACTAGGCATCCTTCCTTGAATGCACAACTCTTATTTATAGGAAAGATAATAAGATAGTTACATGCTACCTAATTTATATGGGATACAAGAAAAGAATTAAGATAGAAGAGGGGAAAAGATACGAATAAAAAAGGAGGAAACATGATAGAAGAAATTTTCAAAATACAAGGTAGGAGGTGGGGTATATAACAAGCCATGACTACAAGACCACATATAGGGCCAATGAGGCCATTAGAGCTTTTCACCAGAACAAGAAGGCCCACTAATGTCCTATAAGGAACACAGAAGACAATAGATGAGACTATCATTTCCTTAGGCCATTACATGCGGCTGTGTATGTCTTGAATGCAAGATTTTACTAGGACAAGTCATTTAATGCTAATACAGAAGTTCTAGAAGGCCTGCACAAATGCATTGAGAGGATGGTGCCTATTGTTAAGACTAGGGAAAAATACAAACACAGAACCAATGAGAATCTCTTTGCTTGTGCAGTAGCAATCAAAAGAAAACCATGCAACTAAAAAAAAGCGAACTTTTGAGTTCCAAATGATAAATGAAAATACATCACAACACATATATTTAACTCTTATCATGTGTGCAAATTCACCTTGAATGAAATGCTATATCATTTCAAAGTGGAAAATATTTAGGGGTTGACATGGTGCATACCTGCTGCCATGTGGTGTCCACTGGAGGATGTCTGCGTCCATCTGATGCATCGAAGTCTAGTACAGGATGATCCCTTAGACGAACCTGAAATTATAAACCCATCAAAATGTTACAATACACTTGATGCTTAGCCATAGAGTTCTATTTTATAATTTGTGAAATCTATCAACACATTTGTAACTGTAAATAGAAGGTCATATATAAGATGGCAATTAATTCAGAAACATGATAAGGAACAAAAAAATGTTCATACCCTAAGAAAAGCTCGAACCCGTTGTAAATTTCCAGTAGCACCTCCAAGGGCAGCCTACAATTTAGCAATCAGATGAATATTAGACTAAAGAGAAAGTATAACTGAGCAGCTTACAAAATTCCAGGATGTTTACTGAATCTCACAAGTCACAACAACGTATTATTATTTTCTCAAAATATCAAAATTGTGAGAGAAAGTAACTCAACAAACATAACAGGAACTGTCAGCGAAATAAATCAACATCAGTAACCTAGTCATATGAATCTCATCCAATTGCCTAACAACTCCAGAAGAATGTGCAAAGTGTTCCAGCTTAATGACTATTTTTGCACAACCCTACAGATTATTGTGGCATCCTTGACAATGAAATAAAAAATTGCCTTACATTTACTTCAACACATTCCAGAAGACCCAATGAAATAAAAAAAAGATGGTTGATGAAATAGGTACATCGCCACACTTGTAAGAAGTATAGTCATGGCACCAAATAGTTAAGGACCCTCAAAGCATCAATATCCTAACATTTGACTTATGCAAAAAGTAATAAAGATGGAAGATTGTCAAGCATAAAGAAACAAAACGAACCCAACCAGAAAAAAAATAACTAAACAAAGTAAAACACCATATCAGGGGCACATTATTTTTTGCAAATATGCAATCAAAATATATATTACACAAATGTTTACTGCGAACACAAGTGACAGATTGTATCTAATATGAATATGGGTATAAAACTGGTCATTGGAGATGAAACAAGAATGCATTGACTTTATGTATCACATCAAAACAAATTTGATTAATTTTCAAATGACAAAAATATAGGTAATAGAAAAGGAGATAGGGGACCAACAAAGAGTAAGGGACTCAAAAGTACAGCCTGAAACAAATGCAAGATGAAATCAAAAGTGAACTCAAATGTCTAGAAGAAACAAGATGATACCTCAATGGCCATACATCACCACACCTACAAACTCTTGCGATCAAAGTTTTATCGCAAGTAGGTTTCTTCATTTTTATTGCACTCTGTAAACTTATATTGTTTACTATTTTAAAAATAATAAAATGATTAACTTCAAATTTAAAGTTTAATTTACAAATTCATAATTGTAACCCTCTCACTTTGTTTAAATAGGTTGCTAGTTCCTCTTCATCTAAGCGGAATTGGAGTACATACTCCTTTATCCACCAAGTGAAATGCAACCGATTGGCAGCAAGAAAGGCAGAAGAGCTAGTTTATGTTCATTCCAACTTGCACCTTCTTACTCATTGAAAGAATGAGTACAAGGAAGGAGGCAGAAAAGTTGTGGGATGTAGATCCAGAGCAAACTGAGTTGGATTTTTCAGCTGCCACACAATCTTTACTTTCTGTGGAGTCGGATACCCAATGTGCTTCTAGTGCAAGTGATAATGAGACTGCATGTGGTTCTATTAATTTACCTACATCATCTAATGTCAATGATGATGTTGATCTTGATCTTGATGATGACCCATATGATGCTGATTAATAGTTGTATTATTTTATTTTAAACGTTGAACAAATGAACAATGAATTCAATATATCTATCATAACATTCAAGTTTTGACAAATTGATATCAAATGAAATTAGTATATTGTATTTCAAATTTGTAATGTTTATGGTAGTTGTAAGTTTTGTTTAGCATATGCATGATGTAAGATGCTACCATGTTTTGCGATTAGCTCAAACTGTTTAGAAGCCCAAATTTTTTTAATGTTCACCAAAGGACTGCACTGGCATTTCGTCAAACAGTATGACAGCTTGCTGTTTTTGAATAGTTATCACTGATTTGTAATTACCGTTTATGCCATACTATCACTCAATGAATAACCCACAAGAAACCATTCAAGAATATAGCTCCATGTTCAGATAAATAGTTTATTACAGGCATAGGACATTGAAAGGTATCAATACCACTAAGACCATTTACAGAGATATGTTTCAATGAATTTACAGCAATGTATTTCGTTATGTATCTGGCACATCAAAACATAGAAGAAAATAGATTTCCTGACCTGCTAGAACTGCACCAGCTCCTTACCATAAGATTGCACGTCCCATACATATATTGAATGCACAACTTCAATATAGAGAATAACCGACACCAAATGACATTAGACTTCCCATTACTCCACAAGGCCCACAACTCACATTTCTTTCATTTGTTAATGAATACAGCTACAATGGCTTTGTGTCGGTTCCTTCCCAAAGTCATGTTACAGGCTTCTTAATTTTTTATAATACCTGACTCTTTACCAAGAGATTTCAGGCCATGATACATAAAAAATCATACTCAAATCGCACTGCTTGTTTCCCCAGCGAATAGAATAGAGACGGGCAACAGCATCCACTATTTCAAACTCCATGGAAGGAATTTACATATTATATTTTTCTGATGTACACGAGCCTTCTTTTACGGCCACGTCTCTTTCTTATCTGGCTGATAAACATCTCAACACCAGACTTATTCTTATTTTCCCTGAGTCTTCACTTTATGGTGTCCTTAAATTCGTGCTTCATAAGAATTTTCCTTCAATTGGTGCGGCATGAAATATCCAAGCTGCTCCCAATAATTTTCTCACCATTCATTAAGTTCAATGATCACACCAAGCAATTGCCAATTGGCTATCCATTTAACTCTATACAAAAGGTCTTAATAAAATGGCCATCCACGAATATATTAAAAGGCATCGGTTAAAGTTTGAGATGTCTTCTTGAAATTCAACGCCTCTCATGCCATCGTGCTTACTTTGCCACCTCGTGCTTCCTTGAAGTGGGCCGATATAAGTCTCCAAATCATGACTTCATTGAGAACCCGACAATGAATCTTTTCTCTGTAGTTACAAATTATATAGCATATAATTTTCTTTAGACCCGAGAAAAGACTCCCGATATAGCATATAGTATCGGCCTCTTCAATTTTTTCTTTCCAATCTGTATTAAATCTCCCATATATCTCCTTCCTGGTCACGATTTTCTGAGCTAAGGACTTCAAAGATCATCCACGGCACCTTAGAGACTTTCGCAGACTACAATGGGAACTTTTGGGTGCTCACGGCTCTTCATTGTCTCTGACATTCAAACACTTTCCAATTTCATTCGATTTCCTTCAAAGCTTCACTCAGCTCCTATCAAATATCAAGCCTTTCATATATTGGTACTCAATATGAAGTTACTCTCCCCCGTAAATGATTCCATTCTCCTACAGTCATTTGCCTGCAACTATAATCTTTTTTTTCCTAATCACCATTTATGCTATTGGTCCAATTCTTAACAGCTTGCCACTGCAAAAACTCGATATGAAATAACTGTAGCAGAATTATTATCACCGAATAATATAGCTAGAGGGAATTCGCATTAAGAGCATTCTGAGAATATATACAAATACGATGCCAATTTTATTATTTCACAAACACAACAATGAAATACATCTAAGCAGAATAGGACCTTCACAATTCTCTGCAAACACTCCAAATAAGACTGATATGACAATTTATCCAGAATGTCCCTGAATTTTGTCCTCAAATAGGACTTCACAAACTAGCTCAATTAATTTCCAGCACAGCTCCTGAGGTAGGACTGTCAGCCACCATCCAGGGTGTATCTTCCAACACCGAAGATGATATTCTCTGTGAGAAGGATTTTGTCCTCACGAAGTTTTGGATGACTCCAGCCAGCTACCTGTTTCACAAACCAAATCCAACCTGCTGCAATTTGCTCCACAATAATCTTTTATAACTTTGGCCCTGACCCTTGGCTCTCTGCTTGCCTAACTCTTCAATTTCTTTTCCTCTTTTAATTTTCAATTGTGACTTAATTTTTTTAATTTGCATTTAATAAGTCACATAAATATAATATTATTTAATTAATATTCCATTTTGAATTAACAATTGGAGGAAAACATTACTTAATTAAAATAATATTATATTTCGCCATGAAGCCAAAAATGGGACATTACACATGATATGTGATATTCTAAATTTAATTCTTGTTTTTACTTTTTAGATTGTAAATATGTATATATCTATGATTTTTATATGTTTTTTGTACAGACGTACCCAACCCCCAAAAAAAATTTGCCGTACTAGCATCACCATACCCACGTACCCATACCTGATTCGGCAACTTAGATAATAAGCTAAAAACACAACCAATAGAGTGCCTTTCTAAAGTGGCTCTGTTAAAGCAGGCCAAAACTGGAAAGGTCTGAAATGTTCTACTGAATTTTGATGGAATTGATATCCTTTAAACAGGGATCCTAAGCCAGTTTGCATCACAAAGATAGTGAATTTAAGAAAAACAAAAACAAGCTATATTTGACCCTTAAAGGGCAATTCAAAACAAAAGACATTTTAACAGGGACTGAAACAACATTTCAGACAATAAAATTCTGTCAAAATAACCCCATTCTTCAACGATAACTTATAAGAATATACAATAATAAAAGATTGTTATCTATAGGCAAAATAAGTGACCTGAGCAGCATGACTATGGATGGTGTCCAATATATGTTTCTCATAACCAGCTTCTAAATGGCGCCTTGCTCCAATAACCATAACCATTTTTTTTGACAAATTCTTTGGTGCTTCTTTATCTTCCCCAAGTAATGCCTACAAGAAAATGTTTAAAGAGAAAATCAAAAAGTATATTGAAAAACCTGGCACATAAATAGAAAACCAAAACCTTATGTTGGAAAACATAACTTACAAATCATCTTTATACAAAATCAAAAAAGATCTGAAAAATGAAGATAAAAGTAAATATTTAGCTACAGATACTGAACTATGATGACACAAACAGCTATGCTAAGAAACAAACTGTTAAGATTATAACCTTATCAAAGAGGCTACCTGAAGCAAGTTCCATATCTTCTGCATGCTAACAGATTTTGAGCCAGATGTCTCACTGGCTAATTCCTCATAAGCTGTTTTGAAAGCTGTTGCCACCTAAGTGTGTGAAGTTAAGATAAGGAAAAAACATCAAAAGCAAATTCCTAGCAAGACTATATAAACTGAACATATATAATAAATCTGAACATCATTCTAATTCATGAATTTATGCTTCAGCCATCATCGAAATTCTTTACTTGTATTTTACGGGAGTCATGACTTATAAGTTGGAGTTACAATCCACATATTAGGAGATAGTTCTCTGTTACATTTGAAAATAATAAAACATAAATGCAATGGAAGGAAACAATGAAATTGTGATGCAAAACCAGGGGAATCCACATCAACTTCCAACTGTGTCAAGGACATTTAGAGATGCAAAATCATAAAGTAGACATGCTCAACCATAAAGCATTAAAATCTACATGAGTGAGAATTTTGACTCATACAATATCATAAAACACCTAAATGTAGATGTCACCTTGAATGGAAGTCCACGTTCTCTTTCAGCATTAAGATTCCTCACCACATCTGCATAAGCTGAAGCCTTCTTGTCTAGAAAAGGTTTCTCAGTGGTAGGCACTAACTCCATACTTTGTGCACCCTGTGAGAGATGCGGAGTTGCTGTACCTGATAAACTTCTGACACTTTGACTTATACCAGCAGAAGAGATACCACCATTTGCTTTAGAAATGGTTGGAAGACGACTCATATTGAGCAAAAAATCCCGCTTTTCTTTTTCCCAATCATCCTACAGAAAAATAAGTTAGCAAATATACTCTATGTTGATAAAATTGACTTTGTACAAAAAATATAAAAGCAAATACAAGTTTTCCCGGTCAGAATACAAATTTCATACAAGAACAGATCCCAGTCACTGTTATAATCACAGCAGAGCCCACATAGTTGAACAAGATTATACCATCCATCAATAAGTAGTACACCAATCAGAGAAAATCCCAATTTCCATAAAATAAAATCTTTGAAAATGTCACTAATTTACTGATTCAACCCAAAATTCATATGCACAATATTTACACTACAGAAGTCAAGGCTAATAAATATGCCTTGTATTTCAATAAAGCTCATCCCACCTACAAAATGCTTTCAAGTTGAAACAGTTAACATACTAAAGTTTGAAAGCAGAAACTTCAGTGCCCATATTCAAGACTTCAGCCCAAAAGTAATAGTTGATGTGGGAAAGAAATAGTGTGTGAAGCAGTAAAACAATGGATAATCAAACACATATTTCAAAACAAAATAAAACATATTGGAATAATAAGTCTTAAGGAAGAACAAGTATACCTCAAGAACTTGCATCATATAGTCATCAAAACTGCGCAAATTGTCCCGTTGGGCTGCTTGTATTGCAGAAAGCATTGCCATTTCATGAACCTGACAAAATTAAAACAAGTTAGACAGGTCACTATATCAAAAAAAAATGTGATCCTAGCATTCTACGAATCTACAGCAAAGACATAGGTAAAGATACAGATCTCGATGAGTTATAGTCCAGATATAGCCAACAATTTTAGTAAATGCAAAAAATATATATTAAACAGACCAAAAACAAGAGAAACAGATGTGATGCAAACCTGCAGGTACATTCTGAGAGTCCATATGAAGGATGCCAAGACATCAGACATAAGAGTTTTTGTGATGTATCTCAATACCTCAAGTTGGGAGTCAAATGAATAGTGTAATAATGTCTGAGACATCAATGTGAAGAGACTGAAAACATCTATCTTGGAACTTGGAAGTATATGTTGAGGTTGTTAATTCTAATTTGGACATCAAGGAGAAGGATAAGACACCATGCAAAGACATGTAGATGTTTAGGATGAAGACATCTTACAGTTCAAACGTTCAGATTATGGACACCTAACTAGATACATGTATCAGATACCAAATACAGGTGCCATACTCCTAGATACCGCATGGATACATTATCGAGACATATCCACATATGAGCCTATATTTGGGCCATTTTATACATATGGGAATGACACCACAATGTCTAGTACCATATCCGGTTTAGGATTTAAGAAAAAACATTCAAAATTGTCAAAAAAAAAATTTTAAAAAAGAAATCTTCACACATTCATATTATATAACCAAAGACAAAATGATATAACAAAATAAATATTATGATATTGCTATCAGGATTCAACCGTGTAGTTTTCGAGTCAAACTCATTGACCCATGATTCATGAGTAGTGGTTCACAAGAACCTATAGCTCATGATAATGAATGGTCCACTTAGCACTCATTGCATCTAGGTGATGCTCACATAGGTGAAGCATTGGTCCATCACGGGAGGTCACCCATCCCAATACTGCTCCAGCTCAAGCGCGCTTAACCACGGAGTTTCCCCCAAGGTTAAGCCCACTTCACTTGCTACCCCATTTGCAAAACCTTCAGCAAGTGTTATGCCTTATGAACCATTCATTATAGAGCCCCTTTAGCTCATCAATTGATAAGTAGGAGGTTTCTTCCACAGCATGTCAAATTATGATATTGCTATCAAGATTCAACCATGTAGTTTTCGATTCAAGCTCATTGACCCATGATTCATGAGTAGTGGTTCACAAGAACCCATCTCTCATGATAATGGATGGTCCACTTAGCACTCATTGCATCTAAGTGATGCTCACAGAGGTGAAGCATTGGTCCGTCCCAAGAGGTCACCCATCCCAATACTGCTCCAGCTCAAGCGCGCTTAACCACACTGTGGAAGAAACCTCCTACTTATCAAAATAAATATTATTAACTAAAATCAAAAATCAAAATATATATAAATACATTTTTATTTTTTTTAAATCCTATATCCTTAGATGCAAATAATTGAAAATATGCATAATTTTATAATTGCCATGTGTAGTTGTACACATAGTAGGGGGATCTTCAAAATTAATCATATTTGTATCCATATTTGATATTTTGTTCATTTCCATGAAACTCTAAAGACGTCATGATCTGATATCCAAAATTTGGAGAAGAAATCATTCTACTAAGGGATGTATCTGCATATGGAGGAAACCCCCTTAGGAGGGATGTATGTTCTCAAGAAGAGATCTGTGTGCTTAGAAAGAGGATGTCCTGATTAGTTAATTAATTGCTTCAAAGTTTGTTGTCCCCATGAATTCCAAAGTCATACCCCATTGTTCCTTCTTTTGACAAAAGACTAGTGCTTAGAATGACCCTATGAATTGTTAATCTAACTCATTAGTTATGATAATCATGAATTAATATGTTACATTCTTGATATTGTGCAGCATGATTTACACCTGATAAAAGTACTCCAAGTAAATATTTCCAAAGTTTGCTTACAAGTAACTCCGAAAGTCATTTGAAATAATGCGTTGATTAACATAATATTTAAATTAATATTTGAACTAGAGAATTATTTGATTAGGATTGTGATATTTGACTATTGATCTTAGGACTAATGTTTACATAAAAGATCACTTGCTCGTGTTTTCAAGTTTATTCAAAGTTCAAACTACAAAATTCAGGCTAACAGTTTTCATAAATTTACTTGTGGACTAACATTGCATTGATTAATGTTTTGAACTTCTATTTAGTGACTATTAATCTTAGGGCTAATCGTTTACCTGAAAGATGACTTGCTCATGTTTTTGAATTTATTCAAACTATGAAATTCAGGCTAACAATCACCAGTTTCAAAAGTTTACTTCTAGACTGATTAATATTTTAAATTTATGTTTAAAAGTAAAGTTTATTCTCAACACTTGATAGATTTGTCTAAATATGTAGGTTGAAGAGAGGGTACTTTGTTTCACAAGATTCTATTGCTCACTAGGGGCAGTGCATGAGCAAGACAACGTGAGTAAAACTAAGAAGCCAAGTGGCAATCGCGATGACAGAAATAAGGCCTAGATTGCTCGATACAATCAGCATAGGTGGGGATCAAGGCAATTGAATCTAGAGTAGATGAATCAAGGCTGCCAAAAAAAATCTTGAAAATAGAGATACATGAAAAGGTGTTGTGTGTTAGAATATTGTCATTGATGTCAAAGCGAATGAACAAAGTAGTTGTCGTTGATGTCAAAAGCACATGGGAGATTATTGCAAAAGTTGTAATCAATGTCAAGAAGGAAAACATAGTCCAAGATTGATTGTCATTGATGTCAAAGGTGTGTAGTTCTGTGATGACAAGTTCGTTGATTGAAGAATAGAAAGAATAAGAGTTTGATGATGCCAGTACGTGGTTGTAATGAATGTGAAGATCCAAAACTCAATATAAACAATCATAATGTTGTTTATTTATGCTTGGATATTGTTTTAGTTAAACAATCATCTTGAGGCCGCTCAGCCTTTTCCAATATGAGTTCACACCCTTTTTAGAAGAGGTGATGTTTGGTTGAGACTTACATGGGAAGGAAGAGCTCATATGTAGATGCTCTCAGCCTTAAATAGATGCCACTTGCATAAAGTCCACACCAGCACAAAGGATAAACACTAGTATCATAAAGTCGATTTGATTAAAGAGTATCATAAGCAATAATCACAAACTAAAATTGGAGTTAGTCAAAAACAACAATAATTATTTATATATAAGCAGATTTTACATATATAAAAGATTTAAGTCACCTAGGTTAGAGACATATAAAAGATTAATTAGGCAATGATTTATCTATTCATCATAGAGCAGCGATTAATATCTGTAGAGAAGGGGGACCGACCACACCAAGGCTCCAAGTCACGAAGAGCCAAGAGTAGAAGGCTGCCCTAATCTACCTCGAGTTGGACAAGTGTTTGGTGTCAAGAATAGAGAATGAAGAGCACTCTTAGTACTTCTACCACTCTACTAACCCGAAAGTTTTAATTTGGCTAAACAACCAAGTTCCTGGAACCTAAATTGTACCTCAAACAGCTCTCTACCAAAGGACGGCAACATAGAATAGGGACGACAGCACGGCGCACTGGCGTCTCACAGGTGAGTTGACATCTGTACGGACAGACAATGGAAGAGAACAGTCAAAAGTGCAAGAAACCTACTAACAACTTAGTGGTTGAGGTTTAAGGTGATGACTAAAATGATAAATGATAAAATAACAGAATAATGAGAGAAATATTATAAGAGTGATAAGAACAAAGGTGGTGGAAATGAACTCACGAAGGGTCCAATTCCCCAACAAGCTCCACACGAACAAGTACCTACACACAACAAAGCAAGGGAAAATGTTGGGGCTATTTTGGGGCTTGCCGCAATCAAACCCCCGTTTTGGTGTTTCCACCTCCACAGATAGCTAAATATATAAAGGAGTAGAAATGCTATAAAGAAACAATGCTGGAAAGGAAATGAATCGAACACTACAAGAAACACTATGCTACTCAAATCCAACAACAACAACGTCGTGGAAAGTAAACAATACCACCCTCGACTAAAGGCGCTCAAGGCCAATGAAAGAGGAATGCAAGTCTACAACCGTGGCAAAGTTGACATGGTCGCAATGCCGCCAAAAGCAGTGTCGCAAGACACCAAGTTGCAACTTCTATGGTAGATGTGAAGAATGTTGTGATGTTGGAAGAGTTGATAGTGCAGCTAGTAGCTTGAAGCTGCAAGAACATGGAGTAAGAATGCCAAGAATGTGAAACAAGATTGAATGAGTGTATAGAAGCTGTGAAGAATGTGAAAGATAGACATTTGAAGGCCAATCAAGAGGGAAAGAGTTGTTCAAAGGTCGGCAAGAAGGCGCAGGGGCATTACGTTTCGTCGCCAATGGAGAACGTAATGCCTCTGCAAATTCCAAATGCAGGAATCTTGTTAGGATGATAGCGCACTTCGCAGACATCTATGTGCCACATGTGCATCCCCGACAAAAATTCCCTCACCGACACTAAAAACAAGCACCAAGTGGACGGAATTCAGATGGGTGATGTGAAATTACATGGTCGGGTTTGATTTTTCTAAGGTGAAGGATGTAAAAGGGGAATTTGCAAGGGGGGTGCAAATTCACTCCTATACAATTTCAATGAAGGCAATCATATATTAATCACCCAATTTAAACTTTATAAGAAAATTATTCTAAGAAGGATGCGATCAAGGAATTCATAAGAGTAGCGACGAATGAATAGCAAATTCTTAAGAGAAGCAAAGAACATTATGGAAGAAGTAAGATTAAAAAGGCAGCAATTGAGTTTAAATGAATTGGAATTAGTTTACAAAGGCAGCAAATTAAAATATGAGTTAAGGTGATTTGTTAACAAATGGCCATACCTTTATAAAAGGTTGTCTCTATTCAAAAGGATGTCTCCTTTCATGAAAAGGCATAAAGAGGATATAAAGGTAAAGAGAAGTTAAGAGGAAAAAGGTGAGTGTAGAAGTAAAATGTGTGAAGAGTAAAAAGAATATCTAATATACACAATAAAGAATAGTGAAGAGTAATGTGTGAAGATAAATAAGAGTTGTGTGGAGAAAGAAGTGTGTGAAGAATAAAAATATATATCAGATATACACCAGCAAGTTAATGTGGAAGGAAGTAAAGTATACATCATACAAATATATAAGGAATTTACTTGAAGATTTTATGAAGAAATTGTGAGGAATATTAGAGTAGAATACAAGGGGAACATATGCAGATTGTATGAGGAGATTGTGAGAAATTTTATGGCAGATTTGTGATCAGCATTATAGCAGATTGGAGAAGAAAATTATCTACATTGAGGTTGTTGCCTCATATTGGTGAAGTTGGTGTCTCATATCATAGGGGTTGGTGCCTACAAATTGCAGAAATTGGAGTTTGTTAGGGGTTGGTGCCTCTAGTAGGTTGGTGCCTACAAAATTTGTAAAAAGAAGATTAATAAAAGTAATATTTTTCTGTGGTTTTCTCCCATAAGGGTTTTCACGTAAATTGTGTTGTTATTGTGTTGCTATTATTTGATTTTACATATGTGCTAATTTTGATTAAATAAGATTTAAAAGAAGAATATTGTTATACTGATTCACCACCCCCTCCCTCTCAGTATAACTGTGTGCTCATCATTGTGAACAAGAAGCAGCTCAGCAATTGGCAGAGAAAGAGGTGAGCCAAACTAAAAAATTAAGAAATGTCGAGAAAGAGGCAAATTTGCTAGCTAAGACACACCACCAAGAGAAAGGCCAAACTTTAACATGCCTTGAAAGTCTACAAATGTTATCATTTCCATGAAAGAAAAGAAAAGCCCAAATGAATATTTTAAGAAGTCAATAGACCTCCCAATTCAGCCAATGAAATTCAAGTGTAAAAAAACTTGAGAAAAATGTAAGTATTAACAAAGAGCTCAAGGGGATGGCCATTGAATTTGCATTGTTCCTGTGTAGGATGGTCTAGTGGATAAGCAGAAGTGGAGTTTATCAAAGGAAAAGAAGGGAAAAAGGCTAAGGGAGGATTAAGGAAGTAGTTAGTTAAGTTGAAGCCTAGTGATACTAAAACTTTTGAATGAAATGACCATGAGCCTCACGAAACTGAGTTTCAAATTGACATCATGTTTACATATAATTGGTTGAGCTAAAGCTTGGTGTTGTTAAATTGTGATGATCTATGACTAGATTGGAACCCAATGTGGCTAATATGTGAATGTGCCATCCTATTTTGTGAATTTGTGAGTCTTGTGGTGTCAAGTATGAGTAGTGAGTATGATATGTTTGAGCACAGTATGCTTGTGGTGTCAAGTATGAGTAGTGAGTATGATATGTTTGAGCACAATATGCTTGATTGTCGTTGAGACCTTAGCGGCATTATATAGCCACCATTTTGTGGAGAGTAAAGCTCTGTAGTTGTTTGTGCTTGAAGTTGAATTATAGTTATCTTAGTAAAACCAAAAGCTAGACAATGGTCATCCTAATAGAGATGGGATATTGGCTATCTCAATTAAAAGTTGGTTAGTGTGCCTTGCCATAGTGAGGTGTTGCCTTGTTTATCAAGTTGTTCCCAAGATGATGGCTATCTCGATTAAAAGTTGGATAGACTTGCCTTGCTACTGTGAGGTGTTTCCTTGTTATCCCAGTGTTCCCTTGTTCACCCATGTGTGAGGCCCACAGAAGTGGTTGTAGCACTCCTAGACTATGTCTTGAATGTACTTGTGACTTAGATGTTTAGAGACTTGTGTATCTGTATATATGCATGATTGCGTGTGTGTGTGCTCACTAAACCGGTGAATTTGAGTCCTAGATTGGCCAAGCGGTGGATGCCACAATTTGTTTGGACTAGTCCTTAAAATTAGCTATAGAATTTCTTAGATGGTGAAAGCCATGTACCAATCAAATAGGTTGGTTGCCTCTAAATGGTCATGCACCTCACTCTCACCTCGTGAAGCTAAGTTCCTCACTGTGAAGGTGGCCGAGTGGAAAAGCAAGCCTAATACTTGGGTTTGGCCTCTTAGCAAAGCCCTATGCACTCAAACAATATATTAATAATAATAGTTCCTACATTCTATCAATAATGAATAACTTGGTTGTGATAAAACTGAATGAAAGTTAAATATGAATTTATGACTCTAATTGCAATTATGGTAAACTATTGGAATGAACTCTATTATATTTGTTGCCCTAGAATGTCTAAAGGAAAAAACCATGGTGATTGCTTATGGGCTCTTCAATTTTATCAAAGAAGCATAACAAGAAGCATTACAAACTCTTGGCTAGTAGTGCACAATCTTCAAATTCTTGTTTCAAAATCAAGAAAGTCATTATCAAATTTTCTCAAGGCATTGAGTTTGCGAAGTCCAAGAAATTGTACACGATATATAAAAATTGAAGCTAATAATGCTCTTGCATAAACTACTTGTGTAAAATCCAAACAATAGGCTTGAGATGATTTGAATTGCCCTAAAGATAAAATAGTAGTTGAAAATTTTGCTTAGCATGTGAAATAATTACTTAGGTCTTGTGTGGGCTTCTTGAAAGACTTAATGATTATAGGTAAAATTCCATATCAGGATTTCATTGTCCCTTGTTTATTAGTGAAGCCAATTATTAACCCTCTAAGGCTCGATAACTTCTTGTTGAAGTATTATTGTATATTCTTGTTTGGGTTAACCTATGGGGCATGTCACATGATTCTATAATGATTTAGTAGATGAAATAAAAATGATTGTGCTTAGAAATGTATGGACTATATAGTTTTCGATGCGGAAACAATCTTAGAAAATCATTTATTGTGGTTGTACAAATTGTGAATGCCATGAGCACTACAAATTTTACTATCTTGACCAAGGCCTTAATGTGGGAGACTTACATTTCTCCTTATTAAGTTGATGTTTCTTGAATTATGTTCAAGGCTAAGAACACCATGAATTTCCTTGTTTGTAAATATTCAAATACTCTAAATTCAAGACAACTTTGTGTAAGGATTCTAAGAATTCTAGAATTAGTATGGCATTTTTGATGTCCTATGATAAATAAAGGACTAATTTTGGATCTACCATGTCACTATCTTATTTTTCATTGATAACAATTGTCTCATTAAATCAAGCTTAGGAGATAGCTGGATTGAATTGACGCCAACATAAATTTAATCTATGTAAAATCGTCACGAATCCTAGTCGTCAATTTATCATGCCAACTTGTGACTATTGATTGAATGAGACAATTATTCCTCTGCGACATGTGTTAGAGTCTCCAACAGACTCAAGCTCTCAAGATCACGTACAAGACCAAAGATTGCCTTCTATAATAGAGCAGCAAGAGAAATAATTGCTTGATTATGGTGCAAAATGAATTATGATCTATTCACCCATTATGAAAAATGTACAAACATGCCTTGCTTATATAGGCAAGGTTGAGAGATAAGACTAATTAGGTTGATGAAAAGTGTCTTAACCTTATGACATGTGACAAATAGAGGATAAGATCACATGTGTACTGGAGACTTTTAGAAAGATTCCTAACTCCCTAAGTAAACTTAACATGTGAACATGTGTGAATAGGACCTAACTAATAACTAGTTAGATGGTATGTCTTGGTCACACTACAAAGGGAAAACCGGATAGAAAATACCCTTGTTCACACAAACAACCCCCTTAAGTGCAACTTAAGGAGAAGTAAACAAATGCAAAGATGCATGCAAGGATGATGATGGATCTCTACTACTAGGCCATGTTAAATACCCATTTACAAATGCAATCTCTCACAAACAAAGAAAAGGAGAAAACCCAATGGGGCGAAACTCCTCTCCAAAAGAGAGAAAAGACGCAAACAAACATGAACAAATGATGGATGGATAACTCAACAAAACCCCCAAGGATGAGATTCATCACAAGTATACAATCAATAGCGCTCCCCACCCCCCATAAGAGGGAAAATGAGAGACTATATATCCCCTCCATAATGATGCAGCTCCTATGCCAATGTTGAATGATTGAAGACAAAAGACAATCCAATGCCTACAAGCAACATGCCTTCCTTTGGGAAGAAACAAGTCCAATGGTGGATGTAGAGGAAACTCCATCTCCAAGAAGATAGATGAGGGAAGAAGTCTCATGATGTGTGCCTCTGAAAATTGATCAAGTGTCTCCATGCTAGAGCATGCCACAACAAAATCAAGTGCTATCCCAATCAAAGAAGATGACAAATCAAGAACATGTGGAAACTCATGAACAACAATCTCCAAAAATAATGATGTGGGGATAATAATTGTGTGATAACTATCGTCAATGAGGAAAGATAAGTGTCCTCCAAATCTACAATATGAGACTCCACAAACAAATTTAAAATACCCGTTAAGTAATCATCCCACAAAGCTAAAACTAAAAGACTATGATCATTCTATTGAATTGAAGTACTAAAAGCCATAGCAATATTGAAATTTGAAGAAGCAAGAGGTGGAGGGGATGAAAGCTCACCACAATGCTCAAGAACACCAAGGTTCAAGTGACCAAACTTCTCCTCAAAAATATGATTCACACTTGATGTATGAATGTGAATATTAGTCAATGGAACTATATCATCATCAAGAGCAAAATGAGAAAAGGTGTATGAACAAGATGCATGATCAACCATCCCAATAGCTATTATTTGTCTACTCTCCAAGTCCCTAATGAACACTAAAACAAGTGTGAACTCAACTATTTTACCTACTCCACTATGTGCAATTTGATAGATGGAAAGGATATTGATTGACAAGGATGGATCACAAAGTGCATCATTGAAAGTGCCTTCTCCCATGTCAATAGAACCTTTCCCACAAACAAGCATATGTGTTGTTTCCCATCAAAATATATGGTGAAGTACAAGGCTCAAAAGAAGAGAACATACCTGATGATAAAGCCATATGATGCAAGGCTCCAAAATCGAGAAGCCATCTCCCTGACTCAAGACTTGAAGATGCCAAGTGTTCTTTGCATTTCATTTTCTCTGTCCCATTTGCTACTCCCGATGTCACTGACTATGTAGATGTAGATGATGATGATGTCGAACAAGAGGTGTACATAGATGAAGGCAATTAGATGTTGTGCTTCTAAAGAAGGTGTGTCAACTCATCAATCCTTTTTCCATAGCACTTGTGCTCACTATTACCCATCTTTTTGTAGTATGCACATTCAGTCGTCTACTTAGATGATTCCCCTTTGGAAGAGGAAGAGAACTCAAGGGTATCTTGTGAAGGTGATTCCTTGCCTTGCTCATTGTGTTGGAAGTCCTTATTGTACTATTTCTTCCCTTTTCTATTGTATGCCTTTTGATATTTTGTGCTTTGATTAGCAATAAGAGCTTATGATTCGGAAGACTTCAATGTACCCATGTGTATTAACTTTGCATCAAGAGAAGGCATCTTGCATGTAACAGTAAGAGCATCCAAAGTACCATAGAATGTAGAAACAAAAACTAAATAACCAAGACCAAGTTTAGCAAGGATGGAACGAATTAATTGATCATCCTCTTTCTCAACTCCATATTGTTTCAACTGCAATCAAAGTGAATTGAGTTTGGTGAAGAAGTCCTAGATATTGTCAAAATATGAGGGATTTGGACAAATGAGTTCATTCTCTAATATGAAACGCCTCATTTTATCCTACTTTCCAAATAGATTCTACAATGTAGTCCAAATCTCATTTGGTGTTTTGCAAGATTCAACATGAAAACAAAGATTAGGAGATATGAATAGACATAAAGTTTTGTAGGCTTTGTCTCTCTTACCAAGCCATTTTCTCTTTTCTACAACACCTATGGGTTCAAGGTCTACCAAATGTGATCCTCTATAACTTAAATTTGAACAATACAAATTCCAATTATGACTTCCACTCATTGTAGTTATATGGAGTAAGAGGAACAATTTGGGGCAAATCCATGATGAAAACACAAAATAGAATAGAGGATTAACAATTTACTCCTCACAATACAAGCAATCAACCCCTTTGTTCAAGAAAAAGTTACACTTTCTAGCGAATTTTCAAAAGAATAAGCCAAAGTACAAAATCTAACTTCAAATCGAAATACTGTGTACCTAATTTTTTTTTTTAAAAAGCAAAAAGTGCATGTGTAGATCTATAAGGCTTCTCAATACCTTTGTCACAAGAATTGCGAAAATTGGAGATATAAGCAAAAATTTATGAGCTCATAGGCCAAAAAAGATCTAGGTTCCACAAATAATAACAAGTACCTACAACAAAATCTAGCAAAATGACCTCCCACTGCGAAGTGCTTAGAACCAACTTTTTGATGATATCTCGTTTGTGAAATCCAAGTCCTTGGTGAAAATTTATGCTTCTCGAACAAAAAAACTAGTTTAGAAAAGCAAAATGAACCAAGGGTATTGTCGTCACTGGCCTAGGCAACAAATTGGGGCAACACCGCTAGATTTCCAACGATGGAACTCGAATGGGCAGCATTGAAGGTTTGGTCTACTTCAGCAACAATATGGCTAAGCAACCTATGATAAACATCTACGACAGTGTCGATTTGGTGGGGCGACGATGGTCATGCCTCCCCATTGGAGAATAAGCCCTTTGGGTTGGCGTAGATGAAGGGATTTAGTCTCTCGTGACCAAGTGCCAAAACATTGCGCCAAAACAACCTTAAATGATTCTTTAATTAAAATTTTGAAAAGTATACCGTATTATGCAAGAATGATGCCAGCTTGACGTAGGACATGCAAACTACATTGACCGTCGACTATGCCGATGAATATTCCAATTACGAACCGATTGACACCTACAAATGGTACGGAAAGGTATGGATCATACAAATTCCACATAACTATATGGACGAGATTTTGCAAAAAACCCTTCAAACCCTCAAAAACTGGCCAAAATTTTCCTATTGCCAAAATAGAGTGTCATGTATGAAAATAGGGGTTTTTGGACCTTCTAGACTCAATGGTGAAGTTTGTTTTGCTCCAAAGTGACCCATCAAAATATCCTACCTGATTATCTTCCAAATTCGACAAGGGACTTACAAATCTAAAGCTTTGATACCATGTTAGAATCACCAATGGGCTCAAGCTCCCAAGATCACCTACAAGACCAAAAATTGTCTTCTACAAGAGAGTAGCAAGAGAAATAATTGTTTTATTATGGTGTAAAATGAATTATGATCTATTCACCCATTATGAAAAATATATATAGAGATGTGTTGCTTCAATAAGCAAGGTTGAGAGATAGGACTAATTAGGAGGACGACAAATGTCTTAACCCTATGAAATGTGACAACTAGAGAATAAGATCACATGTGAACTAGAGACTTCTCGAAAGATTCCTAACTCCCTAAGTAAACTTAACATGTGAACATGTGTGAATAGGACTTAACTAATAACGAATTATATAATATGTTTTGTTCACACAACAAAGAAGAAAACAAATAGAAACTACCCTTGTTCACACCAACATGTCCCTCTAGGAAGGCCTCGAGCATTTCCCTTGATTAAATTGGATTTGAAACTAAACTAAGTTACATGATATAAGTGATCTTGCATCCTCCAATCCCTCAAAAATACTTGCCTTTGAAATCCACACCCAAGAATCAAAGTAAATTCAAGTTCATGTTATTCTTACATTCGCCAAAGATAAAAAATATCTTTCAACTACAAAATCGATGGGCCAAGTGAGTCCAATTTTAGTACCACCTCACCTTTGAAGTACGCCCTGCAAGAGAGATCCCTATCCATTAATATGTCAAGTGCACCTTTGTTCATTGATCTACCAAAGTGAATTTCCAAGCGACTCATGTCCTCGAAGGGCAAAACCAAATGCCTATTGTGTTTTAATCCCCAACCACAAATCAAATTGCATAACTTACACGATGACTCACATTCACCAATCCACTAGATAATATAAACCCGTGAAATCTAGAAACGAGTGATTGCATCCATAGGAAAACTTGTAAAAACTTCCATGAAATTCCAAAGGCAAGAACTTGAGCTCAGTAAAATATAATATTTAATATAACAATCCTTGACATGATAAGCATAAGGAAATTTCCTCAAGAGTTCCCAATGGGCCAAACAAATCAAAGTATGCCACATGTTGGCATCAAAGTGACTTAAGTTTTCATGATAAATACCTTTAAGCTCAAACCCAAACTTGAATAACCTAGTCTTAGTAGAATTCCTCATGTCCACTGAATTTCTTGTGTATGAAGTCTTAAGGATTTTGGACCCAAGAAAAGAGAGTAATTCAGAATTGATAGTTGTCTTGCATCCATAAAAAACCAGATTATACTTAATTGAATCCCAAACCCAAATGTCCATAGATAGCACATCATTTTCTAGGAAAGACATTTCGTAAAACATTAGCATTTGGGGAGGAATAAAAAGGAAAATACCTAAGTTCCATGATGTTTCAAAGATGCAGACAGCTAAAACATGGGAATACATTCAAGGACAGCAGGCAATAGGAGGCCACTTTGGGGGGACAACAATGAAAAAGGGAAAATTTTAAAAATATTGTATCTACCTTTTTTTTTAAATAGATGTAAGCACCTTAATTGGAATTAACAGAACTAAATTCAACCTAGAAGACATAAACTACTTATTCAATCCTAACATATAGAGAATCCAACTTTTACCCATGAAAGCATCTTAGTACAAACTTTGTTAAGCACATAAGATAGTCACTATGCTATGGAAAACTCTACAAGATTGACCTACAACATACACAGATCCTTAACTCATCTTGCACTGCAATTACAAACATACAACAAAAAGAAATTCCCAAGTATAGGCACCTAAAACATAGAAAATTATGAAAGAAAATATAAGCAGAAATAGCAATAATTGCCATCTTCTCCACTGCAATTCATTTTGACTGTTTTCTATATCATCCAATTTGTCTTGATTTGGCAATTACCTGCTGAACATGTTCCTCCACACTTGCTGCTTTGACAGGAAAGACGTCCTCAAAAGTTGTCTAGAAAAAACAAATAAGTTAACAAATCAGTACACAAAAATATGATGTGGCATTAAGTAATTACTAATATAGTAAAACAATTATTTTATTTTCTCAGCAAAATATTGAACAAAACAAAGAGGTCTTCCCTTTGACACTTCAGGAATCTAACAAGTGAAAATAGTTGACAAATACACTGTTACTGATAAACTTGTTCATCCCCCAAACAGTAAGAAGTTGGAAGCAATCAATTAATTGGAAAGCTGATAGAACAAAACAAAACTTGGACCTCATTAAATTTTTCAACACTTCAGAAATGAAAGAAATGTCAAATATATTGATTTGAATAAAGCAATATAAAAAGATGGGTACAAGCAATTTTAGTTCATGAGATTTTTACAAATATATGATAACACACAAAATAACTTGAAGAAAGTAATGAACAACACTCAACCTCTTATCTTCTCAATTGCATAATTCACATGCTACACAGGCTTCACTTCCAAGTCTCTCACTTTCTCTCCTATATGGGGAGCATCTATTTTACAATGGTGACAGAAGTAATCCTTGGGAGTCATGTTGAGTCCTGCTTCCTTACACCAATTGTACATGTTTGTTTACATCTATTCTCTTTTGGAGAGAGCTTTTCCCTACAAGTTTTTCTGTTTTACTCCAATTGTGAGAGATTTGTCTGTATGTGGATACCTAACATGGCCTTGTAGGCAAAACCCATCATTCTTGCATCTTTGTATTTCTTTATACTTCCTAAGTTGCACTTAAAGGGTGGTGTTGGTGTGAACATGGTACATTACCTAACTAGTTTCATATTAAGTCTTATTCACAATTGCATACTTAAGCTTACTTAAGTCATTACTTTTTGTGTCTCATATCATACGATTAAGACACTTGTCATGATCTTAGCATGTCCTAGGGTTTCATCCTTGTCTTTATAACAAGTGTTTCATCATTGTATATTATACCAGTTTTATTTATGCATCTAATGAATTCTCTAGCTTCACAGAATTTTCATTGCTTCTCTCTTATGTGGAAGGTTGTTTCAGTTGAAAGTGATCGTTGGACTTATGTGGGGTTGATCGACTACTCTTACATTTTCTTCTTGTCAGTTTTAGTTTAGCAAGCTCCCATTTTAGCACCAGCTACAACTTATTTGTCTTGGCCATTTTTGAGGAAATAAGTACCATTTATTTTGAAGCTAGCAAAAATCTCTATAGCAACACCATTGCATTTTTTCTTTACCATACAACCTCCAAACTTTTTGTTCAATCACCAACAGCTTCAAAGCTCACCCTACAACAATACCTTCTTGTCCTTGATACCCTTCACATTATTTTTCTTTATTTTTCTTTTCTTTTCATAGATCTGCTCCTCTCTAGCCACACCCCCAACCATAGGGGCCAATACATATTATGAGCTTTTTCACTAATACACAAGTTACTTGAGCCTTTGATGTTAGCTGTGATCCTAGGGGGGGTATCTTGCTTAAATCTTTCTGGCCTTCAACACTCCCATTGAGATCAGATCTTGTATATGTATCTTCACAGTTATCGATGATGGCCACTTCAATTCCATATAGTGATACTCGATGATCTCCAATTTTTTGCAACGTTTGCACTTTGGGATTCTAGTTCCCCCTTCTTGATGATATCTACTAGTTTCTTCACCACTTGCATTGGTGGTCCTCCTTTCATATTTATTTGATTTTGTTCTTCCATTTGGGGGAGCTTTTTTGGGTTTCTCTTTGTAGAACTTTCTATTGTAAACTATTATACTCTTGAGTCCCATTGATCTACTTATGGTCATTCATGGACATTAATATAATTTATTTCTTTATATCCTGCCATTAGAGGAAGACTCCCAATAGAGACAAATGAGAGAGAAAGCAAAGCTAGGTTCATGAGGACACTATTGCCAAAACATCATCAATCTCCAAGGGTGGGGACTCTTTTGTTTTCAGTTATTTTAATTGTAATAATTTATTAGTTTTAGAGTATAATAGATTTTAGAATTAGATTTAATTAGCTCCACACCTTTCTCCAAGTCTACAGCTGTAGTTCCTTAAATCTTAGGAAACAATTTGTTGTTTTATTAGATTAGTTTATTTTTGTAAATATTCATTTTATTAGATTAGCTTACTTCTGTAAATCTAAGTTTTATAGCAGCAGTATATGTCTTTTGGAAACAACAAAATCAAACAGACCTCGAAAACAAGCAATCATCGATCACCAAGCAACCACAAAACAAGAAAAAGCATTTATTTATCAATCTCATTCAGAAATCAGCAAGTTGTTACATTATTTTATTCCATGAAAAAGACGCATTGATTCAAATAAAGTTGGAAGAACTATTCAAATTAATTTATTGATTTATTTGCAATTGAAATCATTGTTTCAAGTTGAACCATAAGTGAAGCAAAAGAGAAATTGGGAAAGAAGAACCAGAAATAATATTGAATGCATTTTAGAGCTCCTTTGATAAATTTACACCTCATTTAGATATGAAATCAAAATACAAAAAAAGAAATAGATGCATAACTACATTTGAAGGATAAATGCATGGAATGGTATAGGTATTTCTTTCACTAGGATAGTGATAACTTATTTAGGCTTCTATTTCATGAATTTTGTAAAACTGTGGAATTGAGACCAAAAAAAATTGGAAACTAGAGTCCATATCATTTCAAAAAAGCATAAATTTATCTAATTTGGAGTTATGTGGAAAAACATATAGCGACTGCAAACTGTTGTAGAAAACACTGCAATTTCTAGTGGACTTAAATTCAACAGATCATAAATTTCACTTATCCAGTTTCAAAATGAGTGGTGCTTTATAACATGATTCATGATATTTAGAAAGAAAAAGGTTCTATAATTGGAGACTTAGTTTCAGCCTCACAAACCCTAACTTTAAAAAACTACTTAAGATCTAGAGTACTTAATTTGACAGATTATAACTTTCACCCCTCGATCTTCAAAAGGAGAGGTGTTTTATAATCATTCATGATATTTAGAAAGAAAAAGGGTCTACAATTGAACAGTTAGTTTCAGGCTCACAAACCATAAATTTAAAAAATCTGTTGGAGAAACTGAGCAAATCACATTATAATTGTTGTAGCCACTGTCATGCCCCCAAAATTGTAACACTAAGATATAAAGCATAGAAATGCAAATAAATAAATATAATAAATAACAATATATAAATATTAAAAAAAAGTATAAATACTAATAATTTAAATATTATTATTATGATCATTATAACATAATATTTTAAATATATAAAACTGATATAAAAATAAATACTATTAAAATAAAATATGTAATCAAGACTCATGGTAACTAAGAGACCCTAAAAAGCAGCGATCACATTGGGAACAGGTAATTATATTAAGGTAGCGATCAATGAAAAGGCAATAATTAATAAACAAGGGAGCAGCGATCAAGTATATGACAGCGATTAAGAGTATTAAGGTGAAACAATAAGATTATATAGTGCAGTAGTAATTATTTAAGTTAATACAAAAGGCAGTTAATAGGAAGGTCTAACTAAATGCTGCGATCAGTTTGAAGGGGCAGCAGTTAATTATAAGGAAGAGTCACGATTGTTTTGGAAGGACATCACTCTTCCAAAGGGTGTCCTTCTTCATAAAGACATAAGATATAAATAGAGATTGTAATTGAATCATAAGAAGGAAACAAAGGAAAAGTTAACAGAAATTATAAGGAAGAAGGAGATACAATTAGGAAATAGGAAGATAAACCGGAAGTCTGAATTAAGCAGCAGATTGGAAATGAAATAGAAAATATATAAGCAGATAAGAAAATAAATTAGAAACCTGGAATATATTTCTGGGTATAAACAGAGATATATTAAGATGATGAAAGGAATGGAATGAAATGGAAATCATTGGGAAATCTGAATTAAGCAGCAGATAGAAAGAAATGGAATAAACTATAAGAGATCTATTGGCTTAAGTATTACTACCAAGAATACATGGGTACAGTAAGTTCACATTTAATTACAATATACATATTTATCTATTATATATTTATATATGTATCCATATAAATATAAATATATATATATACACACAATTAAGTAATAATAATGCTTGCAGCAATTATCGAGCTTTATATGTAATTATGGTACTTTAATATAATTGATAGATTCTTATCTGCTTGATCTACACTAATGATATACTTTGAGTGTTAAGAACATATCATCAATTAAGGAGAAGAAACATACAAACCAGGAGACAAAGGAGAATCTATCCAGTTCATCACCACAGATTGCTATTATCAGATATATCCTATATTTAGGTATATCTTCTGCAAATCATTGCTTACATATGTATGCATATTGTCTATATGATAATAAGAATATTTAATGAATGATTTCTTGTGATAGAATATATGATGTGCTTGATTGTCTGAAAAATATCTTGTAGGTTGGGCTTGGGGCGGAGTGGTAGATAGGCTAAGTAAAGACGCTTACATAGAGAGCCGACAGAGCCGACTTACGACCCCTGCCCAATTCCACAAGATGGCAAGTGTCGTCAAGGAGTTGGGGCATTGATGGGGAAAGCAAGTACAAGTCGCCCAGGGGGAGGGCTGTGGTATACACCCTCTTAGCCTTGGTATATTGCTTCAGGCGGACCCATCATGTGGCTTCTCCCAAAATTCTAATATGTTTGCATTGTTCATAATCTATGGATGTGATGTAATTGTCTAGCTCTCATAAGTATTTATGTATAGATTTGCATATCTTGTTCATATGGTATTTGCATGATTCAAACCTGAGATTGCATTATTAAAGAGATATTTTATTTGGTAAGATGAATCCTAACCCTAGTTGCTGCAATTTGTGTTCGGTAGGCAAATTCTAGGGCAAAGCAGGATAGGGGACATTACAATGGTATCAAAACATCTTTCCGGCCATCTTGTGTATACTTCATGTATTACATGCATTCATGTGTATGCTTCATGCTTCCTGCGTATCCTTCATGTATTATGTGTATTCGTGTATATGCTTCATGCTTCCTGTGTATACTTTGTGTATTACATGTATTCATTGAAAATACTTTGCATATATTGTATTCAAGTGTATACTTTGTGGCTTACGTGTATTCAAGTGTATACCTTGTGACTTACGTGTATTCAAGTATATACCTTGTGACTTATGTGTATTCAAGTGTATACTCTATGACTTACTTGTATTCATGTGTATACCTTGTGTCTTACTTGTATTAATGTCTATATCTTGTGACTTGCATGCATTCACATTTTGCGACTTACGAGTATTTATGGGCATACTTTGTGACCCGCATGTATTCCAGCATATACTTCATGACTTACATGTATTTATGTGTGTGCTTCATATCTTGTATGTATTTATGTGTCTTTCACATGCATGCTACATGTATCAAGTATATCCATGTGTTTGCTTCATACCAAAGGTGTCTTCAACAAAGGTGTTTATGATTACATTGTCTGTCAAAATGCTTCTTGAGTGAGAAACACTAACAAATTAAGTTATCTAAAACTGAATTATTATTAGTATCCAAATGCAATAATGAAGAGTCGTAACTACTGAAATGAAAAGGTGTGACTTCCTCAAACTTGCAATATAAAAGGGAGAGCATTTCATCCATACCATCATTTGAAGAATCCAATTAAGAATAGAGCCTTAAGTAACTTTGCAAGAGATTTAAATTGGGATATGCGAAGGGATGTAACTCCTAATATGAAAAGTCGTGACCCTTCAAATATGAAAGACTATAACTCCCTCAACAATAAGGTAAAAAGGGCGAACCACCTCCTTGTAAAGAAACTATCAATAGGAAATAAGTCTAACAATCAACTAGTGAGTAAAGTATTGATCTCAAGCGTAATTATGAAGGGTGGTGATTCCTTCAAGAAATGAATATAAGGGATGAATCAATTCATTAACATTCAATAAACGCTCATCATTCATCTATCCCTCAAGAAATCAAGCAATCACCACTCATCAAGAAATCAAACAATCAAAATTATCAAAATATTTCCCAAGGCAACAACACAATTATTCTAACAAAGAGTAATTGGTGCAATAAAGTCCATACCACTTTGTAACCTATGAAATGGATCTAGTAAGCTTTACCTTGTGGGCCAAAATTACTCCTATATGCAATATCTAGAATAGATCATCACCTCCAAAGTCTTCTTCTAAGCTCGTTTTCTTGATTAGAGTAGCTCTACATTCATACAAATCAAGCTTCAACAAAATTATTACATATGCTAAGTTACATCATGAGTACATAACCCACAGATCCCAAGAATCATCCTCACCTTTCAAGCTTGGGGATAAATTGATATTGTTTAAACAATACCTCCCCAAGATATGACAATAATTTGTGACATGTGTCAAACAAGGGATATGTCGAATCTTACAAGAGGAGTTAGAAGTTGGACAAGAATTGATATTAGTGTAAACCTATAAATTTGAGTCCTCCTATTGTTTGATGGTAAAAGCTAAACTTTGATCAATCTAGGAAATATGTACCTAGAGGGTTATAACATACGAGACAATGATAAGGAAACATATGATTGGAAGATGTTTTAGGCTATTATGCATTCCCAAGCGAACTCACCCTCAAACTCGGTATGAATGATTATGTGAAATGAAGTATACTTTATCTAAGGAAATTTGTCATGTAGATCCCTTACTCAAAATAACAAATTGACCTTGCATCAAGGGATAAGACCTTGATATTCACAACACTCCCATCACAATAAACTATCCAACAATTGAGTTGTTTTTTAGGTGAAGATCATGATAATTCAATATTAGTTAGTCATTGAGAACTTCTCATGCTTCTACTTCTTCTTCATGTGTCTTTTAACTCTAATGGATTTCAATTTGTAACCAACAATGAATGCTTCCCAATGCATCAAACGAGACAAGAGTTGGAGCTTTAATGCATGAATTGTGCCAACAATGCAATCGGCATGTCCATAATGAGTTCAACTCAGCAACAGCTTGCCAAAATGGTTACACGTCAAAAAAGCAGTAAAGCAAATACTTTAACTATGTAAAGATATGACAATTACTAAAAAATGGAAAAAATGAAAGGGGCACAAAACTTGCATGACCCACCATTAGGCTGCCAAAAAGTGGCAAGTTGCTTGGAATTGTGCAACAATGCATTGTAGTGCCCTAAAACTTAAAAACTAAAGAGTGGCAAAACCCCTTGAATTGTACAATCATACTATCATGTCAAAAGTTTGTCAAACATAAAAAGTGGGAAAACGCTTAAAAGTGTGTGTTCATCCATTACAACACCCAAAAAAAATACAAAATAAAAGCAATGGAGATGTCCAAATCATGTGACCTCTCATTCACAAGCCAAAAATTTCTAAATTGATAGAATTGTCACAAAGACACAAATTATGTGTGGGAAAGGCATGCCAAGTTTTGTGAAAAACAATAAAGTGGCTCATAGACCATAGAAGCACAAATAGCACAACAAGCATGATAAAAAGAAAAAAACACATGCAATAAAGCATCAATTGGCCACAATTTCCAATCATAAAGTAAATCTTCAGATTTCCTTTTCTTCATTCATCTTTTTGTCATCCCAACTGAGGTGAGATGAGAAGAAAAGAAGGGTTTTCAAAGCATTGAAAGAACAAGTTTTCAGCACCATTGTCAACAATGCCCAAAGCTTAGCAAGTCACCACAAGACCAAATCAAGGTATCTTTTGCAAGTTTTCAATGGCGTTATACTTGTTCTCAAGACCCATAACTTAGTAAGCCTTCACAAGAATAAGTCAAGGGTTCTCTAGCTTTTGTAGGTTTTCCAAGCATAGTGGACCACTATAATCAATCAAAAGCATATAGTTTTCATTTGTTGTAACAATTTCCAGAAACATATTCACATAAGGCACATAGGCTTTCTAGATCAAACCGTCATCAAAAGGACGAGGTGTTAGGGTTGCAAAATACTTAGATTCATTTATTGAAGATAGCACTAGGGTTTCATGCAAAAAATTAGTTTCCAAAAGGTGCTAGGGTTTCAAATGCCAAGGCTTAAGCGGTTGGATTTTTGAAAGGGTGTTTTCAGCAAAAACGACTAAGGCACCTTCAAATTCAAGTCAACATGATTATCTAGGGTTTGCCAAACTTATTGCAAAGGTTTCAAAAATCTCCTTCTATGATGGCTTATCATTTTCAAATCATGGAACCGCCTTCAATGTTGGCATATGATTATCCTATGATCAAGGATAAAGAGCTAGGTCACATGGATGTTCAAGAGTTAAATTTAGAAAAGAAGATCAAAAATTGGAACAAGATTACTCAAACTCTAAGATCGTCGGATTTTTCAAGCCCTAACATTGCCCATTTTTGTCCAAAGCCAAGAGTTAAGCATTGCTTGTGCTAGGCATTATGCTCTAGAGAAGAAGAGGAAATCCATACTAGCAACAATGACATTATTGGAAAATTCAACATTGATTTCCTTGACAAAGCCCCTAGACTGCTACTATATAAGGAAACACAAGAAATAAACACGAATGAATGTAATAATGCGTAGAATGATAACTTACTAGATTATCTGAAATTGATGGGAAAGCATTAGTTGAATGAGTCCAAGAGGCCTAAATAGTTGCCAAAATTCATGTTAAGGAGCAAATTCAAGAAAGAGATCTTGATCATGATCACTTTGCGCAATCACATGAGGGACAAGACAAGGCACAAATATTCAAGAGTTGGATATTCTACATCATGGGATCAATTTGTGAAGATAAAATCTACTTTAATTGGGGCATTTTGTTTACTGAATGCATTCACAGACACTTGGCCTGACAAAAGTTGGATCTTTTAATATAACTTGGATTTATAAGCATTATTGAAACATTATAAAAGAGTTAATGATGCTGATCTAATTTATAATGTGAGGATATTAAACAACCATTTACA
This sequence comes from Sequoiadendron giganteum, assembly GCA_007115665.2. Taxonomy (NCBI): domain Eukaryota; kingdom Viridiplantae; phylum Streptophyta; class Pinopsida; order Cupressales; family Cupressaceae; genus Sequoiadendron; species Sequoiadendron giganteum. The sequence goes on along the minus strand of VCHN02000014.1, from coordinate 77,218,701 downwards.
TATTAGGATTTCAGAGCAAACTAGGGCAGTGATCTCAAAGTGAACAGATTGGTTTATTTAGTTTCCTACCTTCACTTATATCAGGGTTTGTAGTTTCTCTCATCGCCATTATATGCTTTGGAGGCACCTAAATGATCAGATAATCTTGATGATGTATTGTTGTCAATTGTCTGAGGTACATTTTCTTTTGGGAGGAAAGCATTAAATAGTTGATTGATTTCCTATTCAAATTGTATCTTCAAGTGTCCCACTGCCATATATACCAATTATATAGGCAGAGAAATTTCTAAATTTTAACTTTAAGCTTTTCTATGAAAACAAAGTCTGATAGCAAAGGCTTCATGGTGTAAAGATTGAGAAGTAAGTACACTGATAGTGTAAAGATGGATGATTATTGGGTTAATTGTATTGATGAGTTTGAAGTCAAGAGGCAAGAGCAAAGTCAATGAATCCTAGTCAGTTGGCTAATATCACTTCTAAAGAGGTACCTGAGGGGCTTTCCGATTCAGAAACAAAGGTGATGTCTCTCAGATTCATAAAGGCACATATGGATCAGCAGCCTTCACCATTGGTAAATTGATCTGTCAATAAGAAAACATCCATTCAAGAAGACTAAAATGGTTTGGACCGAAGAATGAGTTATTTTCAAAGCAAAATGCCAGAAAGGATTTCAGGAACAGTGCAAAATGCAGCCAAGCCAAGAAAGAACAGTTCCAAAGGTTTTGAAATCTCATTCAATATCAGAATCTGAATCTATTGAAGGAAGTGCAGGGAATGTATAGGAGAGAGAGAGAGAGAGAGAGAAAAAATTGAAAGTTGCATGTGAGAGCAATATCGCCCCAAAGATAAGAAAGATAAAAATGGTTACGAGTAAGAGTGTAAAACCTCCTCAACAAATGCAGTTAAATTTGAAGTCCACTTGTCTTTTTTCCCAAGTTCCCGCTTCTACTTCTCCTCACACTTCCCCTCCTTCCAAGACACTTTCCCATCATCCATCACCTCCATCAGCCAAAAACAATCCTTCCATGTCAAAATCTAAAACCCCATCCATGTCTTGCACCTCTCCTCACCTCAAAGCCCTCAGCTGCCAAATTTTTCCGCTCGCCTTTGTCCCATTCAACCTACCAGAACCATTTCATCCCCCATTGGGAATACTCCTAGGACACAACTACAAGTAGATGACACACCTGATTGGATCAAAACAATGGTCTCAAAAAAAATAAAAATTTACCAGCACAACCTTTGAATATTATTGCACTTTCTTCTCTTGTTATAAAGTCAGTTCCCAAGAAACCAAAAAAGCAATCAAGGTTGAAGAACTCTCAAGGGCATATCATTGTTGAGAAAGCAATTCTTCCTTAGAGCAAGGCAGCTCATGAGATAGAGGCCTTCAACTTTCAAGTAAGACAAACAGAATTGGGTCCACAATCAAGACAGAAGGATTCGAACTTGCAACAACTTGCCTCAGATAGTATCAAGAAGTTGGTAACCTATAGTAAAGGCAAGGCTTCCCTTAAAGCTGAGAATAAGGAGTTGCAAGAGTTCATTGCATACAGCCCATGCCTAATGTTTCAATACAAGAATCAGTATTAAAACAATTGCCAACTAATGATCAGAGAAAGCAGCTTGATAAATTGGTAGCCTATGGAAGAAACATGTAGAATTGAATTCATCAAGTTTGTGACCAAGGTATGCAAATAATTGATGAAGTTTACAATTTGTTGGGCAAGGTGTAGAAGCTTAGGAACAACATATCTGATATAAAACATTCCATGCTTGATAATATGTCTATTTATAAGCCATTTTTGGGGCCTTCCAATCAGATTTATTTTGTGAGCACCATGGAGTTACTTGCTATTTTGTTCATAGTGGATCCAAAGGATCATTCCTTTGAATGGGCTAAAACATACAAATTTATAATTCAACTCCCTGAAGATATGGTGAAAACCCTTAGGAAGCAAAAGAGTAAATTGTATGATGCAGAGTAGAAAATCTCTTCTTTTGTATATTGTCTTTTGTGTACCTTCCATCACGACACCATGCAAGAGAATGATCATACAAAGATGAGGACAGGATTCCACAAGCTTGTGAGAGAGAAACTTGGGAACCACAAACCTTGGACAAAGATAATACAGAGAAATTGGTTGACATGTCAAGGTATGTCTACAAGGCAGAAAAGGGACAAATTCAAATTGCCAAATCAAGATGAGTACGTTTTCCTTGCCTAAGGCATCCAAAATCAGAAGCTTGATTTCTAGGTTTCCAAATCAAGGAGAATAAGGAAGCCATTGTTGTTGCACTAGAGTTGCCAAAGGAGAGATAGTCAACATTGCAAAGTAGGTATTAATAATAAGCTTTCTAGAAGTTATTTTTAGGCAAAGCATTTTCTATTGAAATCTATTTATGAATTTAATTTTTCAGATGAAATATTTATGATCTGGGCCCCATGGTTAGGATCTCAATGTACAACTTTCCAGATGTGAATCTGGGTAAGTTGTAGCTTACACAAAATCTTATTAACAGAATTATGCAAATAGAAACAGAGATGTGAAACTAAACAGAGAATGTATTTATTCAAATATCTGTTTTGTACGATGAAATATTTATGATCTGGGGCCCATGGTTAGGATCCCAATGCACAACTTTCCAGATATGAATCTGGGTAAGTTGTAGCTCACACAAAATCTTATTAACCGAATTATGCAAATAGAAACAGAGATGTGAAACTAAACAGAGAATGTATTTATTCAAATATCTGTTTTGTACATGGTAGACATTTGAAAAAGGTGTAAGATTGTTTCTCTGCTGCCCATTCATTATTGCATGACTGCCTAAACATTGTTATAAACTTGTGTATAAACAGTTTACATTGAATCATGTTGTGCAGATCAAAAGCCACTAGGAAGTTGAGCTGTCTCCTTGAGAAGTGGAACAATTTCCTTTATTAGTTTCCTATCCCCCAATGGTTGCAGTGTAAAAAATTGTTGGCATGTCCCTCATGAGCTGGCATGTGATTTGGCATGTCGCAAACCTCATGGGTGCCAACTAATACTTGTGTCTAAAGACTGCATAATCACTCTCAAAATGATGCAGTGAGCTTACTTGCAAGTTGGTCATTGTGGTTTTGCCAGAAGGTGTACTAGACCTTCCTAGAGCTTTGGTAGAAATTGTAAGTCAATTGGGTGAGGCATGTTTGCCGCAAGATTGTTTGTACCTCTACAAAATGTACTACATAGATGTTTTATCTTGTGTGATATTTGTTGGAGAGTAGAAATGGATCTATGTGTTCTCTAGAGCATCTTGGAGTTGCTCTAGTGTACTACAAACCTAAGAAGGAGCCCCACAATTGTTGCAAGCCAAGAGAATGGCTAGGGTGTTGTCGTAGACACCATATTTAGTGAATCCTTTTGGGTCGATCACCCCTCCTTGTTAAGCAATAGTCCCAATTGCATTCGCTGAGAATGCAAGTGTAGAGCCTTGTCTTCTAGCCACTGCTTAGTGAACCACTTTGCTTGTTGTGGGAGTTGATCTTTCTAACAACTCTACATACAAGCAAAGAAGAATTCCTAATGAATATGGTTTCCAAGTCTTGATATATCTTTGTCACAATAGGTCAAGTTGTAGGTAATAGTAAGATGCAAAATGTTGAGTATGTAATGTGCATAGCTATATGGCACAATCTTCTTTGAGCGATAAGGATGAATTTCCCCTCATCATCAAGTGGCGGTAACTCAGCAACAAGAGTTATAGTCAATCTCAAAACCTTCTTCAGACATGAAACATGGAAGACATTGTGAATTTTGTTGTCTGCCAAAAGCTCCATCTCATAAGCAACTTCTCCAACCTTCCGGATTATCTTGTATGGCCCATAGAACTTAGGCTTGAGCTTCTCTACTCCACCTTTCTTAATGAAAGACTGTCTATAGAGCTGCAACCTTATAAATACCATATCTCCCACCTCAAACGACCTTACTATGCACTTCCTATCTGCATACATCTTTTGTTGACTTTGGGCAACTTGCAGATGATCCTTGAGAGTTCTCCAAATATCTGGACTTTGATTTACCAAATCACTCGCTATCGGAACTCTGTTGTCTGTGAGGACTAACTATGCAAAGGTTAATGCATCATATATGTAGAGTGCTCTGAATGGAGACATGCCAATGGACATGTGATGAATTGTGTTGTAGCAATACTCTCCCAAATGCAACCATTTGATCCAGGTCGCCTACTAACTGGTGGCATATTTCCTCAAGTATCCTTCTAACCACTTGTTTACAATTTTAGTTTGCCCATCAATTTGTGGATGATAGCTTGTGCTAGGGGTGAGCTCGGTGCCTAGCAAATGGAATAACTCCTTCCAAAAAGTACTGAGGAATCGGCTATCTCTGTCACTGACAATGTTCATGGGTAGCCCATGCAGTTGGAAAACTTCCTTGAAGAATAGTTTTGCAACTTTCAGAGCTTTACCTAGAGATGGCAAATAAATGAGCATACTTAGTCAATCAATCCACTGCAACATAGATGCAGTCTTTGCCTTGCACTTTGTGTAAGGCAGTGATGAGGAGATACTCTCCCATTTCTGTTCACTTGGAAGGGCCTTAAGGAGGACATGATGTACATCAATGTTATTCAAAACAAAGTTATGAGTTGAAATGCTTTCTACAAAACAATAAAATCAAATTGCCTTCAACCATGTTAGAGGATTCAACTTCTTTCGAAAAACAAAAGGGTTGAGCACTTGTTGTAGATTCTACACCAAATATTTTGATGGGTAACAACACGTATATTCATGTTTTTGTGCAAGAGGGTCTATTAACAAGGGTGAGGGATCCTTCAATGATAGCCTTTAAGTACCATCATTGTCAATTAATCTCCTTTTTATCTATCAATTCACATGTGGTGGGGCAAGGAAGAGTGTTGAGTTCACATCAAATTTTGTGATCATTTGAGATTTGTCGAACAAATATATTGTCACAATTGGGAAATCAAATGATCAATTTCAAGGAAACCTAGGGACATGTTTCCCCTCCCCCCCCTCAAATGCCCCGTCCTTGTCCCCAGGACGTCCCAAGTACAAGGGGATGGCAAAACTCGGGGACATGTTCCCCCCTCCCCCCCCAATACCCCGTCCTTGTCCTCGGGTACAAGGGGACGGCAAAGGACCGTCCCCTTTTTTAGCAAAAAAATAGGAAACGTCCCCGAAACAAGGGGACAGCGTTGACCAAATGGGGACGGCTGATCGGTCCTAGGGACGGCCAGGGGATGCCTGAGCCGTCCCCCAGCAATCCCCCATGTCAAAGCATGTTTTAAAAATAAAATATATATATAATAGTTCTCAATTTTCTGGTTTATGAGTTGTTCCTTTAAATTATTTTCATATTCTTTCACAATATTTGGAACACTCACAAGATAAATATTTAATGCTCTATTAGAGATATATAAAAATAACAAAAATTTATTCCAAAAGTGTGTAAACTTGAATTTATTTGCTTGCTATTCACTAACAGGTTTTAGAGACAAAGACTTAGGATTTTGACCTTTTTAAACAGTTCTTCATAATTGGAAATAGGCTGAATATTAAAGCAATTTGATGCCCAAAACTCCTTGAGTGCAGCAATTGTCCCCACATTTAACTGCTCAAATCCATATCAGACAATACACCAGCATTGAATTTACTTCCAATAGTCCACACTCTCACCGAACTACGGTAATTATGCCTTCAAACGCCTCAACTATTCATTATTGTTTTGTACCAAGTAATCAATAACCTAGGTGAAACAATCTTCACTGTAATCACAAATGTTCGCCCAATTTGTGAGCTGGAAATAACCTTATGTAATTTGATATAAGTTTAAAAATTATAACTTGGAGGTTGTATTATGATTCATGTATGTTAATTCTGAATTTTCAATGTGTATTGAGTATTGACAAAGAATATTGAACACAAATGTTATATGTTAAGGTTCTATAATGTATATTGTGTATGCTTTATCCATGTTTTCATATGAATATTTAAAATTTTCCTATATATTTAAAATTTTCCCTATATTTTATATAGCTGTCCCTTGCTTCTTCGAAGTTCAATGTTGCTTTAGATGGGACTTCTAGTGATTTAATGCAATAGGATTTTTTTTCATTGTCTTTTAGATATTATTACTTTGTACAAGTACTTGGCAATCATTGCAAGTTTGTTTTGTGAGTCCTATCTTGCAAACTTGGAGGATACTATTGAGGATATTCATCTCCTCTTTGATGTTAGCTCCTATGGAGTCACATCATTTACTTCAAATGTCACAAGGACACCTTTAGACCCTCTTGTTCTTTCTCCACATGATCATTCATCACAATTTAGCATTGGCTTAGAGATCCTTGAAAAACATTTGGAGAAGGTTTTTTTGTCTTTGGATCATGCTCTACATTTGTTTCCACAAAGTTTTGGATTGTCCCCTCCATCAATTAGGCATAGAACTCCTAATTTGATTGTGGCACCTTTCAACACCGACATGAAAACAATTGAACAAAGATTCAAAGACATCATACATCTTGATCTTTCTTCCCTCATATTCCTTTTAGAAATGGGAAGATATCTTGCATACTTTTTTGGGCTTGTTTCTTCCCAAGGGGAGGAACATTGTTCGATGATCATGGACAATCTTCAACATTTTATGTCAAGCATCTACCATTTGCACCTCTCCTCATCCTTTGAGGGGCATTATCATTGCACATGGGTACCTAATTAGGTCTAGTTATAGAGACTCATTTCATATTTCACACTTCTCCTAAGTTGCACTTATAAGGGGTGTTGGTGATTATTTAATTGCACCTTATTATTTAAGTTTACTAGATAATTTATTTTGATTACTTAGGTAGGATATACATAAAATGATGTTCTTGACAATAGTCTGTGTAGTTTTGATAGCCTTCATTTGCGCTTGGTGGCAAGGGCTTCGTCCCTCAACCCTACCCTATATTGCAACAGGGAACGCACCAAGGGTGTTGCCCCCAAACCCCACAAGGGTCACTACCCCCAAACCCCTACGAGGGGTGTTGCCCCTTGACCTCACTAGAGGCGTTGCCCCCAAACTTCTACAAGAGGCACTACCCCTAGACTCCCACCACACTCATTTAATACATTTTTTACTTGTATTTTGCATTAAAAAATATTTTTTTAAAGAAATTTAAACATTTTTTAAGCTCTTGAGTTTGAGACAAGCCTAAGTAATGGGAACCATAGTTGCAAGACTCGCCAAGCCCGAAAAATACGATACAGATAAAACTCGGCAAAAGTTCGAAAAAAACTCGGCAACTAAAAAAATTGCTTAAACTTCATTAAAAACACATTTTTTTTGCAAAATTCAATGATAAGATGCATCTAATGAGTCAATAAAATGAGTACATAGAAGAAACAAGCTGAGTCTAGTTATATTTGATTGATTTGAAAGAAAATTAGATACAAAATCGCATCCCCATGTGGAATGCTCAATACGCTGATACTGATAGTCTAAAACAAAATGAAAATAGCAAATTGTTTTTGTAAAACTGAAAGTAAATACAACATTAATATATTTCAGCTTTTACAAATTCACATCTTCCTCTTCCCATGTCTAGTGCTTCTAGTCCTCAGTACTATGGGAGAGGGTGTAGTCGTGGCCTGACTCGTAGGCATCTGCTGTGGCTATACTCAACCTCCATCCTGGATGTAGATCCTACTACTGGTGGCTCTGGCACTACCAATGACTCCTCCTCAAGATCATCCTCAATGTCATCCAATGAGAATGCAAATCCACCCCCCCCCCTCCATTGCCTGTCGCTCAAAGTCATAGATCTCATTCTCGGAAAACAATGGAGGTTGCTCATCTTGCCCTATCCAATCATTGTATGGATCTATCTCATCCAAATCAATTGGATCATCTGATATTTCCTTAATCTGTTTTTTGCGCAGCCGAAGATTATATTGCACGTATACAAGGTCATTCATGCATTTTTGAGCTAGTTTGTTCCTTTTCTTTGTGTGGATGGCCTCAAACAAGCTCCAATTGCGCTCACAATTGGATGAACTACAAGGCTGCGATAAGACACGGAGGGCAAATTTTTGGAGATGTGGGGTATTTCCACCCCAATTTGACCACCAAACATCTACAAAAAACAAATTAAAAGTTAGAAAAGAACTTAGAAACTTAGAAAGGAAAGTCAAAACTCAAAAGTTGAAAACATATGTTATCAAATTATCAATATTTGTAAATTGTAAATTTCAAATTTTATACCTGGTGGCTGACTGTGTATTGTCTTCTTTGCTAGCTCTAAAGAGAAGAGTGCACCCCTTTTTTCTCTATAACTTTGGATTTCATTAACAACGAGTTCTCCCTCCTCAAGGGTGGGTGACATCCTCTTAATGCACTTCATGAGGCCCTCCATAACCTCTCCAGTAGGATATGAGTAGGTGCTTGAATGGAAGAAATGAGGGTTCAAAAAGTACCCTGCTGCATGGAGGGGTTGGTGGAGTTGATGGTTCCACCTCCTGTCAATAATCTCCCAAATGAGATCAAATTTGAGGCTGTCCCCTTTATAATAATTTTTTATAGCCTCCTTGGCCCTATCCATGGCCTCATAAAGATATCCCATTGGGATTTTATCCCCATCCACCAAGCGGAGCACTCTAACCAAGGGCTCTGACACCTACAAATTACAATATAAAAATGCAAAAATATTAGAGTTTCAAATTTACAATGAAAGACATTAAAAAATTTATTCAATTTGAATTCAAATTCAATGTTTTGAAATTGAAGTTACCTTCACAATCTCTGTTGCCCTTTGTGCAAATTCGGCATCAAACACAATTTTTGACACCTTTTCTCCTTCTGGCTTCTTCGAATAGGTTGAGTCCATCCATGGTTGACTCACAAACATTTGTTTTAAAGCCGTCAAAGAACTAAGAATGCTTTGCAACGTTAAGAAAATCGTTGCAAACCTTGTGACACCTGACCTCACCAATTCTTTCCCTTTGGTGTGCTCCCTCATCAAGCGAAGAACCCAAGGGTGATTGTAGATGTATTTAGTAATCCTCCTCGCGTCCTCTACAATTGGTGTGACCCAATCTAGTTTTCCTATGTCCTCCAAAAGAAGGTCAAGGACATGGGCTGCACATGGTGTCCAACAAATTGAGGGGTGTCTATCTTGGAGGAGTCTTCCTGCTGCCACATATGCTGCTGCATTATCAGTTATGATTTGCACAATATTTGCAATCCCCACCTCCATGCAAACTTCCTCCAACATCTTAGCCAAATTTTCTGCAGTTTTTACAATGTGGGAGGCATCAACTGATTTTAAGAACACCACCTCTTCTTTGCATGCAACCAAGAAATTAATGATGGTACGGTTTTTTCCATCCGTCCACCCATCAGAAAGAATAGAGCAGCCATATTTTATCCATTTTTCTTTTTGCTCCTCTACTGCTGCCCTTGCCCTTTCAGTTGCATTAGTAAGCAACCTACAAATACAAAGTGAAATTAAGTACACAATTTTTATTTGTAAACAAAAAAATAGCTTAAATTCATCATAAATTAAACTTAAAAAACATAAATTAAAGAACATAAACTAACCTCCCACTCAAGTCTATGCGAGAAGGCGCCTTGTAGCCTTTTCCTGCAACTGTCAATCCGGTGACCAAATTGTGCCAGTAAGGAGAACTCAACACATTGAAAAGGATATTATTAAAATACCAAAAATCTGCACAAGCAATGTCTGCTTGCTCATGCACCTCCCTATTCCATCCAATCGCCTCTAAGGAAGGTTGTGCACCAAGTGTGTTTCTAGGCACGAAATAATTATCCAACCGTGTAGGTCTTGCAGCTGCCCCTGCCCCTGGTGCTCTACTAGTGGTAGATGAAGCTGAGATGGAGGTATTAATGGGTTGCCTTGATCTTCGCATACGTGGGCCACGAAGAGAGCCCACTATCTCCTCAATAAAATCATAATCATCATCTGACTCAATTGGAGCACCTTGAGAAGAGGCAATGGTTGCTTGCATTGCTAGTCTTGCCTTCTCTCTTTGCACTTTTTTTTCTTCTGCAGCTGAAAGTATGGCATTCATATGTCTTTTTATTTCTTCTATGGTTTCAGGACATTCCTTAGCATCACGTTGAGGGATGCCTGCAAGGTGGTACTTGAGGCGATTGATGCCTCCACGATATACTTTTTTACATTGAATGCAATATACCGTGCCAAGTATGGGTCCTAGATAAGCATATTTCCAGGTAGGATCTCTAGCTCCTGGAGGACGAGTGCCTACAAACCCCGCAGGCACGGATGGGATAGAGCTTGAGGTGGAAGCGGGTTCAGTAGCCATTATCAATTAATTATTAACCTACACAAAGTGAAAGTCAAAGCACAACTTGTTAGTTTTTTATAGAAAATTTAAAAACAAGCTAAATTAGATTAAATCAAAAGAGATTACTTTAAGTTTAAATTACTAAAAATCTATCACTAGATTCTAAACATTTTCATAACAAAAAAATTGGATTTTAAAAAAAAAAATAATAACTAGGGTTTCAAAGAAATGTGAAAAAATGTAACAAATTTGAAAATTACTTCAAACTAGTAAAAAATTAAGCTAATCTAAGATTGTAAACATGTTATTCAACAAAAAAGAGGATTCAAAACAAAAAAAATAACTAGGGTTTTTAAAAAAATGAAAAAATCAGCAAAATTCATAAAAAAATCTTGTTTTGATGAATCTAAATCTTGTTTTGATGAATATAAATGCATTTAAATCATTTTCAGACTACATTCAAATGATTTGTTAACATAGAACCAACAAGAATGAAGAATTTTTTTTTAAAAATGAAAGAATAAGAAAAATGAGAAACCCTACCTGGAAATCCAATTTGCCTTCTAAATTTGATGTGAATGCCCTTCAAATCTTGTCTTTTGGATGCAAAATCGCTGCAAATGGGCCCACAATGCCTTGGAGAGGTTTTTTGCTGAGTGTTAGAAGAGAATGAATGAAAAAAATGAAGTTAAATTTGCTTTTAAGCGGCTGCTTGGGCGTACCAAAAGTCGCGCGGGTTTTTCCAGAAAACTCGCCGTACATTCTGGAAAAACTCGCCAAAAGTACGGCGAGTTTTTCCAAAATGTACGGCGAGTTTTTCTCGACGTACAATTGCCTGGAAAACTCGCCAGCCAAAAAAACTCGTGAGTTTTTCAAAACTCGCCGAGTTTTTGGCTAGTCTTGCAACTATGATGGGAACTATGGTATGGATATCTATTGAAGCAAAACTGATAGTAGATTTTTATCAAATATTAGAACCTGCCAATGCCCTAATAGATATCTATGCCAAGTGTGGAAGCATACACAAAGCATGAGAATTGTTTGACAAAATGCCTCAATAACATGTGGTCTCTTCGAATGCGATGCCTACAAGATACACACAAAAAAAAAAATTGAAAAGACCTTGGAAACATTTAAGCAAATGCAATTGTAGATGTAAAGCCAAACCTCTCATTTTGCAAATTTTATTATTATTAATAGTAATAATTATTAATACTAACTTATTATTATACTAGAATATCATATATTAACTTTATTACTATTGTATAAAGCTTATAAATATTCTTGTACATCAAAAATATTTGATGCCTTTAAAATTTCTGATTTTAGGCTGCAAATATGTATATATTTCTTATTTTTATAGGTTTTTGTATGAACAAACCCAACCCCCAAAATGTTTTTGACCGAACAACAAACCAAACCCCTAAACCCATACTAAGACCAATAGCTTAGATATTTATATAACTATGTCATATTTTCCCATTATTTGGAGTAACATTTCCTCTAGTTTTGGATTTAATTGTGCAATACACATTTTCAATTGCAAGTGCACCTCACATTGATTCTATAATTTTCTGTAGTCATGCCTCAAGTTTGCAAGTAAATTAAAATCTTTAATAGGGGTTACCCTTTACAAAACCTAAAGCACGCCTATATACTTAGACTCTTACAAAATAGAAGGTTAGACAAGTAAAAAGCTAGAAGCATAGACCAGTTACATTTCAAACACCAACCATTTTAGTAGTACTATTTTATTATGAGGGGTGTCTTAAAGAAACTGAGATGAGGAAAAGAATTCCATAAACATCCACAATCAAAATGTCATTTTAAAAGCATGAAAACTCAAAAAAATGCTAGAATCAATGAATGCAAATAGTTACAGAAATATAAACATACCCTTAGCTCAAAAGATTTCAAATCTCGTGCAAGCTGTTCTGCATTTATCCCTTCACGAGCCAAAAGTCTGTATATTGAGGTAACTTAGAAATTTGTCCCATTTAACTCCAATAAAAAAACTAACAAGTGTATTCAAATATTATTCCCAAGAAAACAAATAAGAACTTCACTTGGTACCTAACATATAACACGTTTTTTGAATGTAAGAAAGCCTTCACTTACATGATATGTTAAATCCACTCAGGATAATCCATGTTATAGACTGCATTCACATACTAATTTCAAAGCAAAAGAGAAGCTTGTTCAAAAATAATGTTTTTTATAACAAAAAAACTAATGTATATCAATACTCGAAAAACTAATATAGAATATAATAGACACCAAAAAAAAAAAGTTAATTAATGTATAGTATGAGAAACTTGACCTAGGTTCAAATTTTGTTCTTAACTTGTAAACAACTCAGTTTTGTTGTAATTATGCATTGATAATGTTAGATTAGTGTAATTCAAGACTATTGTTAACTTTTTTTCGGTGTCTATTGTATTCTTCTGGTCAGCTCTTGTTATTTCCTTATTTCAAGTCCATAGTAAGGAAAGTTCATACAAGAGTTGTTACCATGGCCATGATTGTTACAGGACACTTCAGGAAGTGTGCAAGGTTCAAATTCTTCTCTAACTTGTAAACAACTAATTATGTCATAAATATATACAAGGAATGTTAATCTTTGCAAATTTAATATATATTATCCAATTTTTTACAGATCTCTTGTACATTTTCTGTTATTTATGGCCAACCCTCGTTTTTCCTTAGATAAAGTTAAACCATCAAAAATTCAGTGTGAGATTTGTTTCTATGGATGTATTGGTAATAAGAACACTGCAAATGTTACCTAGGTTCAAATTCCTTTCATACTTGTAGGCAACTCAATTTTGTAAACAAGACATGTTAATTATGTCAAAAAATTTAAATTTAAAAACCGTAACTAAATTTTCCAGGGTTATCATACTTTTCTATATGCAGTGGTTGATTTTATCTATATTTTACTTGTTAACTATTTCTTTTTTTTCCATACTTTAGGTCCATCATATGTAAACTTCAATATGGGCGTTTGACCATGGGTGCAATGGTCCAAGAAGCCTGAGCTAGGTTCAAATTCTGCTCTAGAACTGCCTCTTCCTTTCCTGTTGATACCAAATCAATCTCTACCTTTGCCTCTGCATCTCAATATGGATTTGGATTTGAAACAATGAGATTTGTTGCTGTTAGTGGTGCTTGCTTCGCCTGTACCAGTGAACTTGCCAAAACAACTCACTTCATTTATTACAATTTAAAATGTCATGCCCCCTCTTTTGAATTAAGATAATTAATAATATTGTTTAAGGGCAACTTAATAATATTATAATAATTAAAATTAAAGGTATTTTAAACACTATTATTTAAATAAATGTATTTTTAAATACTTAAAATAAATAATAAATAGGTAAAATTAAAAATTGAAAGTATTTTTAAATACTTGGAGGGAAATTTAGGACCCAAGGGCCCAATTTGAAAAGGTATATCAAGGAGGCACCTATCTTAGCTATCATTTGCATACTACTTTTAGATTTGAGCAGTTGTTCAATCTAGGACATCTAAGGACAAAAACCCTCTTGGAATTCAGTATATTGGATCAAATGCGAAAACCTTTGTTTCCCGTTTTGGGTGATTCCATCTAGCGATCACAATTGTGCTGACTTGTTGAAGATTTGAAGATGTTTTTCAATCTGCTACGGTGCTGCTACTGTATCATTACAGTGTTTTTGGCAAGCAAAAAGCATATTTTCATTACCGATACGTTTTTGAGGGTCAATATATTGAATTTCAGATTTTTGGTGAATTTTTGGGCATCCTAAAGGGCTGGATCTGAGTTGTTACAGTCATACCAACTGTTGGTTAACATCATTGGAGAGTTTTGGAACTATTTTTGGAGGTAGCCCAGCTGCACAACAATTCAGAAATTATTTTTCAAGGATTTGCATGCACATTGGTCACTGTTTTCCTAGCATTTATTCCAGATCAATGGGATACCAACACTTGTGGGTTGAGTTGCATCATCCATACAGCCTTTAGACACCATAGCATCCATTTGTCATCTTTCTATATTGTGTACCAGCATCAAGGAGGGTTCAATCAGATTTGGGGGAGCTGTACCAACATTATATGCTGCTGTGCAGCAACTCTTTACACCATTTAACCTGCTGCCACAGTCCTAAATTCCCTGCCACAACCTACAGCAGTTCATAACAAGTATTGGAAGGTTACATGACATGTCCAGATCTGCATTTTGTGAGTGATCTTTTATGATTAAAATCATAATAAAATATTGTTTCATGCATTATAATCATTTCCAGCTCAGTAGGCAAATAAAATCAAATCTCTGAGGTTTCCCAAATTGACTGTATGATGTGGAATGATGCTAACATGATTATTTTAATTCAAATCTGAGTGTTTGGAGTAACCTAGAGTTTATGTCTGCAATTGTAATTGATGAGATTGATGATATAAAGAGTCGTATCAGCAAATGAGGGTTTGCTAAAGTGTTTCCAGTCAATTGTTTTCAATCCTGTTTGTTCTTCCAGATAGGTTTGGTTTTCAAAACTCAAAAAGAAATACAGAAAATCATAAAGTTGCACAAAATATTGCATGATTTTAATTGGGGACATTGCATAAAATGTATAGTTTACTTTTTTTCTGTGTCTATCATACTTTCTCCATATTTTTCCAACCAACTGTTTTTTACTTATTTGAAAATCAAAAACACCATATTGAATAATTCAGTGTGTGAGTTGTTACCACGGGTTAAAGAAAATTTGTGCATGGGTGTAATGGTAATAAAGATATTCCAAGGAACACAACTTAGATTCAAATTTTGCTTAACATGTAAACCCCATACATCTGTTGCAAACATGTCTAGAATATTATATTCTCATAAACTTTAAATGTACAATTCACATTTTTGATGTATCTATCACATTTGTACTGTATTTTTCTCGCCAACCTATTCTTTCCCTAGTTAAGGTCCATTGGACATTGCATACAGACGTTCTTACCATGAATGTGAAGGTAGTGGATACAATCCTATGAGCATGAACCGGATCAAATCCTGTTCTAGCCTGTATACAGCTAAACTTTGTTGCTAGTTTCTATCTAGAATGTTATAATTATCATATTTTAAATATGCTTATTATTTTTCCTGTGTCTATTGTATATGTTTCTGGTTGGCCATTGTATCAGCGCTGTTGCTATTCTGTAGTAGTAATAATGATAATCCAAGGCCAGTGACCTGGTTTGAAACTCCCCTCAATGCAAGGAGCCCGTAATTCCACCCACGGACATAAGGAGGTTTAAAATATGAAGAATGTAATCCACACTCACTCCACAGAGCAAGAACACAGTCCCATAATCCAGTCCAGTACCAACCAAGAAAAGGCGAAAATAAACACAGACCCGACAGCATATAAAATAATATCAGGACCTGTGGAAATCAT
The DNA here is from genome assembly GCA_007115665.2 of Sequoiadendron giganteum. Taxonomy (NCBI): domain Eukaryota; kingdom Viridiplantae; phylum Streptophyta; class Pinopsida; order Cupressales; family Cupressaceae; genus Sequoiadendron; species Sequoiadendron giganteum. Next base: position 77,202,948 of record VCHN02000014.1, on the reverse strand, counting down.
AAAAACTACAGTGACAAAAGAATAAAATGCATTTCATTTTAATGGGGTTGTCATTTAATGGTAGCTTAGTATATTTGCAACCAAAGCAATGCATGCTCAATTCGACTTTGCATGTATATGCCTGGCACACCCATCTGCTGGACAGTGGTTTTGAAGTCCACTGAAGAACCTCATTTACAAACAAATTAAAAAGGCCCGGTGAAAAACAGTAAAAGTTGAGAGAAACCTTGTTCAACAAGGTGAAAATTGGAAATTTTTGAAAGATACATTTTCAATATGATGAAAAATGGTAAAATCTGAGACATACCTTGTTGCTGCAATGTTGTGGCTAGGCACTTCAAGCCTCGAAGTTCTAGCTTTCAACTTATTCGATAGAGCCTCCAGTTGATCTAAACTTCTCTGTAATAATCAAAAAATTAAAAAATTGACTAGCAAATATTGTGTTCATTAAATTTTCAAATTTATGAAGAGTAAAATCAAATTGATATAGTGTTTCCAGTATAAACATTAATATTTGAAAAAAGAAAACTCGAAATCATGTTCCTTGTTTGTTTGATGAAAACATTTACATATGCATGTCTCCCAAAGTCCAAAAATCACACATATGTAAGTATTCATTTCTCTATTTAAACCTTAAAAAAAAAATCAACCTGTATGGGAGGAAATTGCGTGGAAGGAGCCGCTTGTTGCAAAAGCTTGGTGGAGTTATTCAATAAATCCGTCCAGCTCGTCATGTCTGCTTCGCCTGCCATTATTGATTTTTCTTCTAAAACCCTAAGCCTTTGTAATCATTCCCTTTTGTTAAATAAACTCTAAATGTACCAGGGTTTCGTATATGCCCGGAGCTTGGCTGTGTCGCGGGGTTCTCTGTGTGCAGACTTCAGAGGTCATTCAATCGTAGAGCACGTGATGAAACCCTGAATTGCTTTCCCCGTATTAGAAGGTTTTAAACAAACAAAAATATTACAGAGCGAGGCTCCAATGAGTGGAGGGACAATTTAAACTTTTTAGGAGATTTTTAAGTCACAAAAAAGAGAGGGAATGTAGCAAGTATATTCATATACAATTAATCGGTCATTTTGTTAATAGGAGGGTCGCTATATTAGAGTATACATTATGATTTAGATCAAGTCTTTCAATAATATGAAATTATTATTTTTTTAAATAAAAAAATTATATTCATAGGCACAAATTCTAAGACATCATTTTTAGGCACCTGCAATTTGGATGAGAAGAGGGAATGATGTAATGATATAGAGGAGAGGATTCAATAATTGAGCATGTTACAATAGTTGTGATAGCATTTGTTGATTTAATGCTCAATATTTTTAATAGTATAACACTAGTAGTTGTGACTTTAAAGTTGTTACTATTGATCATGAGTACTATGAAATGTATTATTTAGATCTAAAAAGCAACGAACTATGTGATGTCACATCAGCGCACTAATGAAACATGACTTAGTGCACAACTATTGACCTACCTTTTTTGGGGGCCTTTTTGAACACCTCAACAAAAAGCATGTTGATGTAGCATCATATTTGATGATGTGGACTTGAAATCTTAGTTATAGGTGGGGTTCTTACCAAATAATCTGTTGTAAAAAATTTGGTGTGATTTAAAATTTGTCACATAGAATTTTAAGAAGCACAAAGTTAAGGTGTGCAACTACAAGGCCATATCCCCTATAATACAACAAAGATTCCTTGATAGTAAACATTGGTGCTTCTACTATGCCAACGAATGTGAATGAGTTGAAAGGTCATATTCAAGAAAATTCACTGAAGATTAATTTATATTTACATGAACTCCCACCTCTAGAAGTACGAAATCAAGCAGATCCATTGATAATTACATTTAAGTTAATAATGTCAATATTAGGTGAACTCATTGATACCAATTTGACACTGAATGTTTGTATTCTTGATCTATTGCCTAAAGTTAAAGTTGATTCAAGTTCTTTTGTTGTAGCTTCCTTGTTTAATCATGGTTTCGATAACATTAGTTGAAAAGATTTGCACATTGTTATTTTTTCCTTAAATATAGGACCAATCACCATTCCTACCTTGGTGTATGTTATACCAAGACCTTTACCATATAATATCCTCTTGGTTAGACCTTGAATTCATGCTTCGGGAGTGGTCACTTCTACTCTTTGTGGTTTTGTTGAGTTTGTTGTTAATAATCAGGTAGTTATGATCAAGGTTGACCCCAATGCTATGCATTTATGTCAAAAATGGTAAAAATCGGGCATGCCTCGATTACACCTACCTTTTAGAATTACATTATTTTATTATCTTCTAATGGGTCTATGTCTACTCCTATGGTATCTCATGCAAAAGATACCCTTGAGAAGAACCTCCCTAGAGAAGACCTTCCTAAAGAAGAAAGTCCTAAATCTACTCCTATTTCTCCTAAATCGAATGTATGCTTGGGTGGCGATTGGAGATCTTTGGACTTCATTTAATCTTATATCAAGGAATACAAAGTAGATCCAATCCGCTTAAATATTCCAAAATTCTCATTCGCTTCTACTAAAAATGATGATTATATTTTTGTAAAGCAAGGCGATACCTATAATATTGACTATGCTCTTTACACTCATCCTCCTACTTCTTATGAGTTGCAATCGTGTTATGGACTAAGATTCAATATTCTTTATAGATTTGGTTATGAAGGTAAATTTTTTGGGCGTGATGAACAAGGTATTAAATTCCCTTAAGAGTTTGATCCGCATGACTCTAAGATTGGACATGGATACCACTCCACAACATCTAAGGCAAGACCATGGTTGAATGTCAACATGGTTTTTGCCAAGCTTATTCCTCTTAAACTAGATCATCTGGAATATATTGAAATTAAAGTGAACTCTAATGAAGTTCCCCTACACGTTTTCTCTTCTGAAGAAGCTCTAGAGGAATTATTGGGTGTCTATCATAATCTTCTTCTTAAATCACCATAAGCATTGATTCTCGTACTCTTGAATTTTCGGGCATACTTGGGGAGTTTGTTATGAATATTTATGAGAAATTTTCTTTACCTTATGATGGTGAAAACATTTCTATGCCACATCCTAAAGGCCACAATACTCTCCTTAAGGGAACTAATTTTGATCTTTTTATAGATCCAAAGTCCTTCAAAAGGTAGTTAAGATTGGAAATTTCCTTTCTTCATAAGAATCTAAGTCGCATTCTAATCTCTTACATCGTTATCTTAATATCTTCACTTGGTTATATAAATTCATGCCCAGTATTGATGCATCAGTTGTGGTTCACAATATCATTCTATGTCCCAATGTTAAGCCCGTCAAGCAAAAGATTCATAAAATGAATCCCAAGGTTTCCATTTTAGCATTAGAAATATGAAATAGATTGAATAATATAATAAAAAATTTAAGATAAAATCAAAGTTAAATAAACTGGAAAATCATAAATAATGCAAGCCAAAAAAGTTAGAGATTATGTAATGTCAAGATGACAAAATTTCATTAAGAGCTTCCAAGATGCAAGAGTGTGCATGAATATGAAAATACAGGCTAGGTAGTGAGTTTATATAGAAATAAGGAGAGGATGGACGTGGCAAATCCAACCTATATAAATTAACCATCAAAAGTGGAAAGTGTTTTACCCTTCAAGGAAGGGGACACCACATCACTTATCTCTAATTATTAAATAATAAGCTCACTTTATTATCCTAAGCAAGCTTAATAAAAGTGTAGGAAAATTTTATGACTAAGAGAAAATAAATTAACCCATTAGGAAATAAAAACTTACACCAACAACCCCCTTAAGCATAAATTAGGATGATGTAAAAGATTATGGGTCTCAAAAAATGAGGCCATGTTAGGTACCCATGTGCATATCAAATTCCCCCAAATAAAAATTTCCCCACCCACAAATAGAGAGAGAAGATGAAGGACTAAGTAGCCCCCCCCAAAGAGGACACTAACCACACCCCAAGTAAAGCTCACATATGAACTTGCTCTTAATGAAGGGTTTGGTAAAGATGTTTTTAGTTTGATCTGATGTCAGACAATACTTAAGATCAATGATTTCCAAATGAATCATCTCCTGAATTTAGTGCATGTGGATCTCGATGTCCTTAGTTCATAAATATTGAACCAGATTACGAGAGATCTAAATAGCACTCTAGCTATCACAAAAGATGATTATGGGCTTCCAAAAGGGAATGCCAAACTCAATGAGAATGTTATGAAGCCATATGGCCTCAGTAGTAGCATTAAATACTCCTTGATACTCAACCTCTATAGATGAAAGAGAAATAACAAACTACTTGCTCGACCAACAAACTGGACCAAAACCAAGGAAGAAGCAATACCCTGAAGTAGACTTATGATCTTGACAATCACCTACCCAATCTAAATCTATGTGGCCCACCAAGTCAAAATGCATGCTCGCTGCATAATGAATCCCATAATTGTGAGTACCCTTGATGTAGTGAAAAATCCACTTTTTTTTAATGTAGCTATGTGGCTCTCATATGAATCGAGAGAAAATTCCTACTACATATGAAATGTTAGGCCTTGTATGATTCAAATAGAGGATACTACCAACAAGTTGTCGATACAAAGTGCCATCCACCAAGGGTGAAGAACACTTAGCCTCAAGTTTGACCCCTAAAAAGAATGGAGTCAATGTAGGCTTACAATTATCCATGTGAAACCTTTGGAGCATATAAAGTGCATACTTAAGGTTGTGCAAGAGAGACACCAGTAGAAGATTGAGTGATCTTAATCCCTCAAAAATAATGCAATAATCCCAAGTCTCATATCCAAATTTGATCATGAATGGTGGTTTTCTGATAGGGTAGGGTTGGATGGAAAAATCATTGTTCCATGCTCTGGATCTTACTTGGAAGATCCTTATGGTGTCACACTCCACCACCTTAACCTATAGGACCTATTGCTTGTTTAGGTTCCCCTGGTTCACCTTGCCAACCCAGCTATCATGACAAATCCTACCTACCAAGCCAACCTTGGTGCAATGCTTCAACTCTTCCTTAGCTCTTAATCTACCCTAAAGGCTAACCTACCACAAGAACTAAAACTCAGCTTTGCAGGGGTGTAGAGATGTTCCCAATGGATTCACACCATCCTCCTAGGGCTCTTGAAAGTCCACCAAACTCCATTTACAAGTCACTTCCACCAAAACCTCATTTAGGGTTAAAAAGGCTACTAGCCCAAGAGCCCCAATTAGGTCTCCATCTCCGAGAGATTAGGCTTGTTCTTCTAAATTCTCCAAAGAAACCCCCAATCTTTCTTTGAGGTTCTTGGTGCCTATGCCCACCTCTCAAAGATTTTTGGGATCTTAAGCCTCCATTGCCCCTACAATTCCTCAAACAGGAAATGAGCAAGAACTTAGGTTATTTTTTTGGTCTTTTCTGGCCTCTCTGCAAATTATTGAGAATTCCTCTCACCAAACGAGTTGATGGAGCTTCTTCCTTCTTGCTATGCCTTGACAAGGCATACACCTACCCTCTCCACATTGTGATTTTCCAAGAGATGGACACCCCTGCAAGTCAAGTGCTCTGCACTTCTTGTCTTTCCTAGCCGGGCACTGTCAGACTCGCCTAGGAGAAGACTTCCACAGTGATTTCTTGACTCCTAACCACTCCTAACCCTATCCTATTTATAGACATGGAGCCTAGTCACAATTCCCAAAGGCACGTACACTATGTACAGTGGGAATGTGAACTAAACCTCCATTCTTCACAGTCTGTCTGTCAGAACAACAACTAAAAGAACCAAACTAACAACAAAGCAACGCTTGGGAAATTGAATACACTAGAAAATAATGCCACACAAAGCTTCAAATACAACTACACTACATTCTACATCAACTCATAGTGCCATGATCACTTCTTCAACACACAAATTCAAAACAAAACTCAGAAAGTTGCACAACCTTATCACTGTCTTCACTTGTATTCATGAATTTTTAATAATGCCAAAGCTTCCAAACTTACTTTCAAGTCGAGGCACACCATATATAGGTTCTCCAATTCAGTTAAGCTTGGTCCTAACTGCTCCATGCCCGCTTGTGGCTTCCAATAGGCCTTATTTGTAAAATTTTAGAGAAACTAACACCTAGAAAGGTCTACAAAGGTCTTAAACCATCCTTGTAGCCAAACCTCAATCTATCAAATGGTCAACATGACCTTTACTAACACAACACATGTTCTCAAATGCCTCGAAGGCACAAACACAAAGAAATAGAAAGAGATTGCTACATTTGGCCTAAACAAATTGCCAATTCATAATTGTCTAGTCAACTTTCCTAGATGAACTTTGGGGTGCTCCTGCACCATTCTCCCCCTCTGCACAGACATTAAGGAATGTGGGGAGAGATCAGAGATGGGTCAATACCCTACTTCTTGAACTGAGCTTCATCTACCCATGTAGCCTCGGATTCATTTTTGTTCTTCCATTTGATAAGATGCTCCATATACACCCTATGCCTTGTAGACTTATTTACTCTTGACTCCAAGATCCTCTCTACTTGTAGCTTGTCTTGAGTAGGTAAGGCTATGTTGCTTACATCCTTGAAGATCTCCCTACTATTCTGATCTATGTTATTGATTGTTCCCTTATATCTGATCAGATCAGCTACATTGAATACTGGTGAAATCCCTAAATCTGTAGGTAATTCCACCTTGTATGCATTCTTCCCATATTTGGCTAACACCTTGCATGGTCCCACTCTTTTCATCTGCAATTTGGTTGATGTTCCCTTTTGCAACCTAGATTTGTTGAGGTGGACCATGATATATTCTCCTACTGCAAATTGCAAATCTTTTCTTGACATATCCACCTTATCTTTCAACTTTTGAGTAGCCTCGGTGACTCTCTTCTTCACCTGCTCCTGAATCTCCTTCATAGTCTGAGTGAAATCCTCTGCATGTCCACTCCTATGCTCCATAGCTCCTAAATCCCTGAGCTCACATACCCCTCTTGGGTGCATTCCATACACTATTTCAAAAGGACTCTTCCTTGTGGTCTGGTACACACTGTCATTATATGCATACTTAGCCTGTGATATAACCATGTCCCATGTCTATCCATATTCTTTGGTTAAGCATCTTAGAAGGTTACCTAGCACCCTATTAACCACCTTTGTTTTTCCATCGGTCTGAGGATGGTAAGCTGATCCAAAAGATAGGTTGGTACCTTATCTGCTCCATAGAGTCTTCCAAAAGTGACTCATGAACTTCACATCCCTGTCTGAAACAATGCTCAAATGCAATCCATGGATCCTTACAATTTCCTTGAAGAAAAGGTGAGAAATGTAGCTAGCATCATGAGTGGTTTTGCAAGGGATAAAGTGACTCATCTTACTAAATCTATCCACCACCACATAGACACTATCAAACCCTATCTTGGTCTTAGGGAGTCCTACCACAAATTCCATGCTAACACAGTCCCATGGTCTATTAGGAATGAGTAGGGGTTGATATAAACCTGCATTACTAGCTCCTCCCTTGGCTTTCATACACACTACACATTGTTCCACATACCTCTTGACATCCCTTGACAGCTTAGGCCAATAGGAGAACCTTTGCACTAGTTCCATTGTTTTGTTGATGCCAAAATGTCCACTAAGACTACCATTGTGCTTCTCCTGGATGAGGTTCTCTCTCATTGATCCTTTTGGAACACATAACTGGTTCCCCTTGAATAACAATCCACTTTGCAATGTATACTCTGAGTATTGACTATGAAAATGATTCTCAAAGTCAAAACATACCTTGTATGCCTCTGAGAAATCTTCATCTTACCCATAGAGATCCTTGAAACTCTCTATTCCAATGCGCTTGATCTGTATCTCTTGTATTGTCAGCAATCTTCTGCTTAGTGCATCTGCTACCTTGTTCAACTGTCCCTTCTTGTGCTTGATGGTGAAAGTAAAATCTTGGATGTACTCCATCCATTTCAAATGTCTATTGCTCAACTTCTCTTGAGTGTTGATATAACTAAGTGCCTAATTATCAGTAAAGACTACAAACTCCTTAGGTAGAAGGTAATGCCTCCACTTCCTAAGTGACTGAACTAAAGCATAAAGTTCTAGGTCATAGGAAGAATACTTCTTCTTAGCTTCATTGATCTTTTCACTGAATAAAGTTATAGGCCTGCCTTCTTGACTTAGCACTCCTCCTACTACAACTCCAATAGCATCACATTCCACAGTGAACAACTTGTCAAAGCTTGGTAATAAAAGAATAGGTTGAGTTGCCACTTCTTGTTTCAGTTTCTCAAAACCTTTCTCAGCTTCTTGAGTCCACTTAAACTTAGTCTTCAAACCACCTTTGATTGTGTCTAGGACTGGTGCACATATGCCACTAAAGTTCCTTATGAATTTTCTATAAAATTGAGCCAATCCATGGAAACTTCTTACCTTTGTCCCTGTGGTTGGTGCAGGCCAATTTAGGATAGGTTCCACCTTGCTTGGATCCATCTTCAATGATCCTTGGGATACTACAAACTCCAAATACACAAGCTCTTGTTTAAAGAGCTCACACTTCTCTAGGTTGATGGCTAACTTCTCTTCTTGCAATCTTCTAAGAACCAACTCCACATGCTTTAGGTGTTCTTTTGTTGTCTTGCTAAAGATGAGTATATCATCAAGATATACCACCACAAATATCCCTATAAAGTCTTTGAGCACTTCATTCATGAGCCTCATGAATGTGCTAGGGGCATTAGAGAGGCCAAATGGCATAACTCTCCACTCATAAAACCCATCAATTGTCTTAAATGTTGTCTTCCACTCATCTCCATCCTTGATTCTGATCTGATGGTATCCACTTTTGAGATCCAACTTGGTAAAGTACTGAGCTCCTCCAAGACAATCCATCAAGTACTCAATCCTAGGAATAGGGAACCTATACCTGATTGTGATTCTATTTATTCCTCTAGAATCAGTGCATAATCTCCACTTGCCTCCTTTCTTGGTTGCTAAGACCACTAGTACTACACATGGGTTGATGCTCTGCCTAATCAATCCTTGATCCAATAACTCCTGCACTTGTCTAGCTACCTCTAGATTCTAATCTAGTGTAAGCTTATAAGCTTTTTTATTTGGCAATGAAGCTCCTAGTATGAAGTCAATCTGATGACTAATGGCTCTCTTTGGAGGTAAAGTTGCAGGTGTTCCATCACTCACTATATCCTTGAACTGTTCTTACAACTTCTGGACTGCTTCCAGTATGACTGTTTCCTTAGCCTTGTCTTCTTCTTTAGGTTGCAACATGACCACATATCCTTCACCCCCTTGATGTAGGTTGTTAAGGAACTCTTTACCACTGCTTAACAGGACACTAGGTGCCTTTGACTGTCCTTCCTCCTCATCTGACAGTGATTGTAATTTAAATGTCTTCCCATCCTTTTTGAAAGAAATGGTGTTCTCTTTCCCATCATACATGGCACTTCTGTCATACTACCATGGTCTTCCCAATAGAAGATGGCATGCATCCATGGGTAACACATCACATAAAAACTTATCCTTGTACCCTCCAATGGAGAACTCCACCATTGTTTACTCATTGACAAGAACACTCTGCCCTTTGTTCAACCATGTTACTTTGTAGGGGTTAGTGTGGGGTACCTTCTCCAATTTCAATTTCCTTACTGCCTCTTCTGAGATTATGTTATTTGTTGAACCTGAATCCACAATAACCTTACATAATTTTCCAGGTATTTTGCATCTCACTCTAAATAAATCTCTTCTTTGCTTTGGCTCTTCCTTGACCGGTTGTCTGATCAAAACTCTTCTAAACATCAGGTTCTCCCCCATTTCAGATTCAATGTGACTGACCTCTGGTGATTTGGTACTCATGGTTTCCTCTTGAGCATATTCCACTCTCTTCTTAGTATTTGATGAAGATGCTTTCTTCGGGCACCTATAAGCTGGATGTCCTACTTGACCACAATGATAACACTTCATATTAGCAAAGTATGAATTGCTCCTGCCTACTCCTCTTACTCTATTTGATCCTCCTTGAGATCCTCTACCCCTTCCATAACCTCCTCTAGAAGGTGTTTCACTTCCATGTTCTATGAGTTTAGATTCTCCTTGGTTTCTTTGCTCAGTTCCTCTACCTTGGTAGCCACCTCTATGTCCTCTTTGATCTCTTTGATCTCTGCCTTTGCCTCTACTCTTAGAAGCCTGATCATGTTTCCTCTTGCTTCTTTCCTCAATCTTAATAGCTAATTGGTAGCAATGGTGTACTGTCTTAGGAATTAGAAGAGTCATCTCCTCTTGAATGTTCCACTTCAAGCCATTAAGATACCTAGCCACCTTGAGACTTTCATCTTCTGAAACATTAGACCTCATACAAAGTTTTTGAAACTCCTCGGTATAAGTGTTCACATCTTGGTCTCTTTGCCTCAAGCTTTGTCTCTTCTTATGTAACTGAATCTCATAATCATCTGGTATGTATGCTTCTCTCACTTTTGCCACCATACCTTTCCAAGTTGAAATAGGCTTCTTGCCTTCCTTTTCCCTCTCTGTCTAAATGAATTTCCACCATGTCAAGGTAGATCCTCTCAATCTAGGCTTGGAAACCTTCACTTTTTGTGCTTCAGTGACTCCATCACACTCAAAATGGTTTTCCATGCCTTCTATCCAATCCATGACTAGATTAGCTTCCAATTTGCCACTGAACAGTGGTATGCCTTCAAGTGCTTTCCCACTCAAATCTTTCAATGCCTTCAAGAAGGGATCCTCTTGCAGAACAGGGTTAGGTTCAGGGGTCTTGTCTTCCTCTGCAACCTCTTCACTCTTTGGTACCCTGCCCTCCAATCTATCACTAACCTCATCGGCTTTGATCTGCACATTGCTCAATGCTTGCTCAAGTTGAGCTAGTCTTTCTCTCCATCTCCTATTATCTTCCTCCTGATCTTTGACCTTCTTTTCCAACTCAATGTTTGTCACCATGGTTGTGGAACCACTGGATTGAAGGTCTGACATACAAGATTCTCTCCCAAATCTTTAACTTGCTCTGATACCAATCTGATAGGGTAGGGTTGGATGGAACAATCATTGTTCCATGCTCTGGATCTTACTTGGAAGATCCTTATGTTGTCACACTCCACCACCTTAACCTATAGGACCTATTGCTTGTTTAGGTTCCCCTGGTTCACCTTTCCAACCCAACTATCATGACAAATCCTACCTACCAAGCCAACCTTGGTGCAATGCTTCAACTCTTCCTTAGCCCTTAATCTACCCTAAAGGCTAACCTACCACAAGAACTAAAACTCAGCTTTGCAGGGGTGTAGAGATGTTCCCAATGGCTTCACACCATCCTCCTAGGTTTCTTGAAAGTCCACCAAACTCCATTTACAAGTCGCTTCCACCAAACCCTCATTTAGGGTTAAAAAGGCTACTAGCCCAAGAACCCCAATTAGGTCTCCATCTCTGAGAGATCAGGCTTGCTCTTCTAAATTATCCAAAGAAACCCCCAATCTTTCTTTGAGTTTCTTGGTGCCTATGCCCACCTCTAAAATATATTTGGGATCTTAAGCCTCCACTGCCCATACAGTTCCTCAAACAGGAAATGAGTAAGAACTTAGGTTATTCTTTTGGTCTTTTCTGGCCTCTCTGCAGATTGTTGAGAATTCCTCTCAGCAAACGAGTTGATGGAGCTTCTTCCTTCTTGCTATGCCTTGACAAGGCATACACCTGCCCTCTCCACACCGTGATTTTCTAGGAGATGGACACCCCTGCAAGTCAAGTGCTTTGCACTTCTTGTCTTTCCTAGCCGGGCACTGTCAGACTCGCTTAGGAGAAGACTTCCACAATGATTTCTAGAATCCTAACCACTCCTAACCCTATCCTATTTATAGACATGGAGCCTAGTCACAATTCCCAAAGGCACGTACACTATGTACAGTGGGAATGTGAACTAAACCTCCATTCTTCACAGTCTGTCTGTCAGAACAACAACTAAAAGAACCAAACCAACAACAAAGCAATGCTTGGAAAATTGAACACACTAGCAAATAATACCACACAAAGCTTTAAATACAACTACACTACATTCTACATCAACTCATAGTGCCATGATCACTTCTTCAACACACAGATCCAAAACAAAACTCAGAAAGTTACACAACCTTATCACTGTCTTCACTTGTATTCATGAATTTTTAATAATGCAAAAGCTTCCAACCTTACTTTCAGGTCGAGGCACACCATATATAGGTTCTCCAATTTAGTTAAGATTGGTCCTAACTGCTCCATGCCCGATTGTGGCTTCCAATAGGCCTTATTTGCAAAATTTTAGAGAAACTAACACCTAGAAAGGTCTACAAAGGTCTTAAACCATCCTTGTAGCCAAACCTCAATCTACCAAATGGTCAATATGACCTTTACTAACACAACACATGTTCTCAAATGCCTTGAAGGCACAAACACAAAGAAATAGAAAGAGATTGCTACATTTGGCCTAAACAAATTGCCAATTCATAACCTTCTAGTCAACTTTCCTAGATGAACTTTGGGGTGCTCCTACACCATTTTCACTGCCCAAATGGTGTATGAGTGACTTCCTGTGATCAAAAAGTCATTAACATAGAAAAAAAGGAAGGTGTGCGTATCATCCTACTGTAAAATATAGGCATTAGGATCATAATGACATCGAGTGAACCAAAATTTCACAAGGAGTCCATCTTGGCATACCAAGCCCGAGGGGCTTATTTGAGGCCATAGAGAGACTTTTGAAGATGACACACAAGTGAAGGATCTCAGATGAATCCATGTGGTTGCTCCATATATATCTCTTCTCAAAGATCATCATGAAGAAAAGGACTCTTCACATCTATCTGATGAACTTCCCATCTATGTGTTGCAGTGATAGCAAGGACAAGCAAGATGGAATTCATTTTGGTGACTAGTGCAAAAGTCTCAAAGTAGACAATCCCTGGAACTTGGGAGAATAATTTGGAAACCAAGTGAGCCTTATGCTTACAAACTATCCCATCAACTAAAAATTTTATTCGATAGACACATTTGCATTGAACAAGTTTCATTCCCTTAGAAAGTGGGACAAGATCCCAAGTATGGTTCCTCTCCAAGGAACTAAACTCTTCCTACGCCATTGCATCCCACTTGAGGACACCAGAAGCTTCTTGAAAGAAATATGGATTGAAATTTATGGAAAGGAAGAGATGTAGAGCCTCCCAAAATTGTGATCTTGTTCTTCTGTGATATGAATGATCTTGAACCCAATCCCCTGTTGGCTACAATGTATGTCAAGCCTAAAGGATCCCTATGATTGGAGAAGGAGGAGAATCATCATCCTCTAAAGATGAAATGTGTGCATCCTCACAATCACTATCATCATTTAAAGTGGAGGAAGAAGACTCCTCATCAAGATCTGAAGGATTATGACCCTCTGAATAATTATCATCATGATGCAAGGACTCCAATCTAATGGTGGCAAGAGAATTGTCGAGAGAAAGACTTGAAGGAATCTCCTCAAAATGAACATTCCTCTCAATGAAAAACTCATGTGTGGTAGGATGGAGAAACATTTAGCCTTTGAAATCATTTGTATATCCAATAAATATGCAAGGCTTTCTCTACTAATCCATAGTCTTGCATTTATCTATTGGAATGTGGGACCATGCACTAGATCCAAACACTTAAAAGTGTTTAACTAATGGTTTTCGATCAGTCCAATCTTGAAAATGAGTTACCCCCTTCACAACTTTGTTAGGAACTTGGCTCTAGATATAACTCACACAATTAATGGCTTTTGTCCAAAAAGTTGGTGCCAAAGACTTGGAGTGAATCACACAATTATCCATCTCTTCTAAGGACCGATTCTTCCATTCTACAACTTCATTATGTTGAGTATTATAGGGGACTATATGCTGCAAAATAATGCCTTATGAAGCACAATACTGCACAAACCTATGGTTGACATATTCCCCCTATTATTTGTACACAAAACTTTGATGGAATTCTCATTTTGTTTCTTTGCAAAAGCCTTGTACTATAAGAATGAATCAAAGACATCAAACTTCTATTTGAGAAAGTACATAATGGTATACTTGAAAAAATCATCAATGAATGTCAAAGCATATCAGGCTCTATTGGAAGATGGTTGTGGAAATGGCCCTACCAGATCACTATGTACCAACTCCAAAAGATGTGAGGCTCTCCAAGCTTTGTCTTTTTCAAACTTCTCTTCAAGATAATTTCTAAGAATGCATCCTTGAAAAACACCATAAAAAAAGTGAGCTATAGGCAATCCTATAACCATGTCTTCTTGGTCGAGATTTTGCAAGTAGCGATAGTTCAAGTGACCAAACTATTGATGCCACAAATTACTCACATCATCTGAATGAGTGAGTAGAACAAATGAATGTGAATTGGGAATAAAGTGAGAGAACAAATAAATCCGCGAAGGATGATCTACTCTTCTAATGGAAATTGTAGAGCCATTATGCAACTCATGAATCACCACTGAATCAAGAGGTAATTCAACTTTCTTGCCTGTACCTATGCAAGTGATTTGATAGATTGATAGGAGATTAGTTGATAATGAGGGCACACAAAGAATATCCTAAAATGTGCCTTCCCCCATATCAACATACCCTTTCCCACACACCTTAATAGGAGTGTCATCTCCCATCAAAATAGAAGGCATAGTACATGGCTCCAAAGATGCAATATCATCTTTAGAAGAATCCATGTTGTGTGATGCACCTAAATCAAAAACTTGAATGGATGGTGGAGAAGTGAAATGCAACAAGAGCCTTGCCCTTTCCTTTCCCCTTGATGTTATCTTCAACTTTGTGAGACCCCTCATTTGAACATTGTTTGATAGAATCGAGAACATTGAGATTATTCTTCTCAAGAATGTGTGTCAGTCAATCTACTTGTTTCTTCAAACATTTATGCTCATCATGACTAGGTCATTTCTAATAGGCACATTTGACCTTCTCTTTCTTAGGCTTGTCACCTTTTTAAGATTGAGGTCTCAATAGCTACTTTTAGAGCAGCTGATTTTCGATCCTTTTTCTCTTTGTTATTCTTTTGTTTCTTATCCTTATTACCACTTTTTAATCATTGTTCATTTGTGCCATGGTTGCTTTCCAAGACATGTGACTTATAAAACTCAAGATTAATCATCTAGATTAGCTTATCTTGTTCACATGTGAGAGAATTAGCAAAATAATCTAACGACGACATGATGAATTTGGAACGAAATGCATCCTTAACTTACCATAAAAGGTGGAAATAAACATTTAATATTCAAAACTTAGTTTGGAATTAGATGTTCATCTTTCTTATCAATTCCACATTATTGTACTTGTAGCCTTAGTGACTTCAATTTGGTGAAGAATTATTGAATAGTGTTGAAGTTGCCTGGACTTAAACTGATTAGTTCATTTTCCAAAATATGACCCTCATTGAATCTTGAGTGCCAAAAAAAGATTATATCTTTTTCCATATTTCATTTGGATTATTCAAAGATTTAATATGAAAGAGAAAATTAGGCAATATAGACAAACAAAATGCTCCATATACTTCAGCACATATGTGTTAAACCACTTAGGCCTTTCTTCATCTTTGGTTGGTTCAATTTTTAGTCCCATTATTATTCTATACAAACCAAGACTTTTTAAGTGAATTTGTATTTGGACTTCCACTCAAAACAGTTGTGTAGTGTAGAAAAATGTACTCCTTTACATTTTCACACTTTTTTTTGGTCTCCTCAATTTAAATGGACTTAATTAAGCCTCTAATTACCTAAATTTTTCATTTACGAGCCTAATTAATTTTAATTTCCAAAGGGGGAAGTGTGATTGAATTAATGAATTTATCATTATTAACACCGCAAAATTCAAAAGTCCTATTAACTTAGTTCAACACCCATTCACCCATGGTCGAATGGGTCCCCTTTAAGTTGTAAATTCAAATTTTAAATATGTTTTTGGTGGAATTTTAATGATCCCAAATTGATATTCAAATGTCGGCTTGTAATGTTTAATTTTTGGGAAATTAGAAAATCATCTATAAAAGCAAGGTTATTTTGTCAATTCAAAACATATAGTAATAGTTGAACTTTCATATGAGAAAATGTTATTGTCAAGAGCATTCAAGAGTAGACTTATCAAGCATTTGTTGTAGAAAATCTAGATCTCAAGCATCATGTCAAAGTTATGTTCAATCATGCATGTTTTTGGAGCTAACATTGTGATGTAGGTTTCAAAGATTCAAGCAAGCATTCAAATCATATTTCAAGTATCAAGTTCCACATCCATTGAAGCCATTTCATGCAAGATCAACATGAACATTTCAAATTTCCAAGGGTTTCATTCAAGGGTTTGGTGAGTTGCAACATTGCATTGTTCATTCATCATTCCTTTCATGTTTTATTTCAATTCAAGGTTTAATTACCAAAACGAGGTTTGACCAAGGCAAAAACCCATTCACCAAAAACAAATAATTTTTCCCTCTTTTGTTTGTGTTGCAAATTTTACGTTGAAGGAAAATTGAATATTGGAGATCTTTAAAGTGCAAAATTACAAAAGTTGTTAAAGTTGCAAGAAAAATTGTCAAGATCATGAAAACTTAGATCTTGTATTTATTTTATCATTTTCGAGTGAACCTGTGGGAAATTGCATCTCAAATCTATCTTCAGAGGCTCCTAAAAATTTAGCTCAAAAAGCTATCTTAGGACACTTTGCAACCAAATAGGACACTTAGCAACCGATCTTTGATGTAAGTTGTAAGTGTCTTCCACTCATATGAAAAATACAAAGTTGACTATTTTTGTTAGATCTAGGCTTCATCTACATGAATCAGGTCTTTGGTTACAACTTTGAGGTCGTCTACTATTTTTAATCTTTCTCCTAAAAGTGTTGTTTGAAATTTACCCCTCGTCCACACACACATAAAGGAAATTGCTAAATCTTTCATAGAATTGACTCACCTAAGGGCTAAAAGTTAATTCTATCTTGGAGGATCTCATTTCCTTAATGAAATATAAAATAGGTAGGTTCATTACACCCCATTTTTCCCTTTCTATTTATAGTAATTTTGGTGAAACATTTCAAATTTAGTATAAAACCTTATGTTTTGGACCTATCACCTATTTTTCTATGTTTCACTATGGTGAACCCAACATTTTGAACATTCAAATATATGATTTGGAGATCATCCAAACCCTAGATCCAAGATTTTCATATGTTTGTATTGCATTGCATTACTTTGCATCTAATTTAGGGTTGTCAAAATTGCATTAGTTTGCATTACATATAGGGTTTTAAATTTGCATTTTTGCATTGTTTAAATCTAAAAAATTCAAATATTTGCGTTAATTTTGCATACTACTTGCAAATTAGTGTATGTTCAATAATTCATATTAAAAAATTGAGTCAAAATTGTATTTCAAAAAGTGTCATATAGTTCATAATTTGCCATTAATTATACTTGCATTAGGTCATTAAATTCTATAAAATTTTATCACAAAAGTTACAGTCTGAGACCTAGAATAGAGAACACATACAAAAAATCAAAAATTGCACTTTTAATTTTTTCAAACCTTGGACAAAGACCCATTTTCCCTTGGGCGAATGAGTCCTTCAGGGCCTATCAAAACCAAATTTTCTAAGCATTTTCGTGGTTTTCTATACTTCCTAGATCTGCTTGTAAACCATTGTTTTAGTCTGTCAATTTTCAGGAATTTATGTTTTATGTATTAGGTTTAATCATCCATTGAGTGTATCCATTTTAAATTATTCCAAATTTTATTCCAGTATTGAAAATAATTAGATCTATAGGACAATTGCTTACATTTTTTAAGCATTGTATAAGTTAGATAGATTATCTTTCATTTTTGGCACAATTCTAAAAAGTTAGCTTCTTTCCTTTCCAAATATGCCAAGAAAAAGCTCATTAACAAGCATGTTAGTCATTCTCCCAATATCTTTCCTAGTTATAAGAGTCTCTTAGTGCAAGAAAGTGAATTTTTTGACACACTTCTTAATTCCACATCCCCTAATATATCTCCTATTTGTGAGAATGTTTTAGTGAACGAGGATGTAAGCACAGAAAATCATGGCAATCATAGTTTCTCTTCTCCCAATACCTCTCCTACTTGTGAAGAAGGTATCTTGATAAAGAAGATGCATCCATTGAGATTCATGAAAATCTTGAAAGCTCCTCTTCTACAAACTCTCTTACTTGGGAAGATATTTTTGCACAAGGATCATTGACACATTTCTTCACATCACTTTACCTAGTCTCCATTCATCTCTTGCTTGTGAGAATGTTTTAGTAAAAGAGGATGAAATCATGGACAATCATGACAATCACATTTGTTCTTCCCCTGATATGTCTCCTATTTGTGAAGAAGATATTTTTGTGTTATAATATACACTCATTGAGAGTCATTAAAATCTTGTTTCTCCCTCTCCTAATGCTTCTCTCACTTGGGAACATCTTGTTGAACAAAAGGACACAATCATTGGTAAGAAATAAAATCATAGTTTTTATCTTGATTCCTCCCATACTCATGATGAAGCTATCTTACAAAGTATAACCATGGAGTGTGATGAACATCTTGTTTGCTCCTCTCCTAAAAACTCTCCTACTAAGGAAGATATCATGGTGCAATAAAATGACAACATTGTCATGTGTCTTTCAAACAATAGTAATGTGACTTCATTAGATGAGGATGATGAGGTAACATTAGATTCTCATTCACTAAAAGATCATTAAAATAAGGATAATCTTTTGAGGTTATGAACATTAGATATCCCTTGAGTCCTCCTACAAGTCCTCTAATTATTGGACCTCCTAAGTCATCTCCTGAGCCACTTATTACCATCTACCCGCCCTCACATCAACCTCAAGTTCAAAACAAACATGTTCTTATCATAGGACCACTTAAAAAGAAACCATTATCCCAAGGAGATATTTTGAAATTTACAATGCAACTTACTAGTAATAATGTTTCACAACAACCAAGTTATAATACCATTATTCACACATGTAACAAAAGGAACAATAGGAAACCACAAACCACTCTTGTTTCATTACCATTTCCTCAACCTATCTTGCCTAGTACTCCTCGATTACCTTTACATAGTGGAAAGGAGTATGATCTTGTTGAGAAAATTAAAATACTACTGTTTAGATATCCTTATGGGATCTTATTCAAACCTCACCAAATTATCATAACATGATTCAAAGTGCTTTACAACAAGTTTTTATCCCTCCTAAATTATGTGGCAACCCTAATTAAAGGTATGAATTTGGTCAACTTAGACATTACTTTCCATCAAGATGAGTTACCTACATTAGAAGTGAAAAACAAAATGAAGCCTTTATGATAGTGGCTATCATTATTTAGTGTAGAATAAAGAGAGCCCTTGTTGAAAATAGCTCAACCCTTAACATTTGTAGCATAAACCTTTTGGATAGACTTTTGATAGACAAAATCTAAATACAACTAGACTCTTTATCTATCCGTGGATTTGATAATGCAGGAAAATAATCACTTGGTGTGACCACATTACCTATTATAGTTGGAAAGGCCGCATTGCAAACTCATGTCCATGTTATGCCTCAAAATATTTCATATAATCTTCTTTTAGGAAGACCATGGATTCATGAAATGCATGCAGTGCCGTCAATTCTTCATCGTTTAATGAAGTATTTCTATAACAACAAAGTGTAAACAATCAAGGCTAACCCTAAACCAAAAATTTTGCATATTGAGAAGGACACAAAAATTCCTTTGAAAACATTGATATTGAATTCAAAAGTAGAACCCGTGTAAGAGGAATGGAGAGAGAAAAATATTGAAAAAGTCACAAATTTATTAGAGGATGATTGGGGTTCCTTAGATTTCACACCTACATTCATGGGAGAATACAAGAACATAACAAAAGAGTATGAAAATTAAAAATAACCAACAGTAATATCAACACAAAATTCAGAAGAACCTTAAAAAAAATCCACTTCAACCACTTCAGAAGAAGATAAAACATACACAACAAGATTTGATGAAGTTGATTATGAACAACCATTGAATCTGAAAGAAATGGAAAAGCTTTATGGAAGAGGTTATGAACTTTTGAAACAACTTGTTTATAGTGTAAAAGGATGTGGTGATAGAGAACAAGGTATCTATGTCCCTATAGAGTCTAACACACAAGAAACCACTAGTGGTCTTGGTTATTGTCCTTTGAAATTAAAAAAAAGCATCAAAAAATGCTTCACTAAATGCCAACACTATTACAAAAGATTCTTCTAAGACAACTTCAACCTTGGTGCATCTTGAACTGATAGAAACAACTAGTGGTCTTGGTTATTGTCCCTAAAAAGAAACAAAAGAAACAAAGAAATCTTCGCATAATATCAATTTCATCACACAAAACACTCCTAGGACATATTTAAACACATGTATTAGTAATGATTTGGGTTCATTATATTTTACACCCTCCTTTAAGGGAGAGTATAAAACATCACAATATAAAGAGTCTTGTGTATGTATGACACCTTGTACTAAGCAAGAGATACCTTTGTCACAAAATAAAGGAACATATTCTACTTTTTATCAAGAGATTATCATGTCGAGACTTCTCCAAGATTGCTTGATATCTCTCCCTCCAAGAACATGAAAGAAATTTTACAACAAAAGTTCATTTTGTGCATATCATAGAGTTCATGTTCTTTCAACTAATGAATGTAAGGCTTTGAGTGATAAAATTCAACATCTTAAGGATTTTGGTGCTCATCCTTGTGTTGATGCACCTATTTCCTCTAATTGATACTGATTTTCATCCTATCATGTTCATCACTATGTGGCATTGGTAGCTTTCTGTGTTTTGCAAATTTCCATTTATGGTGGTACAATTTTAGGTGCAACCATATCCCTCTTAGTAGCAACATGATAGTCATTGGTGGTTGTCTTTGTCTCTATGATTGGGGGGCAAGGATAACTAGGTTTTTGAGGTTTACATTCTTTTCAAGGATCACCTCTTCCATTCTTTCTAATTAAAATACCAAAGCAAGTATGTTGACATTTTAAGTGTGAGGCATATTGTCCCCGATTCATTGTTTGCATGTTCCCTTCTTAGTGATGATATTATACATCTTCTATAAGATGTGAAATTTTTATTCAAAGTATGGTCTTCTTACTTCACATGACGTGTCTTCTTGGTGGTGTCATTAGGTTTAATATCCTTCAAAATTGTGACCTTTCTTGGCACATGACATTCCTCTTAGTGGTAATGCTTCGGATTGCATTCCTTAAGTTATGAATCTTTTATCCTTGATTTGTCCTCTCTTGAATACATCAAGCACAATGTTCCCTAAGAGGATACCTTTCATGAACTAAGCAAAATCCTTTTGAACATCTCACTCACATGTTCATTCATGAGTGCTTAGCATAATACAACTTGCTAAGCCTTATGAAGCTCAAAGTTCATATTGTGTGGCACCCTATCCAAGTTATTAGGAGGTATAACTTTGGTATGGTTAGTAGAATGGGAGGCTATAAACTTGGTATGCCTTTCTCATTGTACGATGAGAGCCTATAGACTTGGAATTACTTTCTCACTTAGCCACTTTTTGGGGGATCACCTAGTGG
The DNA here is from genome assembly GCA_007115665.2 of Sequoiadendron giganteum. Taxonomy (NCBI): domain Eukaryota; kingdom Viridiplantae; phylum Streptophyta; class Pinopsida; order Cupressales; family Cupressaceae; genus Sequoiadendron; species Sequoiadendron giganteum. The sequence continues at coordinate 77,181,315 of VCHN02000014.1, read as the reverse complement.
ATAGTGAATTTCACTAGCCCATGTGAGAGTATTGTTGTTTGCATAGTGGACAACGAGTTTCACTTGTAATTTTTTTTTGGATAAATAAATAAGGCTTGATCCACATCGAGTTGGATAAACAGTCGAGGCTTGATCCACCCCCTTTTTCTTCTTATTCTTCTTTCTTTTAGTCTTTGACATTGTATGTTTGTGTATCTTGTCTTGTTGTTGCATATCATACATCTTGTGTGTGTCCCTTTGTGCTTAAGTTGGTTTGTGATGATATCTTGGATCTTGGGGGCTTGCGCAACCTCCTTGATCTTTGTCATCCCATTCCATTGAAATTTGTACAATTGTACCCCCTCTTGACACATATTTGTCCCCTCAAATTAAATGGACTTAATTAAGCCTCTAATTGCCTAAATTTTGCATTTAAAATCCTAATTAATTGCAATTTCCAAAGGGGGAAGTGTGATTTAATTAATGCATTTATCATTATTGACACCCCAAAATTAAAATGTCCTAATAACTTAGGTTAGGAAACATTTTCTTGTGGGCGAATGGGTCCCCTTTAAGTTGTAAATTCAAATTTTAAATATGGTTTTGGCGGTATTTTAATGATCCCAAATTCATATTCATATGTCGGCTTATAATGTTTAATTTTTGAGAAATTAGAAAATCATTTATAAAAGCAAGGTTATTTTGTCAATTCAAAACATCAGCAAGAGGTGAAATTTCATATGAGAAAATATTATTGTCAAGAGAAAATTTATCAAGCATTTATTGCAACTAATCAAGATCTCAAGCATCATGTCAAATTTATGTTCAATCATGCATATTTTTGGAGCTAACATTATGATGTAGGTTTCAAAGATTCAAGCAAGCATTCAAGTCATATTTCAAGTATCGAGATCCACATCCATTGAATCCATTTCATGCAAGATCAACATCAAAAATTTAGACTTCCAATGGTTTCATTCAATGGCTTAGTGATTTGCAATATTGCATTGTCCATTCATTATTCCTTTCATGTTTTATTTTAATTCAAGATTTAATTACCTGAAATTAAGGAAAATAGGTTGGGTTACCGAAATAGGATTGATAACCCAATTAGGTGGTGACCTATTCTTCCTTGATTCATTTGGAAATGACATCCACGCGATGAAAAGGACTAGATCAACCTTGAGGTAAGTCAAGTCAAAGTGTGAATCGAAAAATTTCCTTTTTTACAAGGATGAGGGTCTAGGTCAAACAACACTTCAGAGAAAAAGATTAAAATAGAAAATCGACTCCAAAATGCAATATCAATTGGATTTAGTAGATTAAACATAAAACTAAAGAACCTACAAATTTTATGGAAGATATGGAAGGGATAAATGTTGTGTACCTCTCACAAAATAGTGTTTTCAAAAGTTGTCTAAGGATTCATTCGCCCTATGACGAATGTGTCCTAGGTAGGTCTCTTCAAAATTTGTTTCTAGGTTCTCTGCTCTTGTGTTTGAACTTCTAGATTCCTGATTTTCATAGTCAGACAGTTAGAAATAAATCCAGGATTTGAGTTTCTGTGAGATGACAACAAGGGTGAAAACTTTGACAACTTTGAGATCTTCAACCTTTTTTTCCACCTGTAAATTTGCAACACACAAAGAGAGGGGAATTTTATTTTTTTTGGTGAATGGGGATTTACCTTGGTCAAACCCCATTTTGGTAATTAAACCTTGAAATGAGACAATAAAACACGAAGGAATGATGAATGAACAAATGCAATGTTGCAACTCACCAAACCCTTAATTAAACCTTCGAAGGAATGAAATGTTGATGTTGATCTTGCATGAAATGGATTTGATGGATGTGGATCTTGATCTTGAAACTTGATTTGAGATAATTCCTCAAGTTATTGAATGAATCATGAACTCTACATCAACATATTAGCTCCAATAACATTCGTGATGCAAGAAGACTTTGACATAACAATTGGATCTTGATTGTTGCAATAATTATTCAATAAATCTACTCTTGAATTCCTTTAAATTCTCTTGAAAACTCTAGATTTCTTAGATCAAATTTTCTCATAAAATTGCTAGTTGAAACTTAATGAAATGACCTTATATTTATACATATGTATCATTAATTTCCTAAAATTAAAATAACACAAGTCGACATGTGAATATGGATTTGAAATCATTAAAATACTGCCAAAAATATAATTTAAATTTAGGTCTTAGGTCTAAGTGAGGACAGGCGAATGGGTCCTAGTTCACTCACCTAGGACACACATTTCTCAATGAGAAGTGTTATGTTTAGGCATTCACGAATGTTGGGTTTCCTCTTCGAAAAATGCAATTAATTAGGCTTGGATTTGAATTAAAGGGGCCAATTAAGGAAAATTAACGTCAATTAATCAAGGGAGCCCTAAATAAGTTTGAAAGTGTAAAGAGGTACACTCTACAACACTACATTAAGGCACAATTAAGTTCATTTCAATTAATAGGGCCCTAAACTCAATGTGAATATGTAAAATACATATTACACCACTAAATTAAGGCATAATTAAATTCATTTTAATATTTATTCCCAAATTAGGTGTGAAAATGTAAAGAGATACATTTTTCTACACTACATTTATCCCCCACTTTAGTGAGAGGATGAACCCATGTCAAACTCACACTAAAGTAGACATTGAAGACACGTATGTATGCAACAATGAAAAAGATACTCAATCATACAACATAAAATACTAGAGGAAAAGGGAGGCAAATCAACCTTTGATTGTCCAACGCAATGTTGAACATATCTTTGTTGTTTGTCCAAGAACGTTTGCAAGAAAAACTCAATGCCCACTATGCAAACAACATGCACACGTTTTGGGCTAATGGAACCTCAATCCATCCACTAGGTGAGCCCCCAAGAAACTAGCTCAGCGAGAAAGTCATACTAAGGACCTACAAGCTCTCACTGTACTAACCATACCAAAGCTATCCCTCTGACAACTTTGATAGGAAGCCACACAATGAAGGATTTGGGCTTCATAAGGCCTAACAAGTTATGTTATGCTAAGTACCTATGATCAAGGGGAAGGATCCAATAGCAAGCAAAGTGTGTTATGCTTGGTGGCATTGAAGGGAAGGGTTTGAGCTTCACAAGGTTAACAAGTTCTTTTATGCTAAACACTTATGAAAAAAATGTAAGTAAGGTTTGTTGAAAGGTATCTTCTTAGGGAAAATCATGCCTAATGTCTCCAAGAGAGGACAAGTCCAGGATAAGAGAATCACAACTTAGGGAATGCAACGCATAGCATCACCACTAAGAGGAAAATCGTACACTAAGAAATATTATGCTCTTAGAGGACATCAAACCCAATGACACCACCAAGAAAAGGACACATTGCAAGAAGAAAGAAAAATGCACAATGAAACATGAAGATGTCAATGTATGCCTCCACTTTAAAGAAATTACTAACACCATTATTGGGAGAAATTTGCTTTAAAGTAGCCAATGAAGAAGACATGATAGCTTATTCAGAAAGCCCTATGCCAAGTCATATGTTCCCAAATGAAACTGCATCATGAAAAAGAGAGGAATGGGTTGCCCCCAAAATGAAAAAACATAAGGGATCTACAGATTTAGGATCGATATATCTTTGCTACAATGTTGTTATAGAGCTCATAAATGTTATCACTCCCCAAATACTCACAAAATTGGACGAATAACACATAAAAAGTGAAAACAAAAAAATCTTTCAGGTCAACATGGAAGAGACCTAAATGTCTCAACACCTTGCATCATCCCTAAAAGGAAAACACAAGACAAATGGAAAGATAAATGTTTACGACATAGAGAAGAAATTAGATACAAATAGAGGAATGCACATAAAGAGAGATACTTCAAACAAAATAGTACGGGGGATCACATTACATGCATGTAATCACATAAAGAAACATGCAAATAAAACAAATAAAAATACTAGTAAGGCACATGTGATTCAACCTATAGCAGGTCATATGTATCTCAATATTGTTCGGTATATACAAAAGGTGAACAACTAGCCAAAGGGACAACATCAAGTGTTGAACTAGGATAAGCACCAAGTTCAACACTCTTATTGGGAGGATCATTGCTTAAGCTCATACAATATGAAAACATCAAATTCAACTCATTATGCACTTGCTCATCAATCTTTGCAATTTCATTATCATCATCCGAGTTAATCACAATGGGAGGTGTAATGATAATATCCATAGAAGTTTGTTCATGTTGTGACGAGGGTGGAGAGGCATCATGGAATGCTTCAAAGAAGTTTTCATTTTGGTTTTCTATGTTGTTGTTTTCTTCTTTTTCTTGTAACAAATGAGCAATAGCACGACATATACTCCTATGCTCTCTAGCATTGCGGTTTCTTTTCATGCAATTTTCAGGTTGTGTTTGTGTAGGAGAAGGTTTATCAACCATAGGATTATTTTCTTCCCTTAAAGGAGGAATAGAAGGAACCATGGGAGGTTGTTCAACCACTTTATCTTTAGCTTTGTAAACTTGTTTGACTTTAGGAGGCACAACGAGATTTTTTCAATTGTCTTGTGGTCTCTTATAGGAAATAGGGGGAGAATTTTTCATAGACTGGTCTTGGATACTTGGAAGGGATTTTGGTTCAATTATTGTCTCATCAAGAACAGGAGGATCAATCATGGGTCGAGGCATATTTCTAAGGGATAATTTTGTTGTGCACTTTTCCTTAAACTTTTGATAGGATTTGAAAAATAAGTCTTCATGGGGTCCAATAGGTTCAATAGGCTCAGGCCAAAAGAAATCCATTGAAAAGTTCCCATGAGAAGACATAGGATTAAATCAACTATGATGCACAGTAAATATCTCATTTCCAAATGGAAACTTTAAACATTTATGCATAATCGACCAGAAAAAATTTATGTAGTGAAGCCATGGATAGCTTAACTTCACACAAAATTGGTCTGACAATGAGATGATGGTGAATGAGACATTTAATTCTTTCAGTCCAATCTCTAGAGGGAGATTTATCGATCCAATCATAGGGCAAGAAAAACCATTATGCATTTTGATCCATGCTTTCGGTTTTTCATATGTATATTGATAAAGCTCATGCACAAATAGAAATTCTTTAGTGATCACATTCTCCACACAAATGGGATCAATTAATATCCCATTAGTAGGATTGTCATTGATTCTTCCAACTATGTAAAGAGGAGCATTAGGTGCATGCTTAAGTATGTCTTGTTGTGAGAAATAAATATCAAGTGGCATCTTAGTTAGGCCCTTATGAGGTTTAGTGTTAATAAATGCAATAAAATCATCCATAAGGTTGTTCTTATTGTATTTCATGTTTTCATCATATCTATCAACATTCATCACATCATTATTTGTTTCAATATATTTGACAAAGGATATATTATGATTAGGCATAAGATTGGTAAAGATTAGAAAATTTTGATTAGGAGGAGCCACAAACTTATTACCTTGATCATCAACACCTCCAATTAGGATATGATTAGAATCAATGAGGTCTTGCACAAGATGTTTAAGACACTTATAATGTTTTGTATTGTGTCTATTTTATCGATGGAAATGAAAATAATAATTTGGTCTATAGTTTGAAGGTAAAGGCTTAGTAGTATCAGGAACTCTAACAAGAGGTAAGGAAATCAAATTCTTCTCTAAGAGCTGCAACATGGTATTATGAAGGGTATCGGGTAGAGGTGTAAACTGTCTATTTTTATCCGCAAAGGCATATGGTTTTGTCGTCTTTATAGTAGCCACTTGGGTGTTAGAATTTTGATTTGATTGAGGGGGATTAAGTTGTAGGAAGCCCTTATTTTGTTTCTTGAAAGGTTGGTAGTTGGTTTGAGGTGTGGATTCATACTTTTCAAGACGGTTAAAGGGAGTTTTCACTTCACGACCACTAACCAAATGTTGGTAATCATGAAGGGCTATACACAATTATGTGAAGGAAGGGAATCTCACCATCTCAAGCTTAGTTTGGATTTTATCTCGCAAATTGGACATAAATATTATTTGAAGGTCGACATCAAGAATCTTAATATTTATTTGTGAATAAAGCATTTCATATCACACTATGAAATCGGTAACCTTTTCACAATCCTTTTGTTTACATGTCATTAAATCAACTAGGGTCATCTTGGGACCCATGTGAATTTGGAAGTGGTTGTAAAAGGCATCAATAAGTTCATTGAATGAACCAATTGAATTATTTAGTAGGGAGAAAAACCACTCTAAAGCATCATCTTTCAAGGATCTAGGGAATAGTTTAGCCAAGAGTCTATCTTCAAAAATTAAGTCACTACACAGGGTTGTGTAAGTGGAAACATGACTAAACCATATTTCTCAAACCTAGGAGCCTATATACCTTGTGTAATTTGTGTTCTCAATAGCTCTAAGGATAAGGGATTGGTTTTGATGTATTTTGAAGGTTGGCCATTTTTGTTTTGATTTAAGGTGGTGATTTTTTGTTGAAGGGATGACATGTTTTTCAAAAGTGTGTTAAGGATTGGATCATTGTCTATTTTTGCATTTAGGGTTTTAGGATTTCAAGAGATGCAAAAATGCACTCCTAAAACCCTAAATGATATGTAGACTAATGTAAGCTAAGCAACCCTAAATGAGATTCAATTCAATGCAATGCAAATGAACACAAGACCTGAATCTAGGGTTAAAATGGACTCCAAAATAAGAAAAATACAATGATCAAAATTTGGGTTCACCAAAATGAAATGAAAGAAAAATAGGTTGGGTTATCAATCCTAAATTAGGAGGTGACCTATTATTCCTCAATTAATTAGGAAATAAGATCCACACAATGGAAGGACTATCAACCTTGAGGTGAGTCAAGTCAAAGTGCAAATCTGCAAATTTCCTTTTTTTCAAGGATGGGGGTCTAGTTCAAACAACACTTTGGGGAGAAAGATTAAAAATAGAAAATCAACTCCAAAATGAAATCTATCAATTGGATTTAGTAGATTAAAAATAAAATGAAGGAACCTACAAAGTTTTTGGCGGATCTGAAAGAGTTAAATTTTGTGTTCCTCTCACAAAATCATGTTTTTAGAAGTTATTTGAGGACTCATTCGCCCTATGGCGAATGGGTCTTGGGTAGGGCTCTTCAAAATATATTTCTAGGTCCTTTGCTCTCGTGTCTGCACTTCTAGATTCTTGAATTTCACAATCAAATAGTAGGAAATAAATTCAAGATATGAGTTTTTGTGAGATGACAACAAAGGTGACAACTTTGTAATTTTGTAACTTTAAGATCTTCAACTTTTCTTCAACCTCCAAATATGCAACAAACAAAGAGAGGGTAAAAATGTTTGGTTTTGGTGAATGGGGGTTTACCTTGGTCAAACTCCATTTTGGTAATTAAACCTTGAAATGAAACAATAGAACATGAGGGGATGATGAATAGACAAATGCAATGTTGCAACTCACCAAACCCTTAATTAAACATTCAAAGGATTAAAATTTTGATGTCGATCTTGCATGAAATGGATTCAATGGATGTGGATCTTGATCTTGAAATTTGATTTCTGATAATGCCTTGAGTGCTTGAATGTATCATGAACTCTACATCAACATATTAGCTCCAATAACATGCATGATGTAAGAAGACTTTGACATGAAAATTAGATCTTTATTTTTGTAATAATTCTTCAATAAATATGCTCTTGAATGCCTTGAAATTATTTTGAAAATCTATATTGCTTAGATCAAATTTGCTCATAAAATTGCTAGGTGAAACTTAATGAAATGACCTTGTGTTTATAGGTATGTATCATTAATTTCCTGAAATTCAAATAACATAAGTCAACATGTGAATATGGATTTTAAACCATTAGAATACCACTAAAAACATAATTTAAATTTAGGTCCTAGGTCTGAGTGAGGACCCATTCGCCCATGGGAAAATGGGTCCTAGGTCACTCACCTAGGATACACATTGCTCAATGAGAAGTGTTATGTTTAGGCATTAATGAATGTCGGGTTTCCTCTTTGGAAAATTCAATTAATTAGGCTTGGATTTGAATTAAAGGTGACAATTAAGGCAAATTAACCTCAATTAATTAAGGGAGCCCTAAATAATTGTGAAAGTGTAAAGAGGTATACTCTACAACACTACATTAAGGCACAATTAAGTCCATTTTAATTAATAGGGCCCTAAACTCAATGTGAATATGTAAAATACATATTACAACACTAAACTAAGGCATAATTAAGTTCATTTTAATATTTATTCCCAAATTAGGTGTAAAAATGTAAAGGGATACAATTTTCCACACTACATTACCAAAGCGGGGTTTGATAAAGGAAAACCCCCATACACCAAAAACAAATAACTTTTCCATCTTGTGTTTGTGTTGCAAATTTTAGGTTGAAGGAAAATTGAAGATTGGAGATCTCTAAAGTGCAAAATTGCAAAAGTTGTCAAAGTTGCTAAAGTTGCAAGAAAAGTTGTCAAGATCACAAAAAATCAGATCTTGGATTTATTTTCCATCATTTTCGATTGAAACTAATGGGAACTCACATCTTAGATCTGTCTTAAGAGGCTCCCAAAAATTTATCTCAAAAAGCTATCTCAGGACACTTTGCAACCAAACATGACACTTAGCAACCGATTTTTGAGGCAAGTTTTAAGTGTCTTCCACTCATTCAAAAAATTTAAATTTGATTGTTTTTTTTAGATCTAGGCTTCATCTACATGAATAAGGTATTGGGTTATAAATTTGAGGTCATTTACTATTTTTAATCTTTCTCCCAAAAGTGTTGTTTGAACTTTACCCCCCATCCACACACACATAAAGGAAATTGCTAGATCTTCCATAGAATTGACTCACCTAAGGGCTGAAAGTTAATTATATCTTGGATTACCTCATTTCCTTAATGAAATAGGAAATAGGTAGGTTCATTACACCCCATTTTCCCTTTCTATTTATAGCAATTTTGGTGAAAATTTCCAAACTTAATTATGTTTTGGACCTATCACCTATTTTTCTATGTTTCAAGTTGTATGGAATTAGAATAGGAAATGTTCTTGAAACTATGATGAAGAAATACCAAAAGAAAGTGCATAAATAAAGTGAACACAAGAATTCCAAGAACACTCCCACCCTTTTCACTAGTATCAAACAATCACCCCCCAAATATTATAAGGTTGGAACTTTATAATTTAGTGTGTTTACAAGGCCTTTCCAAGATACAATGTCCAATAGGCTCAAACTAGCTAAAATTACAAATTATGATACAAAATGAACCTAAGAATTTTTTTAGAAAACTTAGCCTTATATATGTGTAGTTCTCTTCACTGCCTTTCCAACACCTATTTGTTTTTAAAAATTGAAGCACCAAAGTGAAAGTTATGGCATATTGAATAAATTAGCAACAAACAGATTCAACTTGAAATATCTGGTAAAAATGACAAAAAATATTTTCAATACCTTTGTGGATGGAAAGTGTTGTCTCTACCTTTCCAATGATATCTCATTTTTGAAAAGCGAATATCATGACAAAAACTTATGCAAGTTTGAAAAAGGCCCAATTTGACCTATTGGAGGGCCTTGGTGGCCGTTGGGCAGTGCTTTGGTAGCATTGGGGCAGAAAATTGGTGGATAAAGTCATATTTTAGAATACTGGTTGTGGTTTAAATAAATGTCACTTGTGGTTTAGAGGACCGCTTAGCGGGCCTCTTAGGATTTTCTAGTGACCTAAACTTCTCATGGTCGAGTAACTATTCTCTGTGGCTTAAAGCCACAAGGCACTTCTGCCCGGTGCTAACGTTGACTGCCTTAGTGCCTAGCACTTGTGTGTTGGGTGCTAAGCGCATAATATATACATATATTTATTTATTTATATTTTTTTTGAAAAAAAATAAATATAGCGACCGACAATTATAATTTTTAATTTTTTTATGACCTACAACTAGGGGGGTTATACGACCCTCTTGGAAAAATTTTATTTACCTCAATGCCTCCCAACATGAAATATGGAAAAAATTTATGTCAAAAATTCTCTCCTCAACTTCCTAAACGTAATGGCAAGGTCCTTTTTGGCTGAAAATGCTCCTATAAAACCTATTTTCTAGATTTGAGCTTTAAACCCTCATTTGCAACTTTGTCAAATGATCTTCAATTTGAATGAAACAAATGCCAATATTGACCTTTTGGAGCCTCTTGGATGCATTGGAACTGTAAAAAATGTTGCCAATATAACCAAAATTATTGCAATCACCTAGATCTAACAAAACACATATGCAATATGAATAGGTTATTAGATTTTTGCAAACATTTTTCTAATTCTCCAAATCGTTCGGAGTGAAAGAGAAGAGCATACGAGAATTTACAAGATCTTACATAAAAAATTAATCTCTCGATTAGAAATATACGGAATTATATTTCTCAAAATGAAAGATTTGATACCATGTTAGAAATTTGAAATAGATTGAATAATACAAATACTTTTTTAGGAGAAAATCAAAGTTAAATAAACTAGAAAATATAAATGATGCAAACCAAAACTCTAAGAAATTATGCAATGTTAGGATGACATAAATATATTAAGAGCTTCCAATATGAAAGAGTATGCATGAATATGAAAATACAAGCTAGGTAGTGAGTTTATATAGAACTAAGGAGAAGATGGAGGTGGTAAATCCAACCAATAGGAATTAACCACCAAAAGTGAAGGATACCACCAAAAGTGGAAAGTGTTCTACCCTTTAAATAAGGGGATACCATATCACTTATCTCCTAGTTATTAAATAATAAACTCACTTTATTATCCTAAGAAAGCTTAATAAAAGTGTAGGAAAAACCTATGACCAAGGGAAAATAAATTAACTCACTAGGAAAAAAAACCTACACCAATATTTAGTCAAGAATAAGATAGAAAAGCTTCTAAAAGTTGATTTCATATGTCACATTGACTACTCACCTTGAATCTTGAATATTGTTTTGGTTAGTATACCTAATATTTGTATTCATGATTTTATTGAATTTCATGATCTTAATAAGGCTTCTCTTAAAGATGATTTTATGTAACCAAATTTCAATAAGATTGTTGATTCAAATACAGGTCATGCTTTACTCTCCTTTATGGATGGTCTCTCAAGATACAATCAAATCCTTATTACTTGGAATATCAATACAAGATGAAATTTGCAACCCCTTGGGTACCTTTTGCTACGTATTCCTGCCATTTGGGTTGTTGAGAAACCTATCAATGTGTGATGACACTAATCTTTCATGATTCCATTCATAAAATATTAGAATAGTGTGTTTGATGATATCTTGGCTAAATCCGTAACTCGTCAAGACCACATTAAGAATATTTGTCTTATATTTGAAAAGCTTCGACTCTATAATGTGGGATTGAAACCTCTTAAGTGCGTCTTCAAAAGAGATGTCAACAAACTAATCAGGTTTATTATCTCTCATCATGGAATTGAAGTCGATACAAATAAGATTGATGCAATCATTAATGTGCCTCCACTTAAAAATATCTCTCAACTTTGTAGTTTGCAATGGAAGATTCAGGTAATTTGTAGATTCATATCTCAATTGGCTAACTGTACCCTTTCGTTCATATGTTTGTTGAAGAAATATTTGTAGTTTCAATGTGATGATAGATGCCAAGAAGATTTTGAGTCCATCATTTATACTACTTGGCTAATCCTCCCATCTTAATTTTGACTATGCAAGATAAACCCTTTTTAATGTATATTTCAACATTGTCTCATGCTTTAGAAATCTTACTAGCTCAACATGATAATGATGGTAAAGAAAGAGCAGTCTATTACATTAGCTATGTCCTAGTCAACTATAAAACTCACTACTCTACGATGGAAAAATATTTTCTTGCTCTCATATTTGTGATGTAGAATTTAATATACTATCTTCTCCATGTCGAGACTCATGTAATAGTCAAAAGTGATCATTCTTAAGAACTTATTTTCTAGAACTAATATTTTTGGAAGGCTAGCAGAATGGGTGATGTTGTTGTTTGAATTTGATCTTAAGTTCGTTACTCGAAAAGTAATTAAAGGTCAATTTTTTGCTGATCAAATAGGAAAATATCCCTCACCCAATGCCTTCCCTAATTTAGACCTATTCTCGGATGAAAATCTATTTACTCTAAATCATGATCCTATGTAAGAAATATATTTTGATGGATCAAAATGTCAAACTAGCTTTGTAGTAGGTATAGTTCTTATTTCACTTGAAGGAAAGTCAATTCCTTGTTCCTTTCAGTTAGAGTTTCATTGTACAAAAAACATCACTAAGTATGAAGCCCTCATTGTTGGATTGCATGCCAAAATAGCTTGCAAAATTAAAAATATTTGTATTCATGGTGACTAAATGAATTAATTTTAAATTACATCATGAGAATGTATCGAGCTAAGCAATGTAAGCTATCTCAATATCTAGATTTGGATTTATCTTTGCTTAGTCAATTTTCTTTCTATACCATTGATAGTGTTCTTAAGAGAGGAAATTTTCACACAAATGTAATGGCAAGTGTGGCTTCCCTTGTATTCCCCAACATAGCGCAAATGAGTACCATTTTGTGTTCTAAATTCTCTACTCTCTTGTTGTCTCAAATAAACTTGAACTCAATAGTCTTATGTGTGGACATATAGACTCAGGGGAATGGTATTCTCATATCTATAACTATTTAAAAACTAGAAACTTTCATGATGACGCAAGTAAGAATACTTGTGTTCAAATACGAAAGCTTTCAACCTATTATATTATCCTATCTAGTGTCTTTTATCGCATATCTTATAATTCTCTTCTTCTTTGATGTCTTATTAAGGCTAAGATACCCCTTACCCTTCAAGAAGCCCATTTTGGCTCTGGGGGTGTTCATTTTGGTGGTAAATCCTTAGTACATAAACTGATACACATAAGATACTATTGGAAAATGATGGAGCAAGACTCAATTTCCTTTGTCGATAAATATCCTTAATGTCAACAACATAGCAATCTTATCCGAGCTCCTACTCAAGTAATTCGTACTCAAGATTCTCCTTGGCCTTTTCAAATGTGGTGCTTGGATATCATTGGAAATTTATCTCCCCCTTCTTCTAAGGGACACACCTTCATCATAAAAATAATAAATTACTTCATGAAGTAGGTTGAAGCTACCTCGCTTCAATCTACTAACACGAAATCAATCTACAAATTTCTTTTGAATAGCATAATTTCTCGCTTTGGATTATCTTCCACACTTGTCTCTGATATTAATAACAACGAGGTAAAAAAATTCTTGGAGAAATTTCATATTCAACATTGATTCTTTACACTTTATTATCCTTAGTCCAATGGTCAAGTCAAAGCATCGAATAAAATCATTGAGCAAATCTTGTGCAAGATAATTAACATGCATAATAAATATTGTCATACTCAATTGACTTACATATTGTGGGCCTACCACATGAGTGTTTTTACGACTACTAGCACTTCTCCACACAACCTCGTGTATGGTGTTGATGCTATTATGCCTTTAGATTTGGAATTTTTGTCTTTATGATTTTCCCTTGGAGGGTTGATTGGTGATGACACTTATCATGCTAGATGTCTAAACCAGCTTGAGTTGTTCAATGAGTGATGATTAAAGGCCCTTGATCATCTCTAGGCTTATCAAAAATCTATCAAAAAATTACAATCAAAACGTTATTTCTCATACGTTCAACATCGGTGATCTCATTCTTAATGAGAACTAGAGAAACGTAAATGTGCCACCTGACCAAAAGAGGAAATTTAGTCCTAATGGGTTAGGTCTATATGTAATCACCTTTGTTTATGGTTTTGGTTCCTATGGCCTTTCTGACATGAATGGCATACCATTGAAAGAACCAATCCATGCTATGCACTTACATTGATATTATGTATAGAATTTGCCTGTGTCGTGTGCATGACATTTGACTCTTTTGAGAGTCAAAGAATGCGTGTTATGACATTCATTTATCAGCACATTCCTTGTTCATTGTGTTATGATGCATACATGTATGGTTAATTTCTTTAAATAGGAATTAAGAATATGTGTATTTTGAATTCTATGCATTGTTAGTCAATAATATCAATTTATCTCATTATTTGATTAGTCATTTATTTATATATATGCAATGTCTTTATTAATTAGCATGGTTCATTTATTAGCTAGCATGGTTCATTTATTAACTAACATGTTTCATTTATTAATTAACATGTTTTATTTCTATTTATGTCATCATATTATATTAGATAATTATAGCATTTAATTAAGCATATGTGTCACATGGTTTAATTAAATCATGATACCATCTAATCTAACCATACATCAACATGCACCCACAATATACATGAAATCAAAAGCATATATTATAACACAAGTCATAGTCAAACCAAAATCTCATATATATAATATGTGTGTGTGTGTAAATGTCTCAATGTACATGTGTCACCATCACTACAACAAAATGTGATGTTTGTATATGATTATATACATAAAAATGATATATATTATGAATATATGTATCAAAATGTTTATACAATATATATCTCTACCCTATCCTCCTAGAGTGTGGGTCTCAAAGCCCTCTGGTGTTGGTGGATCTAGATTTAGGCATGGTAGTTGGCAGATCAATACATGGGACTAATATTAGGAGACTAATCTTGAGACTGATGTATGTAGTCCCCTTAGCTCCCCTCTCAACCTATCAATCTTCTTCCTTTGGTAGCGATCTACTCCTATAGGGTGTCCTCTCTCTACCTCATCACTGTGACATCATCCATGAGTTATCACACTCAAGGATGATCAAGGTCCTTAGGGGTGTTGGACTATGTAGCCTCAGCTTCCCTCTTGAGATCCTCAACCTCACTCTAAAGGGTGTCACATTCCTGCTTGACACTCTCTGCACTCGTCACTACTAGGTCTCACTCAGTAAGGATGGTGTAAATCTTTTTTGCCCTCTGGTCCCTCTAATCCATCATCATGCTAAACTCAAACTCTCTCTACACTAGCTCCACTCAAATCTCCTTATACATCATCCTAAGCCATGTTACAGGATCAAATAACTGGATGTGCCTCTTGATCATTTTCTGTGGCTGATAGGTGTCTAGGATGGGACCTCGTGTTTGCACTACCAATACCATCTCTTCTAGTGCTCAAATAAAGAAGCTGAGCCACTTGTGTGAAAAATGAAAACACAGAGAAGGTGACATGTATTAGCACTGCATCATGATAATCATCGTATAATCATAAAATTGAAAGCATATCTAAATAAAAAACCAACTCATACATGGGTCACCATCTCGCCAGTTAGGATTCACAGGTGTGGCATTGCTCCCTAAGGCCCTCAGTGTTCCTATCATTGCAGTTGGAGGTACCTCTGTTTGTGCTTTCTATAGTGGTGGACTCTTGGGATGAGGACCTACTGGTAGAAGTGTTGAGACCATTTGGATAGTTGTTGGGGAGGATACCCTCCATCGTCTCTTGGGTTTCTCCTTTACTACCTCTTGTGTCTCCTCATGCTCACTCTCTTCACCATCAGATCCCTATGATCCTCAGTCTCCTTCAATGGTAACCTTAGGGAAGGTGGGAGTAGGGTGTGTTGTCTCCCACCATCGAACGAACCCATCTATAACCTCTACATCATCAATGTCTAGTGTAGGTGGATCATCATCATCATTGTTATTTGCCTTATCTATGTGATGTCCTCGATGGTGGGATGGGGAAGGTCCCTAGGTCTGATAGGGCTCATGAATGATCCGATGTAGGTTGGTACATCATGGGAAATAATTTTTAGTTGTTTGAATTGATGCATGACTCATCTCCAGTAATATAGTATAATAATATGGTCGTGGCAACCACTGGGAATCAATCACATTACATGTGTGGCAGTTGTGTCCTATCAGTGGGCCATCAATGTATCCTCCAATAGAGTTGTCATACAACATTGATGACCCCTAGCCTATCCATGATATATCTCCAGAATAACAAATCACTAAATCTCCACTACTACACCAGTGGGTATGCATGGGCTCTAGGTAGGTCGCTTGTGATCTACTAGGGAAAATCGACTGGCCAAGTGCAGGTAATATGCTCAAAATCCCACACCTAAAGGAGCATAGAGGTCATTAAGCTATGGTAGTCATTAGGGATTTTTTTAGTGGTGAATCTTCGCTAATTCGTGAATAGTACATATTGTCCAAGTCGGTATTGGTGACTAAATTGCAACCAACAGGGTGGCCAAATCACCTAGATTTTATGAATTATTAGTCCAATGTATTTCTATTCGCCATCGATTTATTTTAGGAGGCATATTTAAGTAATATTTTTTCTATAACAAACTACGCATTTCAAATAGATCGATTAATATTTTTTCCTGGAATCTCGAAAGCATGTATTAAATCACCTACACATTTGCGAATACTATTAAAAAAAAAATTGTGTATCAAGACACGTTTTGCCAATACCATTAAATTTCATTGCACATGAGGACCCATTTCACAAAATTAACATTTATAAAGAGTTGCTTATAATACCCATTTGGCCAATAACATTAAAAAAATTACATTTGAGGACACATTTTACCAATTACCTTGACACCTACATGCTAATTGTAGGGCCATAATTGCCTTGAAAATTACAATGTATGTGTTCCTTGAAGGTTTGATTCGCCCAACACTTAAATGTGTCATTGTATAATCATGTAGGATTCACCAAATTTTTAATATACCATTTAAAAATCTTGTAGAATTTGCAAAATATGGATTTATATAAATACAATCGAAACTCTGATTTATTCTTACATATTTTGTTTAGTTCTAAACTTGTGATCTCTCGATTCGAAAGTTGAACTTAAAACCTTGAATTTGATCGTAGGAAAGTTACAAAATTACAATGCAGGCATTCATGCACTAATGAATAGAAATTCAGTGAAAACCTAAAGGCAAGTGATCATTTCTTCATAGTGTGATAATATTTATTATCTCTTTTCCATTCTTTCTTTAATCTTAAAGATTATATTGAGTAGGGAATGTGATCTATATTTTGTCCTTAAACAAGAAGGCATTTTTTTCTAGCTTTTATTTGAAGTGAGAGATCAAGATGTTGAGCAACAAGTTCAACAAGGATAAGAATCCTCAGGGTTGTGAAGGGATTGGGAGGCCATAAAAATGCCCAAAACGTAGAGTTACCATATAGTAGATTTGGAATTGTCAATGTTTCTGATCCATTAGATCAAGGTTGAGCTACATCATCAACTCTTGCACCAAATATTAATGAAGAAGGTATTCACAACACCTCACCAGAAGGTGGGATTGAGTTAAATGAGTCAAATAAGGATGGAAATACTGCAATAAATGTTCCAAGGGATACCCTGGTTAGCCAGAATGAGATTATTGACTTGGATGAAAATGCTAGCATTGTATATGATGTTGGTAGCAAAAATTAAAAAAAAAGGAAAACAAAAAATGGGGACCAAGTGGGAAATGACAAGGAATTTTTAAATTGATTGGATGTCAAAGTACCCATTCATTGAACCAATGGAGAAAGCA
This sequence comes from Sequoiadendron giganteum, assembly GCA_007115665.2. Taxonomy (NCBI): domain Eukaryota; kingdom Viridiplantae; phylum Streptophyta; class Pinopsida; order Cupressales; family Cupressaceae; genus Sequoiadendron; species Sequoiadendron giganteum. The sequence continues at coordinate 77,163,763 of VCHN02000014.1, read as the reverse complement.
AACAAAGATGAACCTTGAATAGAATGCAAGTGTAAGATTTGTAGTTGGAAATGTAAAAGAGACAAGAAGTTGCAGCTAAAGCTTGACACCATAGAAAACAATATCAATAAAGTTTATGAAAAAAAAATCATAGACAAAAGGAAAAATCAATAGTAAGATGGAAATCAAAGGAAGAATGTCTTCATGTTAAGTATACCGTGGAATATGATGAACATATGCAAAGAATGGTGAAGCTTATTGCATGTGGAGGTACACTTGAGGCTCAATTTGGAAAAGTAATGGAAGGAGCACAACTGGAAAAAAGTGTTCAAATGAGTGTTGTTTTTCATATTTTGTCCAAAGGGCGTCTTATGACGGACCACCCAAAATATTTTAATTTATTCCTTTTTAGGTGTTCCTAACTTTCCTAGTGTAGATTGGTCAATAAACGCTAGATGGGAATGGTCAACCTATCTTGTTGTGGTGGAAAAGCAAGATTTAAAGGAGAAATTAAAAGAGTCAAACTTCATTGCATTATCTTTAGATGAAGTTACTAGGGTAGATAATACTTCTTGGGTCTCTGTAAAACATGTTTGCAAAGCTCATATTCTCTATGTTCATAAAATGAAGAACACTTCAACATCACAAAATCTATTTGAACTAGTTAAGAAATATTTGAAAGAAATTGGAGGTATGGATGACTTGATAATTGCCAAAAAGTTGGTGTGTGTAGGAGCTGATGGACTTGCAATAATGCAAGGTCATAGGAGAGGTCTTTGTGTAAAGTTACAAACTAATTGTGCACCATACATGCTTGGAATTCACTGTATGTCCCACAAAATGAATTTATCATTTAGAATTGTAAGCAAGTATCCTACAATATCAAAAGTTGAAAATCTAGTTCGTGAGATCTATGCATACTTGTGCTGATGTCCCAAATTTTTTGCATAATTTTAAAAAAATTCTGAGGGAATAAGAGGAGGAAACAAGCTTCTTAAGGATTTTGATACCAGATGGATCTCCTTTCATGGACCAACACAACGATTTCTTTCATAATATCGATCCTTGATTGGAATAATGTATGAGCATCACAACATAGTAGACAAAACTCCTAACCTCTTACATAGGTTAAGCAATATAAAGACACTCTTAAATTTAGCTAGTCTTCTCCCCATGTTGGATGAAATGAACAAGCTTGTGAAGAAATCCCAAGATAGAAATATGTATTTATAAATACACCAAACTATGTAGAATGACATATATGACCCTCAATAATTTATATCTAGGTCTAACTTCTTAAAGCTTTAATTTTGTAAGATGATAGTTAATTACATATTTGAATAATCCTAAAAATTATCTTTAGTTTAATGCAAGCGTGCAATTATGTGTATTTGTGTGTGGATTTGAGATACTAATGCACCATTGTACGATGGTCAGGCACTCTACCAGAGAAGTACCTATTACAAAGGAAGCTTTTAACAACATTGTTAAATATGTTAGTGTTAATTTAAAGGATATTTCAAAATATCTTTCCATAGAGATTTATCACTGATTCCCTCAAGATGAAATACTTGAAGCCATGTCTATTGTGTATCCTTAATTTTGGACTCAAGGCAATCGAGATAGCCTAGGATTTTTTCATCAAAAATTAAATACCATGGCCAATTTTTTTTTGAAAAGTTCAAAATACAATTGATAGACAATAGGAGGAATTATAAATTGAATTAATATTAGAGAATAATCTAGGCATTTTGTATTAAGTATGATTGACCAGTTTGAGTCCATGGAGAATCCCATGGAATCAGGATCAATAACAAGGGCTTGGAAAACCTTAGGTCAGAGTGAAATATTGTGTGATTTGATATCAGAATATTTCAAACTTGCTGATTTATGTCAAACAATGATATTGGGGTAAGTGAAGGATGAGAGGGTTTTTAGTGCATCGGGGTTTTTGAAATCAAAGATAAGAAACAAACTAGACAAGGATTTAGAAAATTGCTTGAGGGTGTTTGGAACTATGTATGATGTCAATTTTTTTTTTTGAAAGGGCACTCACAATTTGAAACTCCATGTGTGAAAGAAGAGGGTTGTGCAACACTTAAAATGCTAGTAGTGGCATGTAAATGATAGTGACACAATGAATGTTGAATTTGAGATGCAATTAAGCGGACATAGGTAGGGTAAAGAAAATGTAGACTGAACTTAGAATCAAGATGACTCTTTATCTCAATGTCAAAGTGAGGACCCTGACTTGATTTGGAAAATTGAAGTGAATTAGCAGTTTTTAGGTATTTATATTGCACTTCATGAATCATATTCCAAACTGTAGTGATGATATTCCATGAAATTGTGAATCAGATTGAATATATTAACATATTATTAATAATTTCATATTTTAATTATTATACTAATAATTTTTATATGTACTTAGTGATTCATCATTCAACTCAATGCTTAATGTTTCCTTGCTAGTGTGGATTTGTGTACAAAGCTAAATTTGCAGTAAATTAAAATTTTGATTTTTGATTTCATATGTGATTTTGCATCAATCTTCAAACTTTATGAGTTATCTTGATTAGTGCCTTATCCGTAACTGAGTTAGAAAATAAAATATACTCCTAAAACATACCAACTCATGGCTTCTTATAACCTCACTTCCTTACAATGAGAAACCATGCAAAGAACAACACTTATCACACTACATATACATTCCTATTACATTCACACAATATTTGATAAATAACTGAAAGGAATATTAATCCATTCCTTGAACATAAGCTAACAATTCAACATCCATAACACATAATGTGATATGACAACTTATAAATAGCCCTTGATTATTTTGAGTCAAAAGATAGTGAATACAATACTAGATAGAAAGATAGGTCGATACTCAAAATTAAAGAAATTGACTAAAGTAATTGAGACATATTTTTTTATTACAAAGTAGAATTACAAAATTTCCTATTTGTGCTATCAAATAGCTTAAACTATGCAAAAAGAGCTTATAGAGATGAAAGATCAAAAAATCAAAACCCTTTGAATGAGGGTCGGGATTCCATTTCATAACATAAGGGAAGCAACAAGCAAAGAACCTCATCCCAGACCTTTCTAACAAACAAAATCTTAGACATGAGGCATATGAATAAAAGAATGGATCCACTCACATGCTGGGTAAATAATTATACTTTTCATTCCATGCCTTAAATATATCCTTAGAAGGCCACCCATGAGCTAAGAGCTTTTTCGCATTCTTCAAATTTAGATGATACTTGACATAAAGTAAAGCATTGGCCTCTCTATAAAAAATTTCCATCAATTGTTTTGCATTGGTCATCTTGTCTGAATAGAAACTAAGTTGATTTAAATCAACTTTTTCGTCTTTACAAATTGGAGTGAGGAGTGTGGGGATTATAATATTGAAACTATCCTTCCATTTCTCTAGGGTCTTCAACTCCCTATTATCTTTTAATAGGTGGGGTACAACCCTTTTGTCAACATTTATCAAAGTGCTCATTTTTTCTTGTGTAGCTTCAAATACACTTTCCAAATACCCTTTATGATTTTTGTGCTATCATGTCAATCTCAAAAGTAATATGGATACCAAGTGGGGCATCATATGTGTTTGTAGATCCCTTATACATACCTTCTAAATATGTAAAACTAAGATTTCATCGTTAAAATATACATTTGAGCTGCTATTGATCCCCACTTATTCTGGTAATGGAATCCCTCAAATTCAAATATGACACACGAGTATTTTCCAACCTTCTTAATATTGTAGATAGTCTATGCTCTAGGATGCACGTTGTAGTGTGCACATTCTCCTTTTGTTGATTCTATTGAGCATTCTTCAACTGCTCTTCCATCATTTGAATCTTTTCTTTAAGCTCAAAGTTTTCAATCATCACATGAGCAGGGGGAACTATAGAAGATGAGATTTATTCTTGCATACTTTCAAGAAGGGATATTTTTTGAGCCAATAATACTTGTTGTTGGTTGTAAGCTTCCATGAGATCATTATGTTCCTTCAACAATGTATTTTTTCTTTCTTGCAACCTTCAAACAAAAGATTAATCAAACTTGGCAACATCTACCACAAATGTAGTAGCTTTAGGGGTAGAGGTGTCAAAAACCCTCTTTACAATCAAGTTCCCTTTGATATTCGTCGATGCTTCAACAACTGAAAGATTTTTTGTAGTTGGAGCAAGGGCCTAGATTGCAAGCGCTTCCCAATGTGGGTTGAACCCTGATCCTAACAATGCCATCTATACTTCCTCTTATGGAGAAAACTTCTCTTTCTTATTTCCTAATAGTATCAAAGACAATTACAAAAGCAATATCCCATTTAGGGAGCAGTAAAAATCCACTATCTTGCACCATTCTTCTCCCTTTTGTAGGTGTAATGTTTTTGGTCTCAAAATTCATTTTTGCTCTTACCTTTGCATCTACTTCATCATAATTTTCTCTAGGAACATCTGCTTGTGCCAACTGAATTTTTTTACGGTACTCCTCCCTCTTTGATCTAAAAAAAATTCTTTAAACTCTTGAGATTTTATAAATTCATCATCAAAAATGAATTGTGAACATGTCACTTCACTCACATCATTAAGGTTATCTCTCCCCGTAGGCATATCCAACCCGAACCTTTGGTGAAGAAGGCCAGTAATATTTGGTCTTGGGGGGATGGAATATATTGTTGAATTTCATCCATGGTGATATGAATATCTTCACTTTCATCTGGATTGATAGGATTGTCAACCAACAATGACAATTTCTCAACTTTCATCCTCTTCTATGGTTGCTCTCTTGGGGGAGAATCAGAATCCACACTGACTATTTGAAAGGAAGGAGAGGGAGTGACATGTGGTGGGTTTGATTGCAAGTTTTCTCTAATAACAGGCGCCTGGGGCCTTCTGATAGAAAGGTTAGGTCTAGGCCGCTTTGCCGGTTCTCTTCTAGGATAGGGGCCTTACCTACAGCTCTGTCAAAATTCTTCAACATCGTCCCAATCTTGCCAATTGGGTCAATAATATCAGAAAATGCTCCACAATAATCCTTATCATTCTCTATCCTGGTAGTCTCTACCTTGATGAATACAATCCATTTCAACTTTCTATTTTTACCTCAGATTCATCCTTGTAATTTCTTATGTCATATTCATTTTGATCAACCTGATGGAAAAAATCAGACCTTCTGATACTTTTCCTGACCTTGTGTATGAAACCTTCAAGGTTTAAATCCCTGACTTTTAACCAAAATAACCTGTATTCCCCAATCATTTCTTTCAGCCTACCTAATCCGTCTTTGGTTGAAGTGTGTTGCGTTGGTTTTAAGTTTAGCTCTAAATTTTCAAGTTTTTGAGTATCCTTTTGATTTTCAAACCTCTGCCATCTTGTGTATCAGTCTTTTGGTTAGTTTGTGAACCTTGGTGAACCGCAAACTTATACTCACAAATTGTTTTTTTTTTCTCAACTTAGTCTTCTCACAAAACTTTTTCTTTAGGTGTCAATCTTTTGACAAGTTTTCAAACCATTTCAAAAATTGACCAAGTTTTATAACCTTTTCACTTTGTGAAGGATTGCTTTTTCAAAAGGTTAATATTAAGCAAAGTGAGTCTTGGGTGTTTTCGTAAACCTCCATCAGGGCCGATTTTTTCTTTTCTAACCATGTTTTATCCTGAATAAAAAGTAGAAATTTCATTTAAGGTGAAGAAATATGCCAAATAAAGAAGAACTTTTCAGGACAAGCTTAAGTTTTCGAATTTCATTGGTCATCAACTATACTCTCAAAATTTGTTCAAATACCCGACTTTGCTAAAGTGTACCATGGTCACCTGATATTTTCACCAAGTGGCATGTGTGTCAAGCATTAAATGTTTTCAATACTAGAGTAGACAAAATAAATGCTCGATCATGTAAGATCAAGTTGTCATTTCAAACATAATCAATCTTCTTGGGGAGTGTGATTCTAAAAGTTGAGAAGAATATACGAGTAGCACTCAAAGAAGTAACTTGAGCAAGAAAGGGTGGCATATTTTTAGTTAAGTGGTTTTTTTGAATTATCCCGGTGATTGGAAATTTTTCTATACATTGTGGCATAGTTGAATTTTTTGAGACAATGAAATATAAGTATTTGGGATATGAACACTTAGCTAGTCTCAATAGTTCCTCGCCTAACATTGGCGATACAAGGTTAGGGCATATTAATTTAGATGCATTTTGGGAAAAAATTCATTGGCCAAATAGGAATCCAATCATTCAGTGGGTAATAGAAAGTGGTCTCCTTGAGGTTGTTGCATTTCCAGTGGTAATACAATGCACTGAATTGGTATTGGAATGCATATCTTATTACAACCCAATTGTAAATGTAATCAAATATTTATCTAATAGGATCCTAAGAAATCTAAGGAATTACTAAGGTTTGAAATTTTGTGTGAGAATTCTAAGTCAAAAACAATTTCTAGATTTCTACTCTTGATGCTGAATGTGCTGATTGCAAAACATTAATTATTTTGATGTTTGTATATCAATGATGGAACACTGTTAAATACCCTTGGAGACCCGCCTCTAAGAGATGCGTCTCATGAGAGGATGTGTCTTCACACGTAGAGACACATCCGCTCATGGGATGTGTCCCTTTGGGCGTGCGGGTCCCAAAGGCAACCAACTAACACTTGGTTTAGTAAACATAATACATACGCCCTCACATACATGGCAGATATATATAATATGAGTTTCGAATTTAATTCAATGCAGAATTTGATCATCATTTTATTATTTCGAATTTATGCATGCTTATAAATTCATTTTACTTATTTCCAGAAATATATTTAAGGATTAAATTCGATCACATATAAATGATGATGGTGCTATTTAGCAATCATCATTTATATCTGACCGAAGCTATATCTCATTAACACTCCCTCTTAGCTAGGGAAGATATTTCAAATCAAATAAGTAGAGATATCACCTTCACACGTGATATCGAAGATATGGTATGTTTTACTCAATATTGTCAAGTCACATGACATTCTTCATAACACATCTTCATTATGGTATGTGCACTGACATCAAGTCACATGATGTCTACCATAATTCATGGCATATCCATATATATAAATATCCACCATGATAATCTCTTAAGGATCACAATGATCTACAGATGACATCAAGTCCCATGATATCCATCAAAGTGTCCAAGAGATACTATCATGACATGTCCACAGATATCAAGTCACATGATATCTATCATGATAGTTTATCATTGTAGAGTCGTCACTTTACAATGTCAAATACAAGTGTTCATTATTAGAAAGATCGTCACCTTTCAATAATGTACACAGGGGGAGTAGGCCCATAAGGTCATGGAGTCACACACATGACAAAAAGTTTACATATTAAACATCTTTATATATTAGTACAATTTATAAACAATTTGTATTTCAAACATAAATATCAAATTACATTTCAACCATACCAAGTTTCTTCCTGAAGTGCTCTACCTTGATTCGGGAGAGAGGCTTGGTGAGAATGTCTGTAGTTTGATCATTTGTACTAATATACTCCAACTAGATCACTTTCCTTTCCACCATATCTCTTACATAATGATAGGGGATCTCAATGTGCTTGGATCTATCATGGAAGACAGGATTTACTGAGATTTTGATGCAACTCTGATTATCACAATGAATAATTGTAGGATTCAAGGGCTCACCAAAGAGTCCCACAAGCAATTTATGAAGCCGAACTGCTTCTCTTGCTCCCATAGAGGCTACAATGTATTCAACTTTTGTTGAGCTCTGTGCAACTGAAGACTGTTTTCTACAAATCCAGGAGATCATAGCTGATCATAAACTGAAGCAACATCTTGATGTGCTTTTTCAATCGGTTACACCTCCAGCCCAATCTGAATCAGAGTACCCATGTAGATCTAGTTGATCATTCTTGTAAAGAAGACCATATCCAATAGTGCCTTGAAGATATCTCAGAATATGTTTCACAACCATTAGGTGAATTTCCTTTGGCTCACACATGAACTGGCTGAGAACATTCACTGCATAGCAAATATTAGTCTGGTGTTAACCAGATACATCAAGGATCCAATCATCTGTCTATAAAGAGTTGGATCTGCACACTTGGATTTTGCTGCTATTTCTTTCAGTTTGTGAAGATTGGTTTCCATAGGTGTAGACATTTGTCTACAGTCCAACATTCCAAATCTCTTTAGAATATCAATAGTATACTTCCCTTGGTTTAGTATAATGCCCTCTGATTTCTGCCATACTTCTAAACCTAGGAAGTAGTGTAGAATGCCCAAGTCTTTCATGTCAAGTTTAGAAATTAGATCCTACTTTCCTTGAGCAATGAGGTGATCTTCTCCTGTTATCAGCAGGTCATCAACATATAAAATAATTATTAGCCTTTGATTACCTTGAAGTAGAGATTGGAGTCAACATCATTCTTGGAAAATCCTAGTCCCAAGAGATAGCTGTCAATTCTTTCATACCAGACCCTGGGAGCCTGTTTAAGTCCATAGAGGGCTTTCTTCAGTTTGCACACATGTGAGTCAGGTTTATGTATCACAAAACCTTTAGGCTGTTCCAGATAGAATTCCTCTTAAATGGTTCCATTTAGGAAGGTAGTTTTCACATCCATTTGATGGATCTTCCAGCCTTTAGCTGCTGCAATGGCTAACATTGCTCTCACCAATGTGTAACGGGCAACAGGTGCAAATGTTTCTTCATAATCAATGCCTTCCTTTTGAGAAAAACCTCTTGCCAAAAAATGTGCTTTATGTTTTTCTATACTACCATCAACAACATGCTTGATTTTGAAGAGCCATTTGGAAGAGACAACAAATTTCTCTTTCGGTCTAGGCACTATATCCCATACATCATTCTTTAGAATGGACTGATATTCCTCCGTCATTGTATCCTTCCATGCTTGATGTTTGAAGGCTTCTGTAACACTGACAGGTTCTGAGTTTATGATGTTGTTCATTAGAGCAACATAGCTAGAGAACCATTTGGGTCTTTTACTTTCCCTAAACGTTCCTTTGGGTGCTGCATGATCCTCGGCTTCTTTAATCATCTTTCTAGCCCAAAGTGGCCTCTTTCTGCCATTGTCATTTGTATTTTCATCTGAAGTAGAAGGAAGTTCATGTGGCATTTCCTTAGAATGCTCCCTCTGAATCTCAGGAGCAAGTTCCATTTTAGGTACTCTAGGGGAATAGGTTTCTATCTCACTAGAACTTCTTGCCCTCTTGAATGCAATGTCTTCTTCAAAGATGAAACCTCCGCTCAATTCAATTTGTTTCTACCTAGGTATGAATATCCTGTTGGCTTTGGAGGTTTCACTATAACCCACAAATACCCCCTTCTTTCCGGAAGGTTCTAGTTTGAATCTCTTCTCTTTGGGCACATGAATATAGACAGGACAACCAAAATCCTAAAATGACTAATGTCAGGTTTTATGCCAGTAAAGGCTTCTTCAGGAGCTTTTTTGTCAGGATGAGAATGAGGACATCTATTTTGGATATAGACAGCAGTCCTAAAGGCTTCTGCCCAGAAAGAAGTTTCAATATTTTGGTCAAGCAACATTGCCTTAGTAGCTTCTACAATGGTTCTATTTTTTCTTTCAACAACCCCATTTTGTTGAGGGTTGTAGACAACTGTGAACTCCCTCTTAATTCTAGCACTCATGTAGAATTCCTTAAAAATTTCAGAGGTGTATTCTTTCCCATTGTGTGTCCTTAAGGTTTTTATTTTCTTTCCAGAGAATTTTTCAGTAAGGGCTTTGAACTCTTTGAACCTTTTGAGGATTTCTATTGACTCTCTACACTTAAGGAAATAGATCCAGGTTTTCCTAGAGAAGTCATCTACAAATATGACATAGTATAGAAATCCTGCTTTAGAGGGTACAAAAATGGGTCCACATAAGTCTGAGTGAACCAGTTCTAACACATTTAGGGTTTTGCTCAAACTATTGGGAAAGGATCCCTTTGTATTCTTTCCTAAGGCACAACCTTTACAAGTTCCTTCATGAGATGGTTTTAAATTAGGTAAGCCTGTTACAAGTTTTTCCACATAAGGTAGGGCACAAAAATGAAGGTGTCCTAGTCTTCTGTGCCAAATCTCATTTGAATCAAAGGTGTCAAGGGTAAGGGCTTGTTTAACTTCAGTGCATAGTTTGTCAAGGTACCCTTGTCTTACACCTATGGTTTGGGCTTTCTTGATAGTTGAGTTCTTAGGCCATGCTAGAACTTTCCCATCCATAAAGGTAACTCTATATCCATTGTCTTCAAGGGCGGAGATGGATGTTAGGTTCCTCTTTATTCTAGGTACAAATAAGACTCTAGTGAGTTGAAGAGAAATACCAGATTTCAGTTTGATGGAGCAAGTTCCAACCCCTTTTACAGGGTGTGCAAAATCATCCCCAATGGTTACTTCTTCATCAGTCTTTTCAGTCATAATATCTAGGCGTTCTCTGTATCCTGTGATGTCTAGAGGAACCACTATCAATTACCTAGTTGTGGGTGTTGTTAAATACTTGACTAGATAAGGCTGTATAGAACACAAAGTTCTCAGGTTCATGATCTGAACTTGTCTTTCCTACTTTGGTAAAAGATGCTTGTTGCTTTGATCTGTCAGGGCACTTCATTGCATAGTGGCCATATTGATCACATCTAAAGCATTGCACTTGAGAGATGTCTTTCTTCTTAGAAGATCCCTTTCCATTGGAATTTATCTTTCTTTTAAAAGATCCTCTCTTGTAGGAGTTTTTCTTATTCCTTTTACTAGACGTTGTGTTGAGTACATGAATGTCTTCATCTATGTTCTTTTATTTATTTTATTTTGTGAAGAGTCTTGTTTCTTCTTGAAGGCAGACAGTTCTTAGCCTAACAAACTTGGGGAGTTTAGATCTCGCACTTATTCCTTGAAAAAATGACTCCCATGAGTTAGGTAGGCCTCCTAGTGCAATTAGAGTTAACTCTTTGCTATCAATCTAATATCCAATTGTGGATAATTAATCCCTTAGTTCAATGATCCTCATGAAGTATGCATTAATTGACTCTCCTTTGTTTATTTGAGCATTGTTGATTTTCCTCTTTAATGCAAGAGTCCTACTGGTGTTGTTGATATCATATGTACTTTCAAGATATTTGAACATATGATATGTAGTTTCATGTTTTGCTAGGATGGGCACAATATGATCCCTAACTGCATCTACTAATATTTTCATGGCTTTTTCATTGTTTTCAATCCATTGAGTTTTCTCAGGATCAGCCTTTGGTTCCCTTTTATTTTCTTTCACAAGTGAGTCTAATTTATTCTCTCTAAGGATCATCATGATTCTAAATTTCCATGATGTGAAGTTGTCTGCTCCTGCAAGACGATCTTCAAATCTGATCACACTTGACATTATGAAGAATGTGATGTGAATTCAATTTTAGAAAATACGAATTTTATAGAGCAATCTGATATCTAGATTTGATTTGGATTCACACAACTTGGCTTTGATACCATGTAAATGTAATAAAATCTTTATCTAATAGTATCTTAATAAATCTAAGGAATTACTAAGGTCTGAAATTATGTGTGAGAATTCTAAGTCAAAAATAATTTCCAGATTTCTACTCTTGATGCTGAATGTGTTGATTGCAGAACATTAATTATTTCGATGTTTGCATATCGATGATGGAACAATGTTAAATACCCTTGGAGACCCGCCTCTAAGAGACACATCTCATGAGAGGACGTGTCTCCACGTGTGGAGACACGTGCGCTCATGGGACGTGTCCCTTTGGGCGCACGAGTCCCAAAGGCAACCAACTAACACTCGGTTTAGTAAACATAATACATACACCTTCACATACATGGTGGATATATATAATATGAGTTCTGAATTTAATTCAATGCAAAATTTGATCATCATTTTATTATTTCGAATTTATGCATGCTTATAAATTCATTTTACTTATTTCCAGAAATATATTTAAGGATTAAATTCGATCACATATAAATGATGATGATGCTATTTAGCAATCATCATTTATATCTAACCGAAGCTATATCTCAGTAACACCAATGATGAGATAAATTTGCATTGAAGATAACAATCTCCTAGTAACCTTGGATAAAGCTATGATAACTGGGTGTTTTAGCTTTCTAGAGAGAGAGGTCTATTCTCATTTCAATTTTACCCTATCCCAAGGTTTATTTTTAGAGAAGAAGGGCCACTATCAAAATTGCATTGCAAATTAATGGTTTGATATCCTAAGGAGGGAAAGTCACAGCTTCTTAAGAAAGTGCACAAATCACATTTCAAAGAAGAAATCTTAGATATTATTGTGTTACATTGCACCGCGTGAGAGGAAATATGAATGCACATGATTTATAAGAGTGGATGCACTTCTTTGTGTAGGTTATTTGTGGTGGAATAGTACCTATATTGGGCCACTATAATTAGTGACTAATTGGATGATACAATGAGAAGATTTATTGTGGATAGGTCATTCCATATGTCCTATTATCTCTTCTATGTGCTAGCCTATACGAGACCTTGGATCAGTTTAAGCCTTGTTGAGGATTCTGATGATAAGATTTAGATTAATGATTATTACCCTGATTTGAAACTTGAAAAGAGTTATAAGAACTATGCAAGGTAAATAATGTGTTCAACATGAAACTAGTCAGAGAGTTGCAAGTTGAACTAGATCAAAGAGTATATCTTGAGGCTTTCTAATTGGTCACCAAGTATGGCAGTCTCTTTATATAGTTTTAGAAATTTACCTACTTGTGGGTGGGTGGATTTGATGATTTTCCTTTGAAATTTCCCAGATATGTAAAATATAAATTTATCTTGGCAAAAGTTTTCCATCGAGCATCAGAGGTGAACAAGAGATGTGCAAATATGAAAAAGGTTAGGATTCCATTCCCAATTGGCCTAGGATATTATGAATTTAAGTCACAGTCAAATGCCCTTAATCTGAGAAGAGAAATTTCAAAATTCTCTTTTGATACTTACACAAGGAGGTTCCCATTTGACAGTAAAAACTATGCGAGGGATAATCTCCAACTTGGTCCTAGTTACTATCATATGCCTCATCTTGAAGATTTCTAGGTTGTTTGTGTAGATGATTATGAAGTAAGAAGAAGGAATTGGATGAGGCTCACTGTGGCACAAATCTTTAATTTAAAGTTAGGTTGGAACATAAGGGGAGTGCTGGATGAAGACTCTAATTTGATTGATCCAACTTATGCTCAACGAATACAAAATTTTCTCTTATCACTAGTAGACTAGAATAGTGAAGACAAAAGGATATTTAGGTTAGAACTTTAGCAATTTTGAGAAGGACACAAGTTTGGCTAACTAAAAATAAAGGAGAAGCTACTAAGGCTCCATCAAAGGAAAAAAAATGGATCCCGTGAAAAAATAATTTCTAGTCATATAGGCACAAGGTCTTATGTGCTAATACCACCAATACAAGTTACATATCATCAAGTGTTAGTGAGGATGGTGATGATCCCCCTGAGAAAGGAAAAGGACCTGAGTGAACTTATGATGGAGGCCTTGTTCCTAATGTCATAACAAAATAACAAATAAGTGATGATGCTGAGCAATAATCAAAGGAAGGTAATCAAGGGAATGAAGCTGATAGGGAAGCTTTGGAGACTCACACTCAAAAACCTCAAGGAGAAACAAAGTGTGCAATGAGGTGAAGCCTCAATTCCCTCTCCCTCAAATATACGTAATGTGGTGAAATATCCTTTGCTAAACAAAGCTCTTCGTTTCACTACAGTTGGTACTTCCTAAGATCCTAATTCACCTTCATCCTCACCATCCTAGCTAGAGAGCTCTCTCTCCAAGAGAAGGGAAATAATGCTTATCGTGTTGCCAAAGGAGAAAATTATGGGAAAATTATGTAGAAAACTCCTAAATTGGAGAAGTTGAAAACCACTGCTAGGTTGTTAGAAGATGAGTCTTTTGGACATATGGTTATGGAATTTTCCTGACCTTCTATGCAAGAAGATCCTAGCCAGGTCAATGTAGCAGACAACAATATAACCAAAGTGGAATTAGGCCCTCCTAGTAGAGAGGGGGATATCCATAATTTACAAGTTACTACCACAAGGTTGGTGGAGAGAATGGAAAAGGATAAGCAGTATAAAGATGAATTGAAGAGACCCATAGAACTTCTTTCCATTTGTCTCAAGACTTTAACAGATCCTTGAACTCAACACTTGAGTGAGGCCAGTCATGCCTTTGATCCTAATTTAGTTACTGGAAAATCCATGATGGGAAGAATCTAGAAGGATAGTTATTATGGGAAGGTTGTATAGAGCTGGATTCTTGAGATCAAAGAGGAGGTGCCTCCCATAATTGAGAAATTGAGGAAGGCATATGATAAGTTTGTAGTCTTAAGGAATATGCTCAAATCTGAATTAGTTGTTTGTAAGAAGGATGAGACACATTAGGTACAAATTTATCATGATCTTATTGATCTTATTGCCATGGGCTTTGAAAAAGGTTGTTGTTGAGAAAATAATTCCTTCTAAGGAAGATAATCGGGCTCTTATGTGGAAAAAAAGTATAGCCTGGAAGCTTGAATTTATAAAATCAAACTTCTTAGAGAAAACAATTTTTTTAAAGAAATATAATCACTTGAATAACAATTTCATCAAGAGTTTTTCTGATTTTGAATGCTCAATAATGGAAGTAGATAATCAAGGGCCTACCACATTTTAAGAGTTAAGAGATAAATTATTTAAGGAAGTTAATACATATGTAGGGGAGCAATCATTTGATAAAGAGGCACTAAATAAGTTGGCCAGGATTGATTTGGAATTGTCATGGCATGAAGATTCTCTTGTACTCATTATGCATAAGATGAAGTCGATTCAAATTACCAAGGCTACCTGGAAATTAAGAATGAGGAATGTAACCATCCCACAACAAACATAAATCATTGATGTCATGTTGGACTTGAAAGACTATCAAGTACATGTGGCACCTACTCAGCAAAAGTCATTTGAGGAAGAAGCACTTACCTCTTCACATGCCCGACCATCTCAACATTAGCAGAATTTAAGTTTCTTATATTTTGTCTTTAAATATTCTGAACTCCATTATTCTGATTGTTTCAAGAGTCAATTATTGTCAGTTGTTTCACAAGACTTTAGTGATAGTTATGCTTTGAAAAATATAAATATGTTATATTTTGATTGTGCAAGGGTCCGAAATTTTGATCCCCCTTGCACAATGATGCATGAGTGAGAATCAATCTTAATAAAGGATCAAATTTTGAAGTTTCAATTTGTTGTTTGTGAATGTTATTGTTTGTGTGCAATAATTTTGAACTAAATGTTAATATTTGTGAGAAATTTTGTGAGCTTTGACAATCATTTAGATATACCTTTCCTTTGAGAATGTGTTCAATGAAATTTAGTTCATTTATTTACAGTAGGTGATTGGAATTGTACTAAGTCGTGTCAATAAGTGTTTTTATTTTGATCTGTGAGTCACAATACCAATCATTTGCTAGTCCTTTCATTTTAGCAACAATTTAACTTTAAGAATTTTCTTTCAAACTTCTAAGGAAGATAATCAAGCTCTTATGTGGAAAAAAAGTATAGCCTGAAAGCTTGAATTTATAAAATCAAACTTCTTAGAGCAAACAAAATTGTTAAAGGAATGTAATCACTTGAATAACAATTTCATCAAGAATTTTTCTGATTTTGAATGCCCAATAATAAAAGTAGATAATCAAGGGCCTACCACATTTGAAGAGTTAAGAGATAATTTTCTTAAGGAAGTTAATACATATGTAGGGGAGCAATAATTTTATAAAGAGGCACTAAAGAAGTTGGCCAAGATTGTTTCGACATTGCCATGGCATGAAGATTCTCCTATACTCATTATGCATAAGATGGAGTCGATTCAAATTACCAAGGCTACCTGGCAATTAAGAATGAGGAATGTAACCATCACACAACAAACGAAAATCATTGATGTCATGTTGGACTTGAAAGACTATCAAGTACATGTGGAAGCTACTCAACAAAATCCATTCGAGGAAGAAGCACCTACCTCTTCACATACCCGACCATCTCAATATTAGCAGAATTTAAGTTTCGTATATTTTATCTTTAAATATTCTAAACTCCATTATTTTGATTCTTTCAAGAATCAATTATTGTTAGTTTTTTCACAAGACTTTAGTGATAGTTATGCTTTGAAAACTATAAATATGTTATATTTTGATTGTGCAAGGGTCCAAAATTTTGATCCCCCTTGCATTGTGATGCATGAGTGAGAATCAATCTTAATAAAGGATCAATTTTTGCAGTTTCAATTTGTTTTTTGTGAATTTTATTGTCTGTGTGGAGTAATTTTGAATTAAAAGTTAATGTTTGTGATAAATTTTGTGAGCTTTTACAAGTATTTAGATATACCTTTCCTTTGAGAATGTGTTCAATGAAATTTTGTTCATTTATTTACAGTAGATGATTGAAATTATACTAAACCATGTCAAGAAGTGTTCGCATTTTGATATGTGAGTCACAATACTAATCATTTTCTAGTCCTTTCATTACAACAACAATTTAACTATAAGCATTTTCTTTCATGCTTGTATCATGGCTATGAGCAAGTGTTTGTATTTTTTGCTTTCTGGTTAAAATCTTACTTGGAGTTCATATATATTTAAAAAATAAAAAATTATATCAAAAGAGATTGCTATACCTCAATCAAAATTTAGAGGAAGATTAATAATCTAATGGTAATCTCTCCAACTATTGTGAGTTGATTTTGTCCTTCTTGGGTGTTATAGAGTCATTTGTATTCATTTTTGTAAATGAAAAATCTGTTCACTAGCAAAGTGAAATTTGAATAGGCAATAACATAAAGGAAAAAAGACACTTTCTTTTATTTCCTTAGATGAGTCTGATTAGTCTCAGTCAATTCCCATATAATTTTCATGATTGCCAATATGGGTGACACATATCTAGGTAGCACATGGGGGGCTTGAGAGAACTCATATATTCTAATAACAATCAAGGTTTTATTTAGGTAATAATCTCCCTAATTATGTCGTGCTCCTAACTTCGACCTCCTCTTTTTGGGCCTAAGAAAATAAAAAATTTCCTTGTGAAATCTAATTTTAGGTAGACCCATCCTTATCATGAATTGTCTTACAAAATAATTCTCAAAAAAACATAGTCAGACTCACTACTATGTTTGTCCAAAATATGGGTCTAACATTGCAATAGAAGATTATTGCCCTCTTTATCTTTCATGTTTAGTTGTAAAACTCTACTAAAATGATCTTTCCGTTTGTACAAAAGCATATGGAAAAGGAGATAATACCACATGAAATTCACCTCTATCTCCTTACCACTTTGCCTTCTCTTAATGTCCACTAGCTAATTGTGAATAACCTTAGCTAAAAAGCTAACAAGTTAAAGTCACTATTGACAAAAGGATTTTGTATATCAACAACCATATACATAAGAGGTACTTGCATTTTTTAGCATGCGTCTTCTTCCAACACCTAGCGTAATTCCCAATACGTTGTTCTAAAATAGGCTTCAAAAGACTTGACATCAAAAGGCTCAAGTTTGTTATCAGGGATTCTCAATGACTTTGCTTTGAAGCATTTTTGTCTAAACCTAGGGATCCATCTCACTCTAAAGCTACTTTTATCTTGGTGGTATTTTCCTTTGAAATAATCAAGCTACATAACCTTATCTATGGCCACATTGAGTCTAAACACCTTAGAAATGAACTCCTCGGTTATATCCATTAAGACACTTCCATCCAATGCCCTAATTACTTTGATATTTTCATCATATCGAGAAGCGAGGCATCTAATGAGTTCCACATTCATAAAGACATTAGGAAAAACCACCTTCTCCAAATCATAGGTCCATGTATTAGAAATAGGGATTGGTGATTTATTTTCCATACTAGTGTAGGAACAATTCCCACCTAGTGATTGTCTCATCCTTGTTCTTTAGCTCAACATCTCTGCAATTTTTGGCTATGTCTAGCATCCCCTCTATTGCATTAGGGACGAGGTTACATTAATGTTGAGGTTATTTTTAGGAACCCAAAAATTAGGCCAAAATATCATTCTCAAAGGGTCTTTTAGATGTAGAGCCAGAGGGTTGGGTGTTTGACCGACTGATAATTCCAAAATGATTTTAAAACTAATTTCTATAGTATCTTGGTTCAATAAAAAACAAGATTGATTATGAGCTTCAAGACTAACAATGGTGAATTTTATTGGTTTGAAAATAGGTTTAATCACCAATGACAATATTTTATTAGTTTTTAAAAAATTATAATTCGCTAGGATTTTCCATAGACTTCTAGTGATTACAAAATATTTTCTAATTGAGATTATTATTTTTCCTTGAAAAAAGAAAAAAGTCACCAATAAAATTAATATTTTTTCGAGAAGTATATAATATTCACCAGGTTTTTACACTTTCTCCGAGGGGGGTTTCTTAAAGTTATCCCTAGTAGTCATAATGGACGTATCGTTCGAGGTCATGTATAAATGGGATAGCATTATCTGACCCCAAGTGAATATAATCCTTCTCTCCTTCATCTCCCTGATATACCGAACAAGGCCCACGTGTAAGTGGGAGCCTCGTCCATTTGTGGTGACTCAGAGTGCCACCATCACAATCCTAATGTGACATACTAGCAGTACGACCACTCATCCCTACACCAACCATTTCAAGTAGATGTGTTCGTTGGTGTCTACAAGTATCACCCAGTTGATACAATGCAACTGACCAACTCAAAAATCTTGTGTTATCCATGGCTCATCCAATGACATCCTCTCCCCTCAAATAGGGGAGCACAAGATCTAGTAGATATCCATCAAAGTGATTGTCATCTCCCCTATAGGGAGATGAAATGAAATGGCATCAACATCCCACCTCTCCATCAATGCCATCAACATCACTAAATGAAATCTCATCTTTGGCATCTGATGGAGCCTCAGATTTTGTCCTTTGAGTTCCATTATTATTTTGCCACAATTATGCTATTCTGGAGAAACCTAGGGTTGGGGTTTTACTTTGCCTTCATGAAATCCTAATGTTTTATCTTAAGCCCTGGGTTGGATCTATTTTGTCATTACCTTTTTGAGGGAGGTTTTAAAACGACTTATGTCCCATTGACTCATCTAGGCCGGGCCCCCTTTTAATAAATAATGTTAAATATTTTGACTGAATTTAGTATTTCCTAAGTCTAGGTCAGCCCATGCCCCATGTTTTAAAAACAAATTTAAGCCATCATTTGTTGTTGGCCTAGGCGATGTCCCCTTCTCCCCTTTTAATAATTGTTTTATTTTGTAGGGAGCATTTTTAATGACTATCGATCTTCTTACGGTTGATCCTGACCGTTCCCAGCAATCTCGCAATGACATCACCATTGGGTTTCAATTGATTGCGATATCACGAGCAAGCGCCACATGTCTTAGCTACCAATACCGAAAAAGGATTAATAAAGTGTTTAATATTTGTATCGGGTTTTAATACGTTAAAAGGTGGGTTACTAAAAGAGCTGTGAGATGCACATGCTCAAGATTGACGACGGTTTTTTAATCTTGATGAAAAGTTGCTCGATGGTTATGTTTGGTGTTGCTGACTGCTATGAGTGAACACAATCGTTGATGGTGGGAATCAACGGTTTCCCGCCATCACGTGATCCAAAGATGCAGGGTGTTTAATGATTGTGATATCATGGGCGGGTGCCATGTGTATCCCTTTGGAGTTGTGTATTATGGTGGGCCCTCGACACTAACATGGAGATTACATCAACCTTTTTGAAGGTGGTCGTTCGATGATCTGACAAAAACAAAAGATCGATGGCTGAAGTTTAAATTCGCATCAAATGCGATTGGAGCTGTTGGCGTGGCATGCAAATGGGCTTTAATGGTGGATGAGACGTCTACTAGCTAAATTAAATTGACATAAATTATTTTATTTCATTCTATCTTCACCACAAAAGCATTCAAGCATTCGGTTAAGAGCCAGAGATAAAGTTTTTCAAGCAATCACAACGAAAGTTTGGTTCTTTGTAAGGCGCGAAATCTCGTGAGTTACTTTCTGTATCACTGGTTTAATTTGACTGTGATTCTTGTGAAAGGTTGTAGTGAGCTGGTTAGGGGTTGTTGATTATTGTTATAAGGTTACTGGTTCGTTTGAATTGTTGGAAATTGCATAAGTGTGTTGTAATTTCATTTTCTGGGTAGCCCTAGTTTGTTCGAGAATTTGAATTTTAAGAAAGCCCTAGTTGTTTGAGATGGCACCACCGAAGCAAGCACTCTGGCCATGTTGATTATTTATAGAGGAATTTATATGATGACTTTTTGGATCAACTCCCATTATCGACAAATGACTGAAGGAGGGGTTTGGTTTTAATGAATGGAAAAAACCCTAGGCGAGGGACTAGTATGCAAAGACTATAATATTGCAAATGCTAGGGTTCCAATGACTAGTCTGGAAATGTTTAGGCTGTGGTATGGATAAAGAAATCTACCCTACCCCTTTTGTAATGGCTGGAGATACGACATGGGGAAACTAGCAGTTCCGAATGTGTTTCCTGACGTGGACCTACTCAGAGCAAGGGTAGCACGTTATGACCCGGTTGCAAGGGTAATTAGGGATAATGATGGTGGGATTCTGCTAAGCATAAGTACAGTTGAAATCCAACAGGTTTTGATTTGAGTGATTCTAGCTCATTCTTGGTACAAATTGATTTTGAGGAGATGAAGCAGGAATATGCGAGGTCAAAACCTCTTTTTAGGTTAAATTTACTTCCTCCTCACTTGGCCAGGCCAGACAGTTCAAAAATTCATATAAGCCCAAATGACCAAGAGCCTTTCAGGCTGAGCTGTTTTGCCAACCACTTTTTGGAAAAAAAAATTCATTTTGCCAGATTTTGGGATTCAACCCAAATACAGTGATGCACATTGCATGTATGTTTATGGGGGCTCAAATTTAGCATCCCAACTTCTCCATGGTGTATGACTGTGCATCTTTTCTGGCATAAAAGATACATGATGGTTTGCTGAAGTTGCTTGTGGGGGATGTTAGCACTCCTTTCTTTTGGTACTCCCTATTAATACATATGTTCTTGTATAGGAATGCCAACTTCTTCTTAGAGAAGATGGAGTTGAGGCAAGAGGTGAATGGAGAAAGGTTACCAGTATAGGTGTGGAATTTAAATTTGTCTTACAATAGGGGAGGTGCCAACTTTGTGTAGTTTGATAACTAGTTTGCCTTTAGACTCAGAGCTAGGTTGGTGGTAAATGTGCCAAGATTTCTTGAAGATTTGCATGACTTCTTCTGATCGAAGGTGAGGAAGCCTAATTTAAAGGTCTACCACAATTGGGGTGACATCATCTTGTACCCCGTGAGCACTGTCCTAATGGTGTTTGGTTTTTAGGGAGCCCCTCACATTCTCCCATATAATGTACCATCAAGGATGGGATTTGTCGAGGTCATGTGGTAGCTAGGTTGTATTCATGAAGACAACCTGACAAGGAGAGGAAAAGGGACTTTGTTCTTTGATTATATTGTTGTTTCAGATTTTGTCTTTTCCAAGGGAGGATGGGTCCATTTTGGAAGGTTTATTGATGACTATCATTTGAAGAGTGGATCTAGGTGGTGACATGACCCTGAGGGATTCTTTTCCTTGTCCAGGCAATGAATCAAAGGTGGCAAATTTTTACATGAATTCAACTTTCTCGAGGACCTAATCGAAAATGAGTTTGATTTGAATAGGAAGGAATTGAATAAAGAGAAATGGATTGCCTATGAGAAGCTGCTAGCCATGGTGCATAAAATGGATCCAAAATATGATCCATTAATGGAGTTTACTCCATTCCACAAGAGAATTGCTTTCTTGTTGGATAATTTTAAAGATATCATGGGCACCTTGATGACCAAGAAGGTCAATTTGGAAATGGAATTTGGAATCCAGAGACCAGAGGTGAGGCCTGAGGAAACAAGGCCAACTTATCAGCCCTTAGTTGACAAACCTCTATACAAGAGAAAGAGGAATGATAACAGCGAGGAGGATTAGGGGGATAAGAAGGAAAAACAAATAGTGAAAGCATCATCACAACCAACCCCAAGGATCATAGCACCTAGAGGGATAAGGATTGTGGATCTAGATTTATCACCAAGAGGTGATCCTGTAGTGCTACCATCAGGGCCAAGACCTAAGAGGTAAAATATTGAGGAAACACAATAAGCTCTAATGGATGAAATAATTGTGACTGATCAAGACATGCAAGTTGGTATCCCTTCCCCTCCTAGATCAACACAATTGGTGTTATCTGATATGGATATCAAGGGGCAGTGTGTACAAGATGCCAGGATGGAGGCCTGCAAGGCATTCTTAGATGATGATGCCTTTGTGAAGACTCTTGTATTCTTGCATCTAATTTGGAGGATGAAACTGGAGGAATACCAAGATAATTGCAAGAGAAGGAGAGAATCAAGACCTGATAGGTCTGAGTAGGAGAATGATGATGAGGTCAAGGTCGAATTAATGGAGGAATTCAAAAGCATCACTCCCGAGGAAGGAAGGAGACTTGTGACTCAGGATGGTGTCCTAATTTTTCCTAAGTGGGACATAGTTGATGCTGTAGCATTCAATGCTATCCTACAGTCCAAGCATCCTAAGCAAAATAGTGAAGAAGAGGTTAAGGGAAATTTGCAAGATTTTGCCTTCAGTGAGGAGTATGAAACTTTAGCCATATGGGCATTGGCACCCTAGGGAAGAAAACCAAATGCAACTGATATTAGTCCAAACCTAAGGGGAGGGATAATTATCAAGAGAGGTTCTGAAACTTCAACAACAAAAGCTACAAGCCTGATGGTAAATGTGGCCAAATTGGCCCAGAAGACATCCGAAAGAGAAGAGGTTGAAAAGAAAATCTTGATGGAGAAGTACAACATAATAATTGGAGAATATAGTAGGATGCAACAAAGGAATGTTGAGCTACAATCTAAAGTAGATAGATTGAAATATGGATAGGTAGGAGAATCCTCTAGTGCTCCTGCTATTAGGGCATTACCTCCTACTTCAGGATCAGTCCCCCCTACTACTCCAATTGTTTTCGCTTTGAGATCTCCCATCCAGACACCTGTTCTCAGTCCTACACCAGAGCCAGTTGAAGAAGAAGTTGATTATTCTGTGGATCCCACCAAGAAGAAAATGTTGAATAAGATCACAAAATTATAGGCTGCCTTAAAAGCAAGTAAGGATGGTGCAAGTGCCAAACAAAATGAGGTTGTGGACACAATTTTGAGGCATTTAAATGAGAAGGTGGATGGTAGATTACCATCTATACATTCTTTGTATTCCTTATTTTTGGATGGAATAAAAAATATCAATAGGGATCAGGAAATAGTTTTTCCTTTGGCTGGGAAGTGGATCCCTAGGGCCAATGATCTAGATGTTATGTATAAGGCTTCTAGGTTTGATGTAGACAATAGGCCCCAGTCATTGAAGCCTACTCAAATCTTTGTGAAATCATTGAAGGGATTCCAGGCCCTACTTGATGATTGAGTAGAAGAATTAGGGAGCTGGTAAAGAGATTTGATGATTGGAGTGATACATTTTTTCCAGACATCACTGATGCACAAGGAAATGTTAAAACATTGCAGCAGTGGCAGGAAAGGGCAGAAGAAGTTATTAATGCACAAATCAAATTCATTTGCGATGATTCTGATTATGAATTTTTGGTAAGTAGCATGGGCAAAATAATTAATACTAGCACATTCTTAGAGTCTTTTGAAAGAGAGGCCAATCAAGTTGCAGTGAAATACACACCTTATAATATTAAGGTGAATGAGGTGGTGAATTTTGACTGGCCAATGGATGAAGAGTATCAAAAATGGGTGGAAAAGTACTTAACCGAAGAGGAGTAAAATGGTGTCCACTACCGACAACTAAAAACTCAACGATTATGGTTATAACTGATTATGGTTTTGTCTCCATGGCAGTTTTTTGGTGCAGGTTTTGAGGTTTGGCAAATGCAACGACTATTCCCTAATGAGTGGAATTAACAAGAAGATGCTCCAAGACTTGGCAATTGTAATCATATTTTTGAAATGTCACAAGGCGGTCCAGTTGACCGGTGACATGCATATTTTATGGCTTGATGCTTGTTTGCTCCTTCATTCTCTATAAGAAGGATTTCAAGGACACAAATAGGGGTTGGAAAGTTAGATATTTTGAGGTCGAGTTTAGGCATAGTTGCAGAGCAAGTTGTAAAGCCTGATTATTTCAGTGTAAATGCAATTTAGGTTTTGTGTCATTCTGTAGTCGGGTTTTGGGTTAATGAAGGTTTGATGTTTGATAACAGTACTAGCATTTGAGTTATAATGATTCATTTTAAGCTCATGTCTCTCCTTTGTATAAGCATATCATAATTTTGAATAATATAATCAAGGGTTATTGCGTTCATCTCACTGTTGTGGTGTGTATGACTTCCATTTTGTCTTTAATTCAAAGAATTAATTAAAATGCTTGATTGGAGTTATAGATGGATATGTTTATAAAGGGATTTGGTAAGAAGTATTGGGTTAGGATATAAATTGATGATGTTGTAAGGCAATTGTTGTCAGAGATCTAATATGCTATGTGTTTGAACCTGTGATGGAATTTTAAATGTTTGTGAACTTGAGTCCCCAATGGTATATGGCACTGGTCTAAATCGTATGTGTGTGTGAGGTTCTTTGTCTGTTTGTCTCTACTTAGAGCTTGCTACCAAATTGGAAATTAAATGACTATTTAAAGTTGTGAAATATTGTTGTAATCATCTCATGCTCCAAGTAGTTGGTATTACTGATGAAAATCCAATTCAATTCAGTATTATCCTATTCTATTAAGATATTAAATTGGATTATCTGTTAATTGTTAATGATTGTTTATAAGTTCAATGCAGAGATTATAAACACATTTTAGGGACCACCCTCCTGGGTTTTGCAGAGCCCGAAGTGTATGAGGTTTACTGTTAAAATCCTCATCAATTGGTCCAAGTCCTTCGAGCTGCCTTCGATTAGAGTTGGAAATTCTATAGGTAGAATAGAAGATAAATTTGGTTACTTTAAAAACAACCAACAAAATGGTGACTCTGATGGGGAATTAGTTGGAATATTTCTTGTCAATGGGTCGGTTATTCATTTTTCATAGAGTTATCATAGTATTTTTGTGATTTAAAGGTCGAGCTCGTGGCTTTGCTTTTTTTTTAATCTAATTCATCTGTTGTCCAAAAGTTGCAAATATCTCGTGAAGGGAATTTGTACATTGTCATCACGAGAAAATTCTAAAGGTCTTTTAACTCCCACCAAGTGTTCCTGAATAGTTGGTTTTCCCAAAATAATTGGGTGGCGACTCTGAAGTCTTTGCACCAGTGTGCATTTCATTTGAAAATATCATATGAATTAAAATAATTTTGGACAAGCAAGGAGATATGAAGAACACTGGGTCATTCATAAAGAATCTCCCGGAACAAAAATTGGAAGGTGAACTTCCTAAGATGAAGAAGAAGGACTGGATAAAGAAGAAACCATAAACTAGCAATGTTGCTTCTACATCACAGAATCATGTACACCAAGGTACAAGTAAATCTCTACATCCTATCCCTAAGACTTTTGAACATGTATCTAGACATTCTGAGTTAGATAGCTATGGATTTTTTGATGCATTATTTAATACACCTGTTCAAGAGGATGTAGCTTGTCATAATAAAGGGCCTGTTAGCATCCAATATACTGAGAGAAGAAGTAGGAGTAGAAGTCAAAGCCATCACAAAGAATACACCAGTGATGTGCCTCCTCCTCCTACTGAAGATGATGGAACCCCTTTATTATTTGGGCAAGAAGAAGCAAACCTGATAGACCTAAGTGAGACATCAAGTTTTGACACGACTTTGCCTGACCCTGAAGATGTTTTTGGGGATATTAGTTCTTTAAGACGAGAGATCCAAAAGCAAGCTGAGCTTAGGGTAAAAAAGGAAAAGGAAACAAAGTTGATGCATGCTGTGATTGAAAGGGATAGATTAATTAGACAGTTGGTAACTATGAAGCTCCTAAACTAAAATAGACCTGAACCAGAAGAGGAAGGTCCTGTTATATGAGAAATTATTGATAGGGAGATAAAGCCAGTGTCTAAAGTAAAACCTATAGGTCAAGCTAAGGCCCAACCAAAGGCTACAGACCCTAAACCCTTGGACCCTATCAAGCCTAAATCAAGTAACCCAGATCCTAAACCTGTTTCGGACAAGGAAAAATAGAAGGCTGAAGGGATCAAGATAAATGAAAGGGTGGTTTCTCACCATACCAAGAAAGATCCCCTTCCACATGTGTCATCACAAATAGAAACTACCTTAGACAAGGTTAGGAGGGAAGGGGAAGCTCTAGTAGAAGAATTAGAGAGGACTGAAATTGAGGCTACAAATGCAAAAAAGAGAAGGAAAATAAGTTTCCTAAGAATTTCAAGTGTGGATGAAGTTGCACAAGCTACAACTTCATTAGGTCACCAAGAGGTTGTGAAGAATAATCTTAAAACCGGTCTAGAAAATACCACAAATAATTCTAGCCCAAAGGTTCAAGCAACCAAGTTTGATCTACACCAAGATGGTCCTAAAACTCAGAATATAAGGTCTAGTGATGACTCTCATAAAATTTATGGACTATTTAAAAGGAGACCTATACAATTGGAAAGTTATAGGCAACTGTTCTTTGATGGTATTCCGAGTTACCCAAATCCCATCTTTGATGAGTTAAGGGAAAAGATGAATAAGTTTACGGGGAATAATACTTTTTTAGTTGAGGAATATATGAAAGCCTTCATGGATATGTTGAATGATTATGAAGTAGAACATGAGGATGTAGTAATGAAGTTGTTTGTCTCATATTTAATAGAAGATGCAAGGGATTGGTATAGGGGTCTACAGAATGCTAGTATTGGTTCATGGGAAGAGTTTGAAAAATGCTTCAAAGAACAATATGGTGATAAGACCAATGCTAGTTTCATGTTGAATGAATTCAAAACCATCAAGAAGTCAATAAATGAGCCTACAATAGAGTTTAACCTTATATTTCAAAAGGCAATGTATAAGTTGTTTCAGGTGATGAGCCTTGATGAAAATGTTTGCTTAACCACTTATTTCAATGTTTTTGATGCTAAAATGACATATCTCCTTAGAGATAAGGACCCTCGGACCATGAGGGATGATTTTAGAGCAACTATTAATATTGAAAGCAATAGGAAAGCATCTAGAAAATATGGTAGGAGGGAAGAACCCACTCTTTTGAAGAATCCTAGGGACAAAACTGAGAAGGTTTCTACTGCAGGTCCTAAGGATGATGAGAAGTGGGATAAGGTTCTCAGTACTTTGAAGGATATAAAATACATTATTGCTAAGCAAGAGAAGGGTCTTGGAAATGATAAGCAACAATATAATAAAAATGAAAAACCTCCTAGATTGCAAAATTATCCCTACAATACAAATTGGAAAGATGGAAAACCAATATTACCAGCCCAGAAGCCTAAAATTGATCAACAGACACCAGATCCTTTGCATAAGCATTATGTAAATTTGGTACAAGATAGAACATGGTGTGAGGTGTGTAAACATCCCCATGATCAGAATTATTGTGGTGTTGCCCAACTGCTTGCTATTGATGGAAAAGAGGAAGATTCTCATGAGAAGACTCCTGATTTTGAGCAGAATGATGTTGATTGTTGTATGGCTCGATCATATATTGATGAAGCTGAATGTTCTTCTGATGAGGAATTGCAAGAAGTTGATGTGAACAATCAATGACAGAGAAGTGAAATCTATCATCAACAAGTTTTTTCTGATGAGGAAGGTGAGTTTGACCATCATGCCTGCAATATGGAGTAGGCTGAGGATTCAGTGTCTCTAAGGAGACCATCAGAAGATGAGATTGCCTGGTTGGCTGAGGAGATGGCTGCTCAGATGAGAAGTACATTACAGGTAAGAAATAGAACTGTGGGTGGTGATTAGGGCAAGCCTGTTGGCCTTTTCATTAAGGAACAAAAAGATAAAAACAAGGGTGTTAAAGAAGATAGCAAAAATGATGCTATCAAAATCAAGGAGGTCAAGAACGACAATGGTGTAGGAGCACCCATAAGATACCTTAAGTAGCCTAGAGGGTCATGACTTGGCAATTTGTTTAGGCCTAACTTAGCAATTTCTTCCTATTTATTTATGTTTGTGCCTTAGTAGGCATTTGAGATCATGTATTGTGTTGGTAAAGGTCATGTTGACCATTGGATAGATTGAGGTTTTGGCTAGAAGTATGGCTTAAGACCTTTGTAGACCTTTCTAGGTGTTAGATTTTCTAAATTTTACAAATAAGGCTTAATGGAAGCCATAAGCAGCCAAGGAGTAGTTAAGACCGAGCTTAACTGAATTAGAGACCCTATTTAAGGGTGACCTCGACCTGGAATTGAGGTTGGAAGCAATTACATTGTTTGGAATTTTTGAATTCAAGAAAACAAAGTGGTGTTTTGGTGTGAAATTCTGTTTTTGCATTGTAGTAGAGTTTGAATGGATTAAGTTGGATACTATAGGTGGTGTAGGATGTATTGAACTTGTGGATTAAGCATTATGTGGTAGAGATTTAGTTTCTGAGTTCAGTTTCAAGCACTATTGTAGATAGTTGTTTCTTTGCATTTGTTGATTTGACAATTTGTTTGTAGAAAATGGAGGTTTAGATCACATTCCCTCTGTACATAACGTACGGCCTCTTGGGAATTGTGACTAGACTCCATGATTGTATATATGGTAGGATTAGGAGTCTTTAATAGTTTAGGAAACACCATGGAAGTCTTCTCCTAGGCGAGCCAGGAAGTGTCCAGCTAGGGAAGGCAAGGAGTGCATGGCACTTGATTTGCAGGGGTGATCATTTCCTATCAAGTCACAGTGTGGAGGGGGCAACCATATGCCTTGCAAAGTACTAGCATGAAGGAGGAATCTCCATCAATCAATTTGGTGAGAGAAACTCATAACAGTTTGCTGTGTGGTCAGGGAAAGGGCTCAAAAAGGCCAAATTTGCTAAATTGAAGGTTCAGCCTGTGTACGGACAGTTGAGGTTTAAGACCAATAAAATCTTAGAGTGGTAGGCATGAGGACTAGGAATCCCAAAGAAATATTTTGTGTTCTTTGGAAGACTTTGGAGTACTAGCTTGTTTTCTCGGAGAAGTAGGGCTAATTGGGGCTCCTAGGGCTAGTAGCCTTTTTAACCCTAAATGAGGGTTTGATGGAAGCGATGGGAAAATGAAGTTAGGTGGACCCTCAAGAACCATAATGTGATGGTTTGAACCTATTGGAAATATCTCCACACCCCTGCAAAGCTGAGATCTAGTATTGGGAGTAGGTTAGCCTTTAGGTTGGATTAAGGGCTAAGGGAAGAATTGCAAACAAAGCACCAAGGTTGACTTGGTTGGAAGAGCATGTGATGGTAGTTAGGTTGGCAAGGATAACTAGGGGAGCCTAGTCAAGAGGTAGGTCTTATAGGTTAAGGTGGTGAAGTGAGACACTGTAGGGGTCTTCCAAGTAAGACCTAGAGCAGGAATTAGTGATTGATTCCTCCAACCTCCCTACCAGACAAGATATGGGCGAAAAGGACTGAGATCCAAAAGCCTAGTGAAGATGTTACTCCTTTGTTGGTAAAGACCAAAGTGATTACCAAGTCTATTGAATCTGATTCAGAAGAAAAGCAAAAGAATCTTGAAAGAAAACACCAATTGGAGAAAAAGGAAACTAATGAAGGTATGATTCCTAACATGCCTAAATACACACCCTTGGAGATATTTCAAGTATTGTCTCAAGTTAAAGTTACTTTGCCTTGGCTGGAGATGATGAGAATAAATGAGCATAAAGAAAAAACAATAGCCTTGATTTTTGGAATTCCTAGTAATAAAATTGAACAAGGAAATTGTAAAGAAGCCAAGGAAAAGGAAGAAACAAAAGAGAAAGAAGTGGAGGGAATTGTAACACAAATTCCCCCTGTGTACCTAGGGAATTCTATCAATATGTTCCTTGAGAACATAACTCCCTTTTTCCTGAGTGTTGATATAAATGGGAAGACTCTAAGAAATTGTATGATAGACTCAGGGGCACCAAATAATGTTATGCCAGTCAAGATTATGGAAGCAATGGGCTTAACAGTAGATACTACTCAAGGTAAATGCTATGCATTAGATTCAAGAGAAGTGCCGGTTATTAGAACTATAAAAGCATTGCATTATAAATTGACCCAATACCCTAATAAGGTTTTGGCTATGACTGTTCTAGTTGCAGACATCCCTCCTCATTTTGGGATGCTCTTGTCTAGGAAATGGAGTGAATCAATGGGAGGTAACATGCAATGTGATTTGTCATTTGATACTTTTTACATTGATGGAAAGAATGTCAAGATTGAAAGAGAGTCCAAAGTGCCTCATATGATTGAGCATGATTCGACTGAGAATTTGACATGCTTTACTGATTGTGGCATAAATGAGTTCAGGGCTGAGGAACCCCCTAGTGATTGTGATAAACCTGTTGCACCAGTTGATACAAAATTTGAACATGTGTCAGAATCAAATGATTTTTGGACTATGTATTTTGATGGTGCAAGTTCAAAGGAAGGATCTGGTGCAGGTGTGTTGCTAAGGTCTTTGAGTGGAAAGACATTTAGGTTATCTTTCACTCTGTTATTTGAGTGCACCAACAATGTGATCGAGTATGAAGCCTTTTTATTGGGGCTTAGATTGGCTCAAAAACATGGGATCAAGAAGCTCAAGGTAATTGGAGATTCTGAGCTTGTGATTTCCCAAGTCAGGTCCATATATGTGTCAAAGAATAAAAAGGCTGAAACAATATAGAAATGTTGTTTGGGATGAATTAGAGAACTTTGATGCTTTTGGTATAAATTGGATGGAGAGAGGCCACAATAAGGTGGTATACTTGCTAGCGAATATTGTATTAAGACCAGATGCCATGACTTATGCTGGGATATCAAAGATTGAAGTGTAAACCAAACCATTAGCTCCTCTTAATATCAAGAATTGGAATTTTTTTGACAGTGATGATGATATATTGAGATTCTTAAGTTGTGTGGATGAGTATGAAAGTCAAGAAACTGATTTTGGAGCTTTTGGTTGAAAAAATTGATGGTAAAGATACTTTGTTTGGGAATGAAGTTATTCAGTTAAAGACTAACACAATTCCTAAAGGGTTAGTTGTTCTTGAAAGAGTGTTTGACAACCAGGATAGGACGAAGACTAATTGTGTTGCTTCCCATCCCGATGACCTGGAGGAAATAAACCTTGGAACAGATGCATCACCAAAAAAGGTGTATATTGGAAAAAAATTATCACCAAAGGTGAGAAAGATGTTGACTGATTTGTTAAGAAAATTCAGACATGTGTTTGCTTGGTCTTATGATGATCTTAAGGCTTATAGGTAGGATTTGTTTAAACGTAAAATTCATTTAAGTAGTAATGCTAAGCCTTTTAGGCAAAAGCAAAGACCTATTAATCCTACCTTGGCCTCAAAAATGCAAGAAGAACTAATGAAGTTAAGAGATGCAGGGATTATCAAACCAATTAGATATTCATCTTGGGTATCAAATTTGGTGCCTGTGAGAAAGAAAAATGGAGATATCAGGTTATGTGTGGATTTCAAAAATTTGAATGTGTCTTCATTAAAGGATAACTACCCATTGCCAAATATGGATGCCATGTTACAGAGGGTGACAGGCTGCGAGTTAATGTCTATGATGGATGGGTTTTCAGGTTATAACTAGGTCATTGTTAAGGAGTCCGAAAAATTTAAGACAACTTTCACTAGACCTTGGGGAACTTATGTTTATGTGAGAATGCCTTTTGGTCTAACAAATGTAGGGGATACTTTCCAAAGAGCTATGGATGTGGCATTCTTAGATTTTATTAACTTATTTTTGGTGATTTATCAGGATGATTTGACAACATATTCCAAGAAAGAAGATGACCATTGTGAACATTTGAAGAAAGTATTCTATGGAGCATTGGAATATGAAATTTCCTTAAATCCAAAGAAGTGTGATTTTGGAGTAAAGGAAGGGAAGTTGTTGGGACATATTGTTTCTAAAGATGGGGTCAAAATTGATCTAGAGAGGGTAATTGCAATAGATAAGGTCCCACAACCCCGAAATGTCAAGGGAATACAATCTTTCTTTAGACAAATCAATTTCTTAAGGAGGTTCATAACAAATTTTGTTGAGATAGTTCATCTTATTTCCAAGATGCTTAAGAAAGGGGCCAAAGTTGAATGGGAAGAAGAGTCAATATAGGATTTCTAGGCCATTAAACAAGCTATAAAGAAAGCTTCTGTGTTAAGAACCCCTGATTTTTCCAAACCTTTACAAATTTTCTCATTTGCTTCATTCCACACAATTGCAGCTGTGTTATTACAAAAGAATGTTGAGGGTTTTGAACAACCTATAGCCTTTTTCAGCAAGTCCTTGCAGGATGCAAAACTTAAGTATGACATAAATGAAAAACAAGCATATGCACTAGTAAAAGCAGTAAAAGTTATTAGGACATATTTGATGAGAGCTACCGTTATTTCCTATGTACCCAGTGTTGCTATGAAGGACATTTTTACACAACAGGAAGTGTCAGGAAGAAGATGTAGATGGATCAACATGATCCAAGAATTCAACATTGAAATCCAGATTACCAAGTTGGTGAGAGGACAAGGATTGGCCAAGCTTATGGCCCAAAGTAATCTGAAATAAAATCAGATAAATTTGCTTGAAGAAGAGGACAAATCACACATATGTGACATGGAACATTCTGATTGGTACAAAGGTGTGATCTATTACTTACAATAGATGAAATGTCCCGATGATTTGAATGAAAATGAAAACAGGACATTGAAGTTACATGCTATCAAGTATGTTATCATAACAGGAAAGCTTTGGTGGAGAAATGGAGAAGGTGTTATGTTAAAATGTGTAGACCAAAATCAAGCAAAAGAACTCTTGAATGACATGCATAGTGGAGTTTGCGAAGGGCATTATATGGCCAAAACTACTGTACACAAAATAATGAGGGCTGGGTTTTGGTGGCCTACTATTTTTAAGGATGCACACCAATTAGTGAAGACATGTGATGCTTGTCAGCGTTTCTCTGGTAAGTTGAAATTATCTGGTAACTTACCTTTAAAACCAGTTGCAGTACAATCTCCATTCCAACAATGGGGTATTGATTTTGTAGGAGAGATAAAATGTAAATCAAGTCGGGGCCATTCATGGATATTGGTGGCCACTGATTACTTTACCAAGTGGGTGGAAGCGATTCCAACAAAGAAAGCAACTAGTAAGGTGGTTATCGACTTCTTAATGAATAATATAGTGACTAGATTTGGATGTCCAAAGAAGATTGTGTCAGACAATGCAATGTGTTTTAGGTCTCAAGAATATATGGAAATCTATGAGAAGCATGAAATCCAAGTCTCTTACTCATCACCTTACCACTGAAAAGGAAATGGACAAGCAAAATCAAGCAATAAAATCTTGATGAATATTATCAAGAGAATCCTAGATCAAAATAAGAAGGCATGGGATTCTAAATTGAAATTAGCAGTCTGGGTAGACAGGGTAACTATGAAGAAGGCAATAGGTTGTGCCCCATTTGATTTAGTCTATGGGATAAACGTAAGGTTGGCCCAAAATAACCTGATGGAAATATATCAATTTGTCCAGATGTATGATAATGAAATAGATGATGAAATGCAGTTGAGAGTGGAAGCTCTCATAGAATTAGATGAGACCAGGAGGGAAGCACAGATGAAAAATGCCAAATTGCAGTTGCAGGTGAAGAATTTGTATGACAAGCAGAAAATTGCAAGAAGTTTCCAAAATGGAGATATGGTTTTGATGTGGAATGCCAAGTTGGAAGACAAAGGAAAACATGGTAAATTTAATGCAGTCTAGTTGGGTCTATTCCTGGTGAATAATAAGTGGAGGGAAGATTCATATTTCCTCAAAGAAATGACAGGTGATATTCTTGAATTGCTAGTTCATGGAGAATTCTTGAAGTTATACTTCATCTGAAGTATTTTTTTCCATGAACAGTAGTTTAGGTTTGTATATATGTTAGTTGTAGGTTTCCTTTTGGTTGGATTGTCTTGTCCGGAAAATCCTCTTTTTGGTTGTCTCTGAAACTAGTATGCTATACTTGATTTCTATTATTCTCACTTCATTCCAGTGGAATGAACGTCCCCAACTGGAGCCACTGATGGAGCCTCAAATTTTGTCCTTTGAGTTCCATTGTTATTTTTCCACACTAATGGTCTATTATGATATTTTGGAGAAACCTAGGGTTGGGGTTTTACTTTGCCTTCATGAAATCCTAATGTTTTATCTTAAGCCCTGGGTTGGATCTATTTTGTTGTTACCATTTTGAGGGAGTTTTTAAAATGACTTATGTCCCATTGAATTGTCTAGGCCGTGCCCGCTTTTAATAAATAATATTAAATATTTTGAATGACTTTATTATTTCCTAAGTCTAGGTCGGCCCGTGCCTCGTGTTTTAAGAACAACTTTAAGCCATCGTTTGTCGTTGGCCTAGGCAATGTCCCCTTCTCCCCTTTTAATAATTATTTTATTTTTTAGGGAGTGTTTTTAATGACCTCCGATCTTCTTATGGTTTATCTTGACCATTCCCCACAATCTCGCAATGACATCACCACTAGGTTTCAACTGATTGTGATATCACGGGCGAGTGCCACGTGTCTCAGCTGCCGATACCGAAAAAGGATTAATAAAGTGTTTAATATTTGTATCGAGTTTTAATACGTTAAAAGGTGGGTTACTAAAAGAGTTGTGAGATGCACATGCTCGAGATCGACAACGGTTTTTCAATCTTGATGAAAAGTTGCTCGATGGTTATGTTTGGTGCTGCTGACTGCTATGAGTGAACATGATCATCAATGATGGGAATCAACGGTTGCCTGCCATCGCGTGATCCAAAGATGTAGGGTGTTTAGTGATTGTGATATCACGGGCGCGCGCCACGTGTATCCCTTTGGAGCTAAGTATTGTGATGGGCCCTCGACATTGACATGGAGATTACATCAGCCTTTTTGAAGGTGGCCATTCGATGATTTGACAAAAACAAAAGATCGATGGTTGAAGTTTAAATTCGCATCAAATGCGACTGGAGCCGTTGGCGCGACATGCAAATGGGCTTTAATGGCGGATGAGACATCTACTAGCTAAATTAAATTGACATAAAGTATTTGATATCATTCTATCTTCACCACAAAAGCATTCAAGCATTTTTGAAGTGGTTCAGAGCCAAAGATAAAAAATTTCAAGCAATCACAGCGAAAGTTTTGTTCTCTGCAAGGCGCAAAATCCCGTGAGTTACTTTCTGTATCACTGGTTTAGTTTGACTGTGATTCTTGTGAAAGGTTGTAGTGTGATGGTCAGGGGGTTGTTGATTATTGTTATAAGGTTACTAGTTCATTTGAATTTTTGGAAATTGCATAAGTGTGTTGTAATTTTGTTTTTTGGGTAGCCCTAGTTTGTTCGAGAATTTGAATTTTAAGAAAGCCCTAGTTGTTTGAGATGGCACCGAAGAAAGCACTCTGG
The DNA here is from genome assembly GCA_007115665.2 of Sequoiadendron giganteum. NCBI lineage: Eukaryota > Viridiplantae > Streptophyta > Pinopsida > Cupressales > Cupressaceae > Sequoiadendron > Sequoiadendron giganteum. The sequence continues at coordinate 77,128,089 of VCHN02000014.1, read as the reverse complement.
CCATGATTATTTACAGAGGAATTTATATGATGAATTTTTGGATCAACTCCCATTATTGATAAATGACAGAAGGAGGGGTTTGGTTTTAATGAATGGAAAAACCCTAGGCGAGGGACTAGTATGCAAAGACTATAATAATGCAAATGCCAGGGTTCCAATGATCGGTCTGGAAATTTTTAGGCTATGGTATGGACAAAGAAACCTACCCCACCCCTTTTCTAATGGTTGGAGATACGACATGGGGAAACTAGCAGTGCCGAATGTGTTTCCTGATGTGGACCTACTCAGAGCAGCGACAACACGTTATGACCCGATTACAAGGGTAATTAGGGTTAATGATGGCGGGATTCTGCTGAGCATAAGTGTAATTGAAATCCAACAATTTTTTGATTTGAGCTAGTCTAGCTCATTCTTGGTCCAAATTGATTTTGAGGAGATGAAGCAGGAATATGCGAGGTCAAAACCTCTTTTTAGGTTAAAGTTACTTCCTCCTCACCTGGCCAGGGCAGGTAGTTCAACAACTCATATTAGCCCAAACGACCAAGAGCCTTTCAGGTTGAGCTATTTTTCCAACCACTTTTTGGCAACATTTCATTCATTGTGCCAGATTTTGGGATTCAACCCAAATACAATGATGCTCATTGCATATATGTTTATGGGGGCTCAAATTCAGCATCCCAACTTCTCCATGGTGTATGACTATGCATCTTTTCTCGCAGAAAAGATACATGATGGTTTGTTGAAGTTGCTTGTGAGGGATGTTAGCACTCCTTTCTTTTGGTACTCCTTGTTAATGCATATGTTCCTGTACAAGAATGGCGACTTCTTCTCAGAGAAGATGGAGTTGAGGCAAGAGGTAAATGTAGAAAGTTTACCTGTACATGTGTGGAGTGTAGATTTATCTTACAATAGGGGAGGTGACAATTTTGTGGAGTTTGATAACTGCTTTGCCTCCAGACTCAGAGCTAGGTTGGTGGTAAATGTGCCAAGATTTCTTGAATATTTGCATGACTTCCTCCGATTGAAGGTGAGGAAGCCTAATTTAAAGGTTTTTCGCAACTGGTGTGACATCATGTTGTACCTCGTGAGCACTATCCTAAGGGTGTTTGGTTTCCAGGGAGCCCCTCACATTCTCCCATATAATGTACCATCAAGGATGGGATTTGCCGAGGTCATGTGGTAGCTAGGTTGTATTCATGAAGACAACCTGGCAGGGAGAGGAAAAGGGACTTTGTTCCCTAATTATATTGTTGTTTCAGATTTTGTCTTTTCCAAGGGAGGATGGGTCCACTTTGGAAGGTCTTTTGATGACTATCATTTGAAGAGTGGATCAAGGAGGCAACATGACCTTGAGGGATTCTTTGACTTGTTCAGGCAACGAATTAAAGGTGGAAAATTTGTACATGAATTCAACTTTCCTGTGGACCTAATCAGAAATTAGTTTGATTTGAATAGGAAGGAATTGAATAAAGAGAAATGGATTGCCTATGAGAAGTTTCTGGCCATGGTGCATAAAATGGATCCAAAATATGATCCATTAATGGAGTTTACTCCATTCCACAAGAGAATTACTTTCTTGTTGGATAATTTTAAAGAGATCATGGGCACCTTGATGACCAAGAAGGTCAATTTGGAAATGGACTTTGGAATCCAAAGACCAGAGGTGAGGCCTGAGGGAACAAGGCCAACTTATTAGGCCCCAGTTGACAAACCTCTATACAAGAGAAATAGGAATGATAATAGCGAGGAGGATGAGGGGGATAAGAAGGGACAAAAAATAGTGAAAGCATCATCACAACCAACCCCAAGGATTAGAGCACCTGGAGGGATAAGGATTATGGATCTAGATTTATCACCAAGAGGTGATCTTGCAGTGCTACCATCAGAGCCAAGCCCTAAGAGGTAAAAGATTGAGGAAACACAAGAAGCTCTAATGGATGAAATAATTGTGACTGATCAAGACATGCAGGTTGGTATCCCTTCCCCTCTTAGATCAACACAATTGGTGTTATCTGATATGGATATCAAGGGGCAGTGTGTACAAGATGCCAGGATGGAGGCCTGCAAGGCATTCTTAGATGATGATTCCTTTGTGAAGACTCTTGTATTCTTGCAGCTAATTTGGAAGATGAAATTGGAGGAATACCAGGATAAGTGCAAGAGAAGGAGAGAATCAAGACCTGATAGGTTTGAGAAGGAAAATGATCATGAGGTCAAGGCCGAATTAATGGAGGAATTCAAAAGCATCACTCCTAAGGAAGGAAGAAGACTTGTGACTCAAGCTGGTGTCCTAATTTTTCCTAAGTGGGACATAGCCGATGCTGTAACATTCAATGCTATCCTATAGTCCAAACATCCTATGCAAAATAGTGAAGAAGAGGTTAAGGCAACTTTGCAAGATTCTGCCTTCAGTGAGGAGTATGAAACTCTGGCCATATGGGCATTGGCACCCTAGGGAAGAAATCCAAATGTAACTGATATTAGTCCAAACCTAAGGGGAGGGATAATTATCAAGAGAGATTCTAAAAATTCAACAACATAAGCTACAAGCCTGGCGGTAAATGTGGCCAAATTGGCCCAGAAGACAGCCGAAAGAGAAGAGGCTGAAAAAAAAGCTTGATGGAGAAGTACAAAATAATAATTGGAGAATATAGTAGGATGTAGCAAAGGAATGTTGAGCTGAAATCTGAAGTAGATAGATTGAAATATGGATAGGCAGGAGAATCCTCCAGTGCTCCTGCTATCAAGGAATTACCTCCTACTTCAGGATCAGTCCCCCTAGTACTCCAATTGTTTCCACTCCAGGATCTCCCATCCAGACATCTGTTCTCAGTCCTACACCAGGGCTAGTTGAAGAAGAAGTTGAGTATTCTGTGGATCCCACCAAGAAGAAAATGTTGAATAAGATCACAGAATTACAGGCTGCCTTAAAGGCAAGTAAGGATGGTGCAACTACCAAACAAAATGAGGTGGTGGACATAGTTTTGAGGCATTTAAATGAGAAGGTGGATGGTAGATTACCATCTGTACATTCTTTGTATAATTTATTTTTGGATGTAATAAAAAATATCAATAGGGATCGGGAAATAGTTTTGCCTTTGGCTGAGAAGTGGATCCCTAGGGCCAATGCTCTAGATGTTATGTATAAGGCTTCTAGGTTTGATGCAGACAATAGGCCTCGGTCATTGAAGCCTACTCAAATCTTTGTGAAATCATTGAAGGGATTCCAGGCCCTACCTGATGATTTGAGTAGAAGAATTAGGGAGCTGGTAAAGAGCTTTGATGACTGGAGTGATACATTTTTGCCAGACATCACTGATGCACAAGGAAATATTAAGACATTGCAGCAGTGGAAGGAAAGGGCAAAAGAAGTTATTAATGTACAAATCAAATTGATTTGTGATGATTTTGATTATGACTTGTTGGTAAGTAGTATGGACAAAATAATTAATACCGACACATTCTTAGAGTCTTTTGAAAGAGAGGCCAATCAAGTTGCAGTGAAATACACACCTTATAATATTAAGGTGAATGAGGTGGTGAATTTTGACTGGCCAACGGATGAAGATTATCAAAAATGGGTGGACAAGTACTTAACCGAAGAGGAGTAAAATGGCGTCTACTTCTGACAACTAACAACTCAGCAGTTATGGTTATAACTGATTATGGTTTTGTCTCCATTGCGGTTTTTTGGCGTAGGTTTTGAGGTTTGGAAAATGCAGTGGCTATTCCCTAATGAGTGGAATTAACAAGAAGATGCTCCGGGACTTGGCGATTGTAATCATATTTTTGAAATGTCACAAGGTGGTCCAATTGATTGGTGACGTGTATTTTCTGGCCTGATACTTGTTTGCTCCTTCATTCTCTATAAGAAGGATTTCAAGGCCAGAAATAGGGGTTGGCAAGTTAAATATTTTGAGGTCGAGTCTAGGCATAGTTGTAGAGCAAGTTGTAAAGCATGATTGTTTCAGTGTAAATAAAATTTAGGTTTTATGTCAATCTGTAGTCGGGTTTTGGGTTTATGAAGGTTTGATGTTTCATAACAGTACTAGAATTTGAGTTATAATGATTCATTTCAAGCTCATGTCTCTCCTTTGTATAAGCATATCATAATTTTGAATAATATAATCAAGGGTTATTGCGTTCATCTCACTGTTGTGGTGTGTATGACTTCCATTTTGGCTTTAATTCAAAGAATTAATTAAAATGCTTGATTGGAGTTATAGATGGATATGTTTATAAAGGGATTTGGTAAGAAGTATTGGGTTAGGATATAAATTGATGATGTTGTAAGGCAATTGTTGTCAGAGATCTTATATGCTATGTGTTTGAACCTGTCATGGAATTTTAAATGTTTGTGAACTTGAATCCTCAATGGTATATGGTACTGGTCTAAATCCTATGTGTGTGTGAGGTTCTGTGTCTTTTTGTCTCTACTTAGAGTTTGCTACCAAATTGCAAATTAAATGACTATTTTAAGCTGTGAAATATTTTTGTAATCATCTCATGCTCCAAGTAGTTGGTATTACTGATGAAAATCCAATTCAATTCAGTATTATCCTATTCTATTGAGCTACTAAATGGGATTATTTGTTAATTGTTAATGATTTTTTATAGGTTCGGTGCAAAGATTATAAACACGTTTTAGGGATCACCCTCCTGGGTTTTGCATAGCCCAAAGTGTAGGAGGTTTATTGTTAAAATCCTCATCAGTTGGTCCAGGTTCTTCGAGCTCCCCTCGATTAGAATTGGAAATTCTATAGGTAGAATAGAAGATAAACTTGGTTACAATAAAAACAACCAACAACATCTCATAAATTTACCAGAGACCAACCCGATACAACAAGCTACGATCATGTGTTGTGACATCTCTTATATGACAACGTAGGAGTGATAAAAGGAGATTGCTGATAAACCCTACGAAATTATAATATTGTCATGTAAAATCTTACATCTTTTCTATCTCTATCTACTCTAAACATGCCAAACTTTGAATTCTTAAAATAATTTTGAATTCTAAATCTAAGGACGTTAGTGTGACCTCCTAGACAACAGTTTGTCTTTAGGATGATAGTGTACGAGGAGGACACTAGCACAAAACTATCCATTGGATGAATGTATGGAGTTTTGGACACAAACACGGGGTCCCAAAAATCAATGCATGCCAAGGATGCCTATGTTGCTCTAAATTTTCCTACTGAAATTAAAAACATAAAATCAAAGAAAAATTGGATTCTTTTGGCCTACCTTATCGAAGGGCTCATTTCTCTCTATGGTGGTGTGAAGCTCCTCTACGCACATGGCCTAAACTCTCATTGGCGAGGCATTTTTTCTAAATCTCTATAGAACTCTAAGCAAAAATCCTCAGTGTGAATAGTGAAAATGACTCTTTTGAGGCTCACCTTGTGAGTATAGAGTCAAATTTTTGCCTAATTTTGAATTTTTTTATGGCTATTCGGATTTAACTACCTTCCTATTTTTACCCTCCTAGCCGAGGAAAAAAAAAAGGGGCATATATTCACATCTTTATCAACATTTTCTTCCGACTCACTAACATCTTCGTAAGCATTCTTCTCGTTGAAGTAACTTCTACTTTTGGAATTGACATATTTTTATTTTACAACACCCAAATTTTCACATCGGATGTTGTAGGTTTTTGCTAAGCATTGAAGGCATCATTCATGTCGACCTTTGCGACCTCTATAGTATCATTTTTCAAGGAAATTAATGCACTTCTTGTATTTAATATTTTACATCTTTTTAGCTACTTTAGTGTAGCCGATCCATTTGAATGGTCAACTCACTAAAGTGGGGGGAAAATGTAGTGTTAAAAATTATACCTTATGCCAATTTCACACTTATGCATGGTGCTCAATGCATTTATGAAAAAATCCATAATTGATATTTCATGATTCGATTGAGCATGGATGACAATTATGAAGTATTAGTTGCATGTGGTTGGAATTTCAGATAAAATTGGTTGAATGGGAGCTTGACACATAGATGTCTACGTGGTGCATAAACGTTCTAATAAAATCTGAGATTTAAATGAGTATTTTATACAATCTATTTATGATGCATTTCCCAATGCCCAAACATGATTGTAACAACTATCCCACCTAGTCTATGAACAAAACTTGATTTTCTCTCTCATTCTTTATAAGTGGGAGGGACTTTTGGACTTGGATCTCTCTACTTCTCTCTCTTAACCGGTTTTTTTCAAAATACTCTCATGCCTTGGATACTTGCAACACCAAAGATTCCTCTTACTTATGATCATGTCATGTCTATCATCTCAAGAGATGGGCCACAACTATTGGTAATAATCTCTTGCTTTTCATTTAAACAATCTCGTTGATTATCATATCTATTTGATCTCATCTAGCATATTTTAACCATGATAGGGGTTCTCCTCCACAACAAGGTTTGTTTCTATCATACATTTATTTTATTTTTATGTATTCCAATCTTGTTTGGTTGTCCATGGAGGTAGAAAAACCAAAGCGGGTATTTAACTGAGACAAATTGATGGGCTATATAATTGGCAAGTTTTCTATTATTATTTCATACGTTTTATCATTACTTTATGCTAAACTCTAAGATATTACTAAGACCTTTCATATACTTTTAAACAGTTTTAAGCATATGGAATGGAAACATGTTATGTTAATATGTGTATGTATTATTTATGAATGTCCATGAAGTTTAGTAGGATTTTATGTTTAAATTATAGTTGTTAATATTGAGAATGAATTTGGAAAATAAGACTAACATTTATAGTGAGACATTTGTCAACTTGTAGCATAAGGAATATAGTTCGTTGAAAAGGAGTCAATTGATTGTAGTGTGACCACTTTCAAAGGAATATGGAGGTGATCATTTAATGATCAATCCATGAATCACTGAGCATTACTTGTATCTTTCAATAAGACAACTGGGGGAAGTCTATTTTTAATAGGAATATGAATTATAACAGAGCTATTCTATTGAGCACATTTTTTGTTATAAATGGTTAAACTTGTTGGGCATAGAGTCCTTTTTTAATTTTCAAACTCCTATTTTAGTAGTTATTACTTTCTATTTTGAGACTCATTCCTCTTCCTATTCTCGAGGAAGAGTTGACACATGTTATTTATTTTGTTTTTAATTCATAAATAATTGGACTCCCTTGTAGACCCTATATAGTGGGAAACCTTGTCAAGGAGGAGATCTAGTGATAGAATTGTAGAAGATCATATATGCATTATTGAATAATATTTCCAAAATATTTCTTGTTAGATTTTATGTAACAATTCTATGTTTGGAATGCAATAAAGGAGAATTGAGGTACTGCCTAACCACTTCAATTTAAGTTATTATATTAGAATATGTATTGTGAGTTTAATTAATAGTTTCTAGTTTATGTGACTGTGGATAAATGTGTTGTAATTCTTGAATCTAAATCTATAAATTGATGTTTTATTTCATACTCCGGAGGTTAACTAAGTTAGGACACACTACATCATAATAGTTAGCTAGTTACAATCTTAATCATTAGGTACCCATAACAAAGGTAGTAGTTTATATTCTTTACTCTATTTTGAGAAGTAGCAGTTTCTTATGATTTGAATCTTTTATTGCATTTGTATGTGTTTTATTTGCCTATACTCAGTTGATGTAGGATGTCCAAAATCCATGAATGCATATACATTGCCAACATTATATGAAGTTTATGATCCCCTGGTTGATGATTTAATGTATCCCCTATGAATGATGAACTAATTATTTTAGGGATCCCCAAGTTCATTAAATTGTGTGAATAACCATTAGCAACAAGTTAATTAGGAATTAGAGGAAGCTCAACATTTTTCTTGCCGTTGCGGGGATGGTGCTAAGTTCACAATTCTTTTGTATGTTTTAAATTCTTTCCAAGATTTCATAGGATAGAAAATTTTATTTCATTAGGGTAATTAGGTATCTAGCCATCACCAAAAACTATTTACCAACACTATGAAGGAATCATTGATTAAAAGAGTCAAAACCATTACATGTAGAGGTAGAGAGATTCTTTGGGAAGGTTTCTCTCCTTGGTACATGAAGCATTTGAAGACACTGGTGGACAAAGAAAATTGATTGAGGGAATCAATGAAGACGAATTGTCCAGGTTAAATTGGCAATGACACAAATTATGGAGGAGACTTCCATAATACATTTTAACATCATGGCTGAAGAGGCCATGGATAACCCAAGAGAGAATGTGATGTTTGAATTCTCGATAATTAACCAAGAAAGGGAAACTACTCAAAAGAATATACCTCCTTCAACATTGCCCATTTTCTATGGACTAGTTACAGAGGATCCATACACCTTTCTTTTTTAGTTTGATTTGTTGTACCAAAGCTACGAATCTACCACAAATGCTCACTAATTCAAATTATTTCTAGCTACATTGAAAGATGTTGCTTTGCGTTGGTTCATGGGGTTGGGAAGGAATGTTGTTCGCAACTAGGAGATAATGAAGACAAAATTCTTGAAGAAATACCATGATTATTGCAGAGGCACATATAGAAAGAGGGATGACATATTTAGGATGTCATAGAGAGAAGATAATACATTTGAAGATTATGTTGAGAGGTTTCAATTCTATCTCAAGAAATCACATCAAAATAGACTTTTTGTTGAATCCTTAAATTGATATTTTTAAGAGTACATGAAGATATTATGGATACTTTAATTCTCATTGGAGTAGGAGACATCTCTCAACTTCCCTTTTATGAGATTTGTAAGGTGTGCAGAAACTACTTTAGATTCATCAATAAAATTGTTAGAATTGGATATGGAGATAGCCACCCAAGAACTAGAGGCCAAATGGAAAGCACAAGAGAGAGAATATGAATATGACAAGAATAAACTATATTCTTATCAATTATGATCTAATGTGATATTGTGTTGTACAATTTAGTAGGTACCCCTTGGTTATATAGCCAAGGTGAGATACAAGATGTCATAATATTATAACAAGTGTCTTAATCATATGACATGAGACAACTTATCACATCTACCTAGGTTCACATGTGTTATAAGTCAAAAGATAAGATAACAAATAATGAGAACTAACACCTTCTAGAAAGATTCCTTCCTAGGACCTAAGTAAAATTAACATGTGAATATCCCCTAAGTCCCTAGTAAGTGAAATAACTAGGTACAAGACATTTATTCACACCAATAAAAACCAAGGGTGACATAACCTCTTCTCTCACCAAGACATCTACTAGAGTTTCAAGGGTAGAACTTAGCAATCTCATATCAAATAGGAAGGGGGACATCATTATCCACTTGGCTACCCAACTATACACCCTCCGTATCAAGAAGAATTAGGAAGAAGTAGAGGCAACCCCAATAAAATTATATCCACACTATCACCAAAAGAGAATCAATTACAAATGCAAAAAGTTGGCTAGCATCTTTGAAGATAAGCAAGGGAAGATAGAGTTTTACACCCCAGAGGATGAAGAAGGCCAAGTGTTTTACATTGCTTAATACAAGCCATGAAAACCAAGAAAAGGTAGATATACAATATGTCACTTCTAGGTAGTAATTCAAAATTTTCAAATTCGAACTCTCATCCTTGGACTAATGTATAAAATCAATCATGGCCAATGACCCAAGCCTATAATTGGACTAAAAAAAATGGTATGTGGAAACCACAACATAACCAAGGTCAAAACTACAATAACCAATGTCCACCCAACAAAACCAATGGCCATAACAATGGCATAAAGGTCAACAATGATAAAACCAAAACTCAAACTACCTGCAACCACAATAGACTTCACAACCATAAAAACCTACCATAATGTCAAATCCAACCATGGCTATATTATCACAACCAAGAGCACATAAATTTCCAAAACAATCTACACCTAACCCCAAGAATAGGCCTATTCAACAAGCTTATAATAATGACACCATCCAATACCCTACCTATGGGGTTGAGGCAAGTGATGTTCACTTCTATTCATGGAAAATGCTAGTCGGGCCTTCATCTCCTCACATCACAGAGCTAAATGATGAGGAACTCCCAGCAAACACTATAGACAAGAAACCCAAGGAACCTAAAAAAATTAGGTTAAACCAATCAACATAAGTCTAGAACTACCATTCTATGAAAGACTAACTATAGAAAAGCATCATTTTGAAGTTGAATTTGACCTATTAGAACAACTCAAAGATGTTTGTATAAAAATTCCCCTAATACAGGAAATTAAACAAGTGTAAATATATACAAAGATAGTGAGAGAGTTATGCCATAAGAATCAAGGTAAAAAATGGAAGGACCCTTAGACTATACATTTTTTAGGAGAACTTACAAATATAATGTTAGGAAACATAGTTGTCCTTAAATATGCAGACCTTGGGAGCCTTGTGGTAGATGTCCAAATCAATGGAACCCTCATCAAAAAAACCTTAATTGACCTAGGAGCAACCATAAATGTGATGACAAAGGAAATCATGAAGCAATTATAGTTAATGGAGATCCAATGTACACCTATTATGTTACAATTAGTAGACAGGTCAATAGTAAACCAAAGGGAATTATAGAAGACGTGGTTATCACATTAGACTCATGGGAATACCTTGTAGACTTTATGGTGTTACAACCTAAATCGAATCTTGTAGGCTACCCCTGAATCTTAGGGAGACCTAGGTTGACCACTACTAATATATTTATTGGTTGTAGGTATTGAAATATGATCATTTCCAATGGAGATGTAGCAAAAAAACTAATCTTTTACCCACCTGCTCAGCCACATATAGATTTAGACAAAACTGTATGGCCTACCCTAGATGAGGATGATTAATACTCATTACAAACATTAATGACTATTAAACATAGTCCTATGTTGGAGACCCAAGATGAATATGAAACACTTATAAATATTATGTAAAACTCTTATGGCAGGGACTCATAGCAATACAACTATCTATCACGCTTGCATAACCCTTTACAAAATATAATCCCTACCAATGCATCCAAGTCTATCTCTCATATTTTTAATATATTACTACCCCATAATTGTAGTCCCAATATAATAGGCCTTTATAGTGGGCCTTGACATTGCCTCTATTAAAACATCAACCATGACCATAGAGATTACACAGAGTAGGACATTAAATGTAAACAATCAATTAATAGCTACACAATAGTCTTCATTGTTAAATGGGTTGAAAGCAAATGCAATTGCATTTTCATGGTATTATCATGACACAAAAGGAATAGATCCTAACCTATGCATGCAAAACAATTACATTAATGAAGGCTACAAACTGATGAGGCAACCTCAAAGAAGAATGAACCCAACTGTGTGTGATATAGTTAAGCTATAATTATAAAAGTTACTATATTTAGGGTTTATTTATCTAATATCTGAAAGTCAATGGGCGTCTCCATTAGTAATTGTACCCAAAAAGGGAGAAAAATGGAGAGTATGTGTTGATTATCAAGAGTTGAATACAACAACTAGAAGAGACCACTTCCCTCTTCCATTCATTGGTCAAGTGCTAGTTTCATTAGCAGAGAAAAATTATTGTTCCTACTTGGATGGGTTTAGTGGGTATAACCAAATAAAATAGCTCCAAAGGACCAAGACAAGACAAAATTTACTTTCCCTTGGGGTACATATGCCTATTCTATCTTATTATTTGGGTTATGTAATGCCACTACCATATTTCAAAGGGAAGTCTTAAGTATATTCTCAAATTTTGTTCATGATTCAATGGAATTTTACATGGATGAATTTACAACATATGGGAATACTTATGAAGAAGCATTGGCCAATTTGAAGAAAGTACTACAAATTTTTCAAGATCACAACCTTTTTGTAATTCATAAAAAAATGTTTCCTGATGACTAAAGGAGTGGTCTTGGGGTACTTTGTGTCCGACAAGGGGATACAAGTATACCCAAACAAGATTGAAGTGATCTCCACCCTACCTATTGCTCATAAACAAAAAATATCTAAAGCTTTCTTGGTCATGCTGGTTACTACAAGAGATTTATTCAATATTTTAGTAAAATTGTAACACCACTATTTGTTCTCTTATCCAAGGATGTCAAATTTGACTAGAACCCTACTTTCCAAAATGCCTTTGAAGCCCTTAAATAAGTACTTACTAAGAATCTAGTCTTGAGAGTACCAAAATGGACAATACCTTTTCATATACACACTAATGCATCTGATTTTTTAATATGAGTTGTCTTAGGAAAAAAATAAGGGAACTTAGAATATGTTATCTATTATATCAACAAAAATATTCAAGGTGCAAAGATGAATTACATAGTCACTAAAAAGGAAATATTGGCAGTGGTCTATGCTATCAATAAGTTCAGACACTACAGCATAGGATACTCTATATTCATTCACACAGGCCATACAACAATCATATATCTAATGAATAAACTAGTAGTTGGAGTTAGACCCGTGAGATGGATATTTCTACTCCAAGAGTTTTATATTACAATTGTGGATAAATCAAGAAAGGATGATGTAGTAGAAAAATTTCTCTCATGAATACCAACAAAATTAATAGAGGATATTGTGGATGATTCATTTCTTGATGAAAAATTATTTTCCCTCTCTATGAATACACCTTGGTATGCAGACATAGTCAATTATCTAGTTGTAGCGAAAACACCCCCACATCTCCCACCAATGGAAAAGAGACATCTAGTTGAGAGAATTTTTCCTTATTCATGGGTAGCTAGATATCTATTCTATATAGGGTTTGCTAATATAATGAGAAGGTGCATCAGGGAGGATGAAGTCTATGAAATTTTGAAGGCATTTCATGAAGAACCTTATGGAGGAAATTTTGTAGCTAAAAGAATAGCTCTCCAAATCTTGAACACTGGTTACTATTGGCCTACACTTCACAAGGATGTAATCAAGTACACAAGAAGGTGTTACAAATGCAAACAAATGGGATGACATATTGAGATAGATGCGATGCCATTTCAACCACAACTAGTCATTGCCCCCTTTGATAAGTGGGGACTAGATTTTATTGGTCTATATAGATTACCTTACAAAATGGGTAGAGATCAAAGCTTTAAAATTTTCTAGAGATGGAAATGTTTCTAATTTTCTTCATGAAGATATCTTTACAAGTTATGGTGTTCCTAGGGAAATAGTAACAGATCAAGGGTCTCAATTTACATCAGATCTGATTAATAAATTGGTACAAGAATTTGAGATCAAACAAAAAAATCTACATCTTACCACCCCCAAAATAATGGGCAAGTGGAGGTTACCAATAGGGAAATACAGAGTATTCTTACAAAAATAGTACTCCACAAGAAAGATTGGGTAGCAAGGCTACCTAAAGCAGTTTGGGCTTACAAGACAACCAAAAAAATTACAACATGCTTCACACCATATGAATTGGTGTATGGAAAGAAGGTTGTACTTATAATTGAGTTTGACTACAAGACTTTTAGAACAAACAATACAATTAGGAATGGATATATCGGAAGTACAGAAGGAGAGGTTGCACAATCTCAATGCTTTAGATGAGATATGAATGGAAGCAATTCATCATACTGAGATTGTACAAAAATAGAGGGTGCGGTGGTATGATCAGTTTGTCAAGACAAAATAGTTTAACACCGATGACTAGGTTATGTTTTATGATTCTAGGTACAAAGACCAGAAGGGAAAGTTGCAAACACGATGGGTAAGTCTATATCAAATACAATATGTTTTTCCCAATGGAGTAGTTCAACTAAAAACTATTGATGTTGTAAGGTTTTCACTCTTAGTCAATGGCCATTGATTGAAGTTTTACAAAAATCCACTACAAAAGGATTATTTCTTCCACACTCTTCAACATCAATTTGAACCCAAATTACATGATCCATCACTAGAAAAAAACACTACATTAGATGAAGTATTAGTAGACGAGCCATCCAAATTTCCTACTAATATTTCTTAGGTAACATTGTAATACTTATCATATGCACACACATTCATAGGTGACACTCGAGAGCCTTTATTTTTTTGGACCTACAACAAAGCTCACAAGACCTACAACAACACACATCGAGACACACCATTTACACTAGACTTGTTTCTTCAGCTTCTTGTAGCACTTACCACATTACATTTCATCCATGCTTGTAGCACCTGCTATATACTTTCATATCATGTAGCTTGTTCATACCATTACATGTAGCCACTACTACTTACTTTCATATAAACTGTACAATGCAACAAATCCCACTCTTCCATCATGTACTTTCCACAACCTTTCATTCACCACTCACCATTCTTTTTCGTATGCTATGCCTCATGCTAAGTTACTTTTTCATCCAGGACCACTCACAAAATTTCACCATCAACTCCTATTATTTCAAATATTTCACCATGTTGCATGGAAACGTTCAGTCATCTTCACACACACCAAATTTTACTTCACAACATGATAACATGTACTTCTCGTATTAACTACCTATAATTGACATTTAAGCTTCCTAATTTCATATGCATTTGTAATTCATACAAATATTTGCAACTTCATGTTTCATAATTCCAATGCTCAATATTTATTATCCCTGACCCTTCCATACCTACTATTTGAGGAAAAATAGCATCATTAAGTTGGAGGGAGGGGTATCCATAAGGTCTTTAATGTTTTCAAATTTTCTTGCTTATCATAAAGAAACAATAGTATTCAAAGAAGTATCCAGAGTTGAGAGGAGGTTATTCAAGAATAATGTAAGAGAGTTTAGTAGAGGTTATTCAAAAAAAGAGTACATTAGAATAAAGCAACATAATTGGTTGAATTATAATGGGAGGGGATATTATGAGAAGAGAGCTCACAACTCACTGATGTTAAAAGATAAGTAGTGCTTGTAAATATTCCAGTAGGTGGGTTGGCTAGACTATTTTATCAGGCTTATAGAGTATAATGAACAAATGACCTAACAATTTACAAATACTTTACAAAATGATGAAGCCATTATAAGGGGACTAAGGTTTGATGCCTCAGAATTAGCCATAACATAGGTATTAGGGCTACCAAGAATTGGAGAAGAATTCCCAGTAAGGGTAGATGCAATTTCCACCATAAATGAGTTCTCATTACTTGGAGAAAATTTGTATTCTTCAGCACAAGGTATGAAACACCTTTCTTTACCTTGGCTATGGGATTTAATTGCTTCATTTATTGTTAGATACTTGACCTGCGATGGCAGGTAGTCACTATTGTATACTATACATTTTAAGATCCTTAGACATCTGTGCCATTAGAGAATGGTGAATGTACCTAATTTTTTGTATAATTTACTAAAGAGAATATTAGTTGAGTATAAAAATAAAAGGAAACAATCCACTCTTTCACATTTTTGTTTAGTCACTTTACTGATTAAAATAATCCTTAGATTTAAATTCCCTAACATATCTTCAGAGGATTTTCTAACCAACAACAATGTTAAAAAAAAATTTCTAAGAAAAAATGTAGAAGAAATGGGTGAAGAATAAGAAATAGGAGAACCTTCCATGGTTGCAATAGAAGGAGACATACCCTCTAGTTCCCCTATTGCATCACCTACCCGTAGCATAGAGGAACCTAAAGAATAGAAAGAGCAGGAAACTTAACCTGCAGATTTTGATAAACAACTCATAGAAAAAGGGGTTACAAAAACCCTTACTTCCACAAATATATATTCTAAGCCAAAGAAAAGAAAAGGTGTGGCCTCTAATTCTAAACCTATGAAGAAAAAGAAAAATCTTACACCATCAAGAAGGCAATCACATCACCTGAGAAGAAAAGGGCCTATAAAAGTGAAGGATAAAATGTTAGCTTTGGAATTATTTGTCATTGATGTCAGATTTAGGTGATTGGTGCTCTAATATTGTCACAATTGTCATTCTACTTTGATGTTCTTCTTGGTGAATATTTGGTTG
The DNA here is from genome assembly GCA_007115665.2 of Sequoiadendron giganteum. NCBI lineage: Eukaryota > Viridiplantae > Streptophyta > Pinopsida > Cupressales > Cupressaceae > Sequoiadendron > Sequoiadendron giganteum. The sequence continues at coordinate 77,112,145 of VCHN02000014.1, read as the reverse complement.
AAAAATTTGTCTTACTCTTGTCTAATGTAGATGGTGTCAAGGGGCATTTGTATTCCTTCAAGGCCTTTTGAAATGTTTGTGTTTATTTATAAATTACAAAGGTATCAATCACAGTTGCATTTGATTAGTAACCTACACTAATAGGTTAAAGGTGCTTGAGAAAAGGTTTGAAGGGAGTTTATATCATTGTTTCAACCGACCCCTTCTAGGGTTACTAGTTTAGCAAGGTAACATTATTTGGTTTGTAAAACATGTATCAAGTATAATGTAAGTTGAAGAGCTTGGTGTATATAGCAACAAACTTAGGGTTTGATACTTGGGAATGAACGTTGTGAGTCGAAGCTTGGAAAGCAACAAGTTTTTAGTGATAGTTGTAAGTTTCTTTTAGTTGCAATTTGAAAATGACCAAGGTATGGCTTTATCAATGTTTTCCAGATTATTAATTGTTATTTATATTAATTGTTTGTGCTCAACATATGGTTAAGCTATGTGATGAAAGTTCAAGATCACAAGACTCATTCAGTTGTTTGTTGAAAGACTATGGTTATTATGATGCCTATATAGAAGTGACATAGTCACTATGAAGGGGCTCGATGAAGATGTAATTTACTCTGTAAAGAGTCATTATTGTGTTTATGTTGAAAGATTTGATGAACAATTTATTTTTAAATTGTGAAGCACTTCATAGTGCTGGTTGTATTTGCAAACACAAATAAATAGATTCTTGAGTCTCTAATGAAAATGAGACAATCAAGAAATGATTTATAATGAAACAAAGATTATACTTTGTCCTTTTATTTTCAGAATCATTTTAATGTGAGAAGATTATTTGTCAGTGAGGTAGTTGCTAACATGAAAAGCTAGTGAGGCTATAGCAACATCAAATTCCAATGAGAGTGTAACCAGTGAGGTTTCTTGGTTAGACAGTGAGGCTGTAAAACTAGCTAGTGAGGCTCTGTAATAAGTGAGATTTTATTAAGCCAGTGAGGTAATATTTTTCGAGTGGGTTTTTCTCCTTGTAAAGGGTTTTCCACTCATAAACATTGTGTTATGGTGCCTTTAGCTTTTGTGATCTAATTATGTTCTTTATGTTCATTCAAGTTAGATAGCTTTGCATGCATAATGCTACACTTGATAATTGAATAGTTTTGAAACTTGCATTCTACATGTTCAAATTTGGGAAAGATTAATTTAAGATTATTTTAATCTATCATACCATTGATTCACTCCCCCTCTCAGTGGTATTATACTCAAACATAAAAAACAACAAGAAAATTTTGTGATAGAAAGTGACACAAATTTTGATATAAATATACCTGATAGTAACACAAGAACACCAATTTCGTAGCCTTTGTATATGAGTAGCACTTTTGATTTAGATTCAAAAGATATTTTTATGGTTAAAAATAAAAACAAACCTCTAAGAAGTCTTATTTTAGAAGATAGGTTTGTACCATTAGAGGAGGTGGAAGAAGAAAAGTTCTTGGAAAAGGAATAATTTTTTTTGGAAAGGAAGAATTCAAGCAAGGAGAAGGAAGACTTACATAGGATCAAAGATTTAGAAGAGTAACTTAGGATTTACCAACAAAGGGAGACTACTAGGGATGCAAGAATCGAAGAATCAAAAGAAAAATTACAAAAATTTGAGCAAGGGTCAAGGTTAGAAGCATTGGAACAAATTTCTATAGTTGAATTGAGTAGAAGGGCTTGAAACCCTAAGAACCCAACTGAATATCTAAGAACACCCATAGCTCCCACTATGGTAACACTCGATATTGAATTGTGGAATAAGACAAGGTATTTTTCTTAGAAACAAAGAGATTAGGAAAAGGAGAAAGCATAATTAATGTGAACACATTCCATAAAAGCAAAAGACATATATCAAGAAATTGAAAGTAAAAATAGATGAATTGATAGATAAAACAATTCAATTAATGAGGTGCAGACCTTCTGCCAAGGTGTACACTCTATTTTTGCAAGAAAAAAATATTTGTTTTCAATTTACCGAGATAATTAGTGACCTACTTGTAGCTATAAATTCACCAACATTTTTTTTAGAAGTTTTCCAACAATCTACACCAAAAATACAGAATCAATTGTGTGATTTTTATTTACACAACTTGATTCTCCTTTTTGAGACTAATTGGAATCCACTTATATTTCTTGGGGATATTCAAATCAAGACCTTAGCTTCTTATATTAGAAATGAATATCTTCAGGGAAAATTGTGTCAGGAATACCAAGAAAGGGAAAAATCATCCCCTCTTCAATTGAGGTAAGAAGCAATAGATCCAAATGCAATGGTGGACCACTAGATATACCTCATAGAAAAGAGGGGATTAGTAGTAAAAATAATGGAATGCAAAGAAAGAGACTACAAGATATTTAAGGAAATAACAACACTGACAATCAAGCAGGCACTTAAATTTTCCCAAAGTAGATGGAGAGAACTTAACCCAGAGCTTAAAAAGAAGGAACCTCACTCTGTTTTCAATTATGTGGTGCAGTTGGAAGATCACACAAGTACATTACAAATTCCTTGAAAAATGGAATTTCTTAGCTTCCTCTCACCTTTCATCCTCCTCTCCTCTTGTTCCCTATACCACATTGGAAAAGAATGAAGTGAGAGGTAGATGCAACAAAGAACAATAGGTGGGAAAAGATCTCAGACCAACAAGGTTTCTACTTGAAGCAGGGAAAAGGAGTGACCAAATTTGTAGATTATAGAGAGACTGCACTACAATATAACCTTCAACCCTAAGCTTTCTTGAGAAAAAGCAAGAGATATATTTTGGAGGAAATGATGTGCTATAGAATTGGCTAGCTTCTTGTTGCTATTTCATACTTTTTATCATTACTTTCTGCTAAACTCTAAGACATTACCAATACCTTTCATATAATTTTAAGTAGTTTAAAGTATTTGGAATGGAAACATGTTATGTTAATGTGTGTATGTATGATTTATGAATGTCCATGAAGTTTAGTAGAATTTTATGTTTTAATTATGGTTGATAATATTGAGAATTCCTTTGAAAAATAAGACTAACATTTGCAACGAGAAATCCATCAATCCATAACATAAGGACTACAATTCATTGCAAAGTAAGAGTCAATTGACTGTAGCACAACCATTTTCAAAGAATATGGAGGTGATCATTTAATGATAAATTTGTGAATCACCGAGCATAACTTGTATCTTTCAATAAGACAACTAGGGGAAGAAGTCTATTTTCAATAGGATTGTGAATTATAACAGAGTTGTTCTGCTAAGCATATTTTCTATTATAAATGCTTAAACTTGTTTGGCATAAAGTCTATTTTTTATTTTCATATTCATGTTTTAATAGTTATTACTTTTTATTTTGAGACTTGGTCCTCTTCCTATTCTTGGGGAAGAGTTAATATATGTTTAGTTTATTTTCAGTTCATAAATAATTGGACTCCCTCATGGACCCTATATAGTGGGATGCCTTGTTGGGGAGGAGATCTAGTGATAGAATGATAGAATATCATATGTGTATTATTGAATAGGATTTCAAAAATATTTCTTGTTAGATTTTGTGTAACAATTCTATGTTTGGAATGCAATAAAGAATAATTGATTTGATAATATGTTTTGCTGAGTAAGTGAGTGATTGATAAGATCTTGTGGAAGCAAAAACTCAAGAAAGGGCCACTTGAGGTGCTGTTGAACCACTTTAATGTAAGTTATTATATTAGATTATATCCATTGTGAGTTTAATTGATAATTTCTAGTTTATATGATTGTGAATATATGTGTTACAATTCCTAAATTAGAATTTGTAGATTGATGTTCTATTTCATACTTCGAAGGTTAACAAAGTTAGGATACACTGCAACATAATGGTTAGCTAGTTACAGTATTAAGAATTAGGTATATATAACAAAAATAGTAGTTTATATTCCTTTACTCTATTTTGATAAGCAACAATTTATTTTGATTTGAAGCTTTTACTGCATTTGTATGTGTTTTGTTTGCCTATACTTAGTTGATGTAGGATGTCCAAAATCCATGAATGCATATACATTGAAAGCACTATTTTAATCTTATGATCCCTTGGTTGATGATTTAATGTAGCCCTCCTATGAATGAAGAACTGCTTAGTTTAGGGATCCTCAGGTCCACCGAGTTGTGTGCATAACCATTAACACCAAGTTAATTAGGCATTAGAGAAATATCAACACATACCTCTATATAGCCCCCAAATTTTCCCCAATTCCATGTGTGTAGGTGCTAAACAAGGTCAACAAACAAAGGACTCCATTTTGGTATTTTTTAGGCTTTATCCATACAGATGATAATGCGGGTATGTAGATGTCCTCGGGGTAGGTTGGTGTCCAAGGTTGAGACTTCACCCAACTGGTATCACATTTTATATATTTCATACTTTTGTTTCTATAGACTAAATATTTTTCTCAGTCTGTATTTGTAAGTTATTTGAGATTTTTAGTTATATTTAAATCAACTCCTGTCAGGATATCTCATATCCTATAAGTCCACCATCATGAAACATCTATCGTAGAGCGTTTGTCCCTCCCTGATCCTCAACATCATACATAACCAAGGTCCCCACAAGCGGTATCCTCAATATCTGATAAACATCCTCCGGGGTCACTGTTATCTCTCCCGTTGACAAATGAAAAGTGCTGTGGTCGCTATGCCACCTCTTTGCAAGTGCTGTCAGTAGCCCCTGGTTAATCTGATACTGGGGCATGTCAATCAGTGAAGTCAAACTACACTAGTCTATAATGGAAAGGTCTGTCAGAGTTAGCTGTGGGATCATATCCCATATCCCTGGAAAGCACTCGCGAACCTGGAGGTTCCCTAATCCATCTTCTTAGAATAAAATTAAAACATCAAGTCAACAAATAATTCAATCAACCTATCAATCAAGCACATCATCTAATCAAATCAGCTTGCGTGAGATTCTAATCAAATCTTGAGGAGCACCTAACCTATCATTTGATTCTCATTTGTCATGAGATCGATCAATTAACCTATCCTATTCATCGTTCCTCACCTATCATGAGGATGATTATCAATCAATCAATCTATCTTGTCATCATTCCTCACCTATCATGAGGATGATCATCAATCAATCAATCAATCAACCTATCCTATTCATTGTTCCTCACCTATCATGAGGACGATCATCGACCTATCAATCAAAATTATCGTATCATCGACTGAAGTGATCATAAATCATCAAAATCTAGGAGGAATTCATCAAAATCATCAATTTTGGCTAGGTGCGCTGAAATAGGGTTTCTATGCATTGATTTACCAGATGCGCTAGAAAAACAGCTGGATGCGTCGGAACAGATTCTGGATGTGCTATTTCATCAATGCACTAGAAAATGAATTTTATGCATTGGAACATAGTCTCGATGCGTTGTTTCTCGAATGTGCTACATTATCAACCCTATGTGTGACTCTATCCTATGGATGCACTAATTTTTAGATGCGCTAATCTATGGACCTAATGCGCTAAAGCAGGTTATGTATGTGCTAATCTAATTATCAAGTCCTAACCTAATGAGATGCGCTATTATAGACTTCCTATGTGCTGAAGTGGGTACCCTATGCACTATTTCACCTACCCTATGCACTAAAACGTGGAATTCAAATTTTCAAAAGCATTTTAAAGCGGGAAGAACCACATTTTGAAATTCAAAAAATAGTTTTCGGGGTACATATCGGAGGTCCATATGCAACCGGACGCTGGTGGCGGAGAACTCGCTCAAATCGGTGTGTGTAGCATGGAATTCTGTCCATCTTTGCTCTGTAGGCTCCCAATTTTCAAAATGATTAAGTTACAAATGAACTTTTCTTTTACCCTTTTTACCCTTTTAAAGGTTAATTAAGGGGTAATTATGGTGGCATTTTATTTAATTTTTCAAAGGGGTCTTTTTCATCAACTAATCGACAATGTGGCAAAACTCTTCTAATTTTTGGGAGATAAATCAGGTCATCCTTATCAAACCTATCGATCATCAAAAAATCATCAAAATTTTCAAAAACCATCAAAAATTCAAAAATCCATGATTTACCTCCCAAGGGAGCATCCTTTCATCATCGCTGTAAAATCAGAGTTCGAGGCATGTCGATTTTTTTTACCATCATGGTTGGGAAAATTTATTCTTTGAAGCAATGTGGCTGCACACATCACTTCAAAGAGGGGAAAAATGTATGCACACAAAAATGGTCTGGAGCATCATATTAATTAAATACTTGTTATTTGAATAATATTCTTAATTCCTCTACTATTATAAATAAATTGTTAATTTTATTTATATGGTTCATATTCTAATTCTTTTTTTCCAAAATTCACTTTCTTTCTAAAATTAATTAAATGGACAAATTAAATCAATTTGTTATTTAATTGGTTTTCCCTCTTTCTCTTAAATTTGAATTTTTAAATTCAAATTGGCATATTCCTCTAAAATTGGTTAAAATGCACAAATGAATTAATTTGGCATCTTGCTAATTTACCATCTCCATTTAATTTAATTTGTTTTTCAATTTAAGCACATTTCTACATATTTCCTTTAACCACCTCCAACTCACCTGCCACCTCATAATGTGTCTCACAAAAATGATTTTTTTAAAATTGGAAAATATGAATTAGAATATGAACCATATAAATAAGTTAACAATTTTTTTATAATAGTAGAGGAATTAAGAATATTAATCAAATAACAAGTATTTAATTAATATGATGCTCCAGACCATTTTTTCATGCATACAGTAAGTTATTTGAGATTTTTTAGTTATATTTAAATTGTCAAACATAGCTTAGAATTCAATTTAAAACATCTCTATTTCTAGTTCACTTGAGTCGGGTCAATTGAGGTAGTTGAGAGAAATTTTCTCCTTAAGACCATTAGGACCAAACACATTTGAATGAATATAGTATAAAACTCCAAAAAATTTGTGAGAGCTAGAATAAAACTAAATATAGTTTTTCTTTCGATAAATGCAATGTTCGTAAAAATTGAACTTGAGATTACAATTATCAAGCCCCTCTATGAGGAATTTAATTTTCAAGGCTCTAAGAATCTTCTCACCAATATGGTTGTCTCTAGTGCCATAACATTGTCTTCTCTACTAGAAGCTTAGTCTTTAAGGAATGATCACCCTTAGGGACCCAAAATGTACAACCATTAGAATTTGATGCAAAAAATTTCTTCACTACTAGTTCCAATGGAAAAGATGAAGAATATACAACTATTTTCTTTGAAATTTTAGAAGAACTATTGCATTGAATAGTGTATGCATCCATCTTGAACAATGTTCCAATTTGAACACACTTCGTCAACACCATAGATCCTCTATTCATCTTACATCCTCTACTTGAAAAAATAACTTGTACATCCACATCATTTCACTTTCTCACATAAATTAGGTTTCATTCCAAACCAAGGATATGTATCACACAATTGATACCTTTCACTCTACCATTATGGAATCTAATCTTAAGTCTTCCATGAAAAATAATACTCAAACGAGAGTAATCACCCGATACACCTTTCCACCACCAAAATATTATACTTCGAGAACCAACCCCCATGTGAGGTCATGTAAAAAGATGCACCGAAGTCTATCAAACATACACATTCTGATGCATACATTTTCAAGGTTTTGATAAAGGTATCTATATCATCATGAGATGATTTGTTAGAGTCAAAATCATATAAGTTCTATTTTTTCTTCTCTTTTCTTCTTTGCACTCCTTGCAAAAATGGATAGATTTTCCATAGTTCCAAAATTTCGCCCGTGACTTTCTAGGAGAATTAGATCTCCTCAAGGATTTGGATTTTTACTTCTTGTCATTCTTCTTGCCTTCTCTTTTGATCTAATATGAATAAAAAGGCCTCTTTAGCCATCTTAAAATATTTTCTTCGTATCTCTTTTGAAATCAATGATGCAACCACTTCATCCATCTTGAAAGTGGTAGTGGTACTACGCATGGCCATGACAAGGTGATCTAACAAGTCTAGAAAAAATAAAATATTCAAGCAATGATCCCCATCCTCCATATTTACAACAACAAAACCCAATTGGGACTATGAGCATATTATAGGCATTCAGGTGATCATCCACAAATCTTGCTTCTTCCATGCTTAGAGAATACAACTTATTTCTCAAGAATAAATTATATACCAAGAACTTAGCTTGATAAATTTATCCAAGATTCTTCCAAAGGCTCGATGCAATCTTCTCTTCATGGAAATCTAATAACATAGAGTCTGCCAACAAAGTATTATCAAACCCTTGTATTTTATCCATCAACTCCTATTTTTCTTGAGTTATTTTGAGCTTCCACAACTCAAATTTTCCATATTTAAACTAATCTATCTCGATCCTTTCAAATTTAATTTCCATCTTTCTACTGTAACAAGGTCACAAAAATTCTTCTAAAAATCTCCCATTCAAACAAAGATTAGTACCAAAAACCCTCAACCCAACAAGGAGATAAAAATTGGCTAGGATTTGATACCAACTGAAATGAAGTTGGGGAAATGGAAGCAACTTCCTACACAAATATAAATTAGGGATATAGTACAAAAAATATTACAAACCCTTATTAGTTAAAAATTCAGATGCACATTCTTTCAACTTAGATAATTTATGTGAAAATAGGATTAACCATAACAATATATATATGGGGAAAACCATTTCATGATAAAAACCCCACACTTCAAAAAAATCCTAATTGTATTATCAATAAACAATGAAGGTTACAATATATTCATTGAGCTAAGATAATTCAAGATTCCTCAATTGCAACAATATTTCTAGAGTGATTCTAATAGTATAAAGATATCTGTAAAATATTTAAACTTGTACTCTATACCAAATGAATAAGTAAAAAATATATACAATTATAAGGATGAAGATGAATGCCAAGATTTCCAAATGACACATATGCAACACTGACATGATTTTCATTGAGTCCCCTTGATATACACAATGGTTGCATGCATGAAACAACCTTTTATGAAGTGCAATGTCATAAACGATACCCATAAAATTTGTAGGTACCATTTCCAACACCTTCCTCAACATGTATATCCCCTTTCAACATGCAATGAACCTTGAATGCATAGGCTCAACCCTTGCATAGGGTTCACCTATTGTATTTTTTCATAACTTGACTCTTATCTTGTCATAATTTGTCATTTGACAACCTTGCCATAATCTGTTATAATTTCTTACAACTTATGACAAAATCCATAAAATTAGCTCACAATAGGGTCCACCAAGTGGGATTCTTATCTCCACCAAATTATGATGCATGTCATCCTAGTCACCTTCCATGTAGGTTCTTACCTGATGTAGGAGCATCCAATGGTGTAGGGGCAATCTTGCATCACCCAAAAAATGTTTGTTTTTTAAAATTCTCTTTAGTTGTTTTGAGTCCCATGATGGAACTTAAGGGGTGTAAGACAGTCAAAATTCAAAAAAGGTGAAAATGACCACTTACTATTTTTAGTAATTTGGCCTAAACGAGCTTATGGACCTGAAAATTTACCCCAAGGAGTGGAACTAAAAAATATTTTTGGTGGAAAAAGAATCATCTCAATACCCTGTACTTGTTTGGAAGATATTAAAGTTTTCATCCCAAGAAATTTCTCCAATGCAACTTCAAATTCAAATTTGAAAACCTTAGAAGCCCTAAAAAAGCTCAAAAAATGGATAAAATGATCTTCAAATAATTTTGGAGTTGTATATCTCTTTGAGAGATTTCCATATTATAATAGAAAATTGGATACCCGAGTCAAAAGATATGGCTCTTGGAAGCTGCCCCACTAAAAAGTGAATTTCATTAAAATATCTCTCTGGGTGAAAAATCAAACGGTTGGACTTTTGGCACCAAAACAAAAGGGAAAGTTACACTTTCTAGAACATTCTAGGGCAGTTATTGAGGTAAAATAAAAAGGGTTGAGTGGAGGTTTTAGAGTGGCTCCATTAGTGTAGATTGTGGCTTTGAATAATAGATTTTATTTTAGAGTTGATTTTGTTGTAATGAATCAAGCCCATGAGGCTGTAGCATTGCAATTTTTGAATCTATACTTTCATTTTCTGAAAATAATTGAAAGTGAGCTATTTTTTTTTATCTCACATCTTCTATGTTGGTATCTATTGTTGTGTTTTGTGTGGAATCTGGGCGGTGTAGCCCTCATCATCACCTCACTGAAGTATGTCCCAAAAGATGACTTCACAAAATGAACATAAAACATAGGTAAATTAAATAATCAAACAATTAAATGCTAGGAATTGTAAAGGTTCACGACCTCAAAGTTGTAACCAAAGACCTGATTCATGTAGATGAAGCCTAGATCTAACAAAAATAGTCAACTTTGTATTTTTCATATGAGTGGAAGACACTTACAACTTACATCAAAGATCGGTTGCTAAGTGTCCTATTTGGTTGCAAAGTGTCCTAAGATAGCTTTTTGAGCTAAATTTTTAGGAGCCTCTGAAGATAGATTTGAGATGCAATTTCCCACAGGTTCACTCGAAAATGATAAAATAAATACAAGATCTAAGTTTTCATGATCTTGACAATTTTTCTTGCAACTTTAACAACTTTTGTAATTTTGCACTTTAAAGATCTCCAATATTCAATTTTCCTTCAACGTAAAATTTGCAACACAAACAAAAGAGGGAAAAATTATTTGTTTTTGGTGAATGGGTTTTTGCCTTGGTCAAACCTCGTTTTGGTAATTAAACCTTGAATTGAAATAAAACATGAAAGGAATGATGAATGAACAATGCAATGTTGCAACTCACCAAACCCTTGAATGAAACCCTTGGAAATTTGAAATGTTCATGTTGATCTTGCATGAAATGGCTTCAATGGATGTGGAACTTGATACTTGAAATATGATTTGAATGCTTGCTTGAATCTTTGAAACCTACATCACAATGTTAGCTCCAAAAACATGCATGATTGAACATAACTTTGACATGATGCTTGAGATCTAGATTTTCTACAACAAATGCTTGATAAGTCTACTCTTGAATGCTCTTGACAATAACATTTTCTCATATGAAAGTTCAACTATTACTATATGTTTTGAATTGACAAAATAACCTTGCTTTTATAGATGATTTTCTAATTTCCCAAAAATTAAACATTACAAGCCGACATTTGAATATCAATTTGGGATCATTAAAATTCCACCAAAAACATATTTAAAATTTGAATTTACAACTTAAAGGGGACCCATTCGACCATGGGTGAATGGGTGTTGAACTAAGTTAATAGGACTTTTGAATTTTGCGGTGTTAATAATGATAAATTCATTAATTCAATCACACTTCCCCCTTTGGAAATTAAAATTAATTAGGCTCGTAAATGAAAAATTTAGGTAATTAGAGGCTTAATTAAGTCCATTTAAATTGAGGAGACCAAAAAAAAGTGTGAAAATGTAAAGGAGTACATTTTTCTACACTACACAACTGTTTTGAGTGGAAGTCCAAATACAAATTCACTTAAAAAGTCTTGGTTTGTATAGAATAATAATGGGACTAAAAATTGAACCAACCAAAGATGAAGAAAGGCCTAAGTGGTTTAACACATATGTGCTGAAGTATATGGAGCATTTTGTTTGTCTATATTGCCTAATTTTCTCTTTCATATTAAATCTTTGAATAATCCAAATGAAATATGGAAAAAGATATAATCTTTTTTTGGCACTCAAGATTCAATGAGGGTCATATTTTGGAAAATGAACTAATCAGTTTAAGTCCAGGCAACTTCAACACTATTCAATAATTCTTCACCAAATTGAAGTCACTAAGGCTACAAGTACAATAATGTGGAATTGATAAGAAAGATGAACATCTAATTCCAAACTAAGTTTTGAATATTAAATGTTTATTTCCACCTTTTATGGTAAGTTAAGGATGCATTTCGTTCCAAATTCATCATGTCGTCGTTAGATTATTTTGCTAATTCTCTCACATGTGAACAAGATAAGCTAATCTAGATGATTAATCTTGAGTTTTATAAGTCACATGTCTTGGAAAGCAACCATGGCACAAATGAACAATGATTAAAAAGTGGTAATAAGGATAAGAAACAAAAGAATAACAAAGAGAAAAAGGATCGAAAATCAGCTGCTCTAAAAGTAGCTATTGAGACCTCAATCTTAAAAAGGTGACAAGCCTAAGAAAGAGAAGGTCAAATGTGCCTATTAGAAATGACCTAGTCATGATGAGCATAAATGTTTGAAGAAACAAGTAGATTGACTGACACACATTCTTGAGAAGAATAATCTCAATGTTCTCGATTCTATCAAACAATGTTCAAATGAGGGGTCTCACAAAGTTGAAGATAACATCAAGGGGAAAGGAAAGGGCAAGGCTCTTGTTGCATTTCACTTCTCCACCATCCATTCAAGTTTTTGATTTAGGTGCATCACACAACATGGATTCTTCTAAAGATGATATTGCATCTTTGGAGCCATGTACTATGCCTTCTATTTTGATGGGAGATGACACTCCTATTAAGGTGTGTGGGAAAGGGTATGTTGATATGGGGGAAGGCACATTTTAGGATATTCTTTGTGTGCCCTCATTATCAACTAATCTCCTATCAATCTATCAAATCACTTGCATAGGTACAGGCAAGAAAGTTGAATTACCTCTTGATTCAGTGGTGATTCATGAGTTGCATAATGGCTCTACAATTTCCATTAGAAGAGTAGATCATCCTTCGCGGATTTATTTGTTCTCTCACTTTATTCCCAATTCACATTCATTTGTTCTACTCACTCATTCAGATGATGTGAGTAATTTGTGGCATCAATAGTTTGGTCACTTGAACTATCGCTACTTGCAAAATCTCGACCAAGAAGACATGGTTATAGGATTGCCTATAGCTCACTTTTTTTATGGTGTTTTTCAAGGATGCATTCTTAGAAATTATCTTGAAGAGAAGTTTGAAAAAGACAAAGCTTGGAGAGCCTCACATCTTTTGGAGTTGGTACATAGTGATCTGGTAGGGCCATTTCCACAACCATCTTCCAATAGAGCCTGATATGCTTTGACATTCATTGATGATTTTTTCAAGTATACCATTATGTACTTTCTCAAATAGAAGTTTGATGTCTTTGATTCATTCTTATAGTACAAGGCTTTTGCAAAGAAACAAAATGAGAATTCCATCAAAGTTTTGTGTACAAATAATAGGGGGAATATGTCAACCATAGGTTTGTGCAGTATTGTGCTTCATAAGGCATTATTTTGCAGCATATAGTCCCCTATAATACTCAACATAATGAAGTTGTAGAATGGAAGAATCGGTCCTTAGAAGAGATGGATAATTGTGTGATTCACTCCAAGTCTTTGGCACCAACTTTTTGGACAAAAGCCATTAATTGTGTGAGTTATATCTAGAGCCAAGTTCCTAACAAAGTTGTGAAGGGGGTAACTCATTTTCAAGATTGGACTGATCGAAAACCATTAGTTAAACACTTTTAAGTGTTTGGATCTAGTGCATGGTCCCACATTCCAATAGATAAATGCAAGACTATGGATTAGTAGAGAAAGCCTTGCATATTTATTGGATATACAAATGATTTCAAAGGCTAAATGTTTCTCCATCCTACCACACATGAGTTTTTCATTGAGAGGAATGTTCATTTTGAGGAGATTCCTTCAAGTCTTTCTCTCGACAATTCTCTTGCCACCATTAGATTGGAGTCCTTGCATCATGATGATAATTATTCAGAGGGTCATAATCCTTCAGATCTTGATGAGGAGTCTTCTTCCTCCACTTTAAATGATGATAGTGATTGTGAGGATGCACACATTTCATCTTTAGAGGATGATGATTCTCCTCCTTCTCCAATCATAGGGATCCTTTAGGCTTGACATACATTGTAGCCAACAGGGGATTGGGTTCAAGATCATTCATATCACAGAAGAACAAGATCACAATTTTGGGAGGCTCTACATCTCTTCCTTTCCATAAATTTCAATCCATATTTCTTTCAAGAAGCTTCTGGTGTCCTCAAGTGGGATGCAATGGCGTAGGAAGAGTTTAGTTCCTTGGAGAGGAACCATACTTGGGATCTTGTCCCACTTTCTAAGGGAATGAAACTTGTTCAATGCAAATGTGTCTATCGAATAAAATTTTTAGTTGATGGGATAGTTTGTAAGCATAAGGCTCACTTGGTTTCCAAATTATTCTCCCAAGTTCCAGGGATTGTCTACTTTGAGACTTTTGCACTAGTCACCAAAATGAATTCCATCTTGCTTGTCCTTGCTATCACTGCAACACATAGATGGGAAGTTCATCAGATAGATGTGAAGAGTCCTTTTCTTCATGATGATCTTTGAGAAGAGATATATATGGAGCAACCACATGGATTCATCTGAGATCCTTCACTTGTGTGTCATCTTCAAAAGTCTCTCTATGGCCTCAAATAAGCCCCTCGGGCTTGGTATGCCAAGATGGACTCCTTGTGAAATTTTGGTTCACTCGATGTCATTATGATCCTAATGCCTATATTTTACAGTAGGATGATACGCACACCTTCCTTTTTTTCTATGTCCTATAGGTTAAGGTGGTGGAGTGTGACAACATAAGGATCTTCCAAGTAAGATCCAGAGCATGGAACAATGATTGTTCCATCCAACCCTACCCTATCAGATTGGTATCAGAGCAAGTTAAAGATTTGGGAGAGAATCTTGTATGTCAGACCTTCAATCCAGTGGTTCCACAACCATGGTGACAAACATTGAGTTGGAAAAGAAGGTCAAAGATCAGGAGGAAGATAATAGGAGATGGAGAGAAAGACTAGCTCAACTTGAGCAAGCATTGAGCAATGTGCAGATCAAAGCCGATGAGGTTAGTGATAGATTGGAGGGCAGGGTACCAAAGAGTGAAGAGGTTGCAGAGGAAGACAAGACCCCTGAACCTAACCCTGTTCTGCAAGAGGATCCCTTCTTGAAGGCATTGAAAGATTTGAGTGGGAAAGCACTTGAAGGCATACCACTGTTCAGTGGCAAATTGGAAGCTAATCTAGTCATGGATTGGATAGAAGGCATGGAAAACCATTTTGAGTGTGATGGAGTCACTGAAGCACAAAAAGTGAAGGTTTCCAAGCCTAGATTGAGAGGATCTACCTTGACATGGTGGAAATTCATTTAGACAGAGAGGGAAAAGGAAGGCAAGAAGCCTATTTCAACTTGGAAAGGTATGGTGGCAAAAGTGAGAGAAGCATACATACCAGATGATTATGAGATTCAGTTACATAAGAAGAGACAAAGCTTGAGGCAAAGAGACCAAGATGTGAACACTTATACCGAGGAGTTTCAAAAACTTTGTATGAGGTCTAATGTTTCAGAAGATGAAAGTCTCAAGGTGGCTAGGTATCTTAATGGCTTGAAGTGGAACATTCAAGAGGAGATGACTCTTCTAATTCCTAAGACAGTACACCATTGCTACCAATTAGCTATTAAGATTGAGGAAAGAAGCAAGAGGAAACATGATCAGGCTTCTAAGAGTAGAGGCAAAGGCAGAGATCAAAGAGATCAAAGAGGACATAGAGGTGGCTACCAAGGTAGAGGAACTGAGCAAAGAAACCAAGGAGAATCTAAACTCATAGAACATGGAAGTGAAACACCTTCTAGAGGAGGTTATGGAAGGGGTAGAGGATCTCAAGGAGGATCAAATAGAGTAAGAGGAGTAGGCAGGAGCAATTCATACTTTGCTAATATGAAGTGTTATCATTGTGGTCAAGTAGGACATCCAGCTTATAGGTGCCCGAAGAAAGCATCTTCATCAAATACTAAGAAGAGAGTGGAATATGCTCAAGAGGAAACCATGAGTACCAAATCACCAGAGGTCAGTCACATTGAATCTGAAATGGGGGAGAACCTGATGTTTAGAAGAGTTTTGATCAGACAACCGGTCAAGGAAGAGCCAAAGCAAAGAAGAGATTTATTTAGAGTGAGATGCAAAATACCTGGAAAATTATGTAAGGTTATTGTGGATTCAGGTTCAACAAATAACATAATCTCAGAAGAGGCAGTAAGGAAATTGAAATTGGAGAAGGTACCCCACACTAACCCCTACAAAGTAACATGGTTGAACAAAGGGCAGAGTGTTCTTGTCAATGAGTAAACAATGGTGGAGTTCTCCATTGGAGGGTACAAGGATAAGTTTTTATGTGATGTGTTACCCATGGATGCATGCCATCTTCTATTGGGAAGACCATGGTAGTATGACAGAAGTGCCATGTATGATGGGAAAGAGAACACCATTTCTTTCAAAAAGGATGGGAAGACATTTAAATTACAATCACTGTCAGATGAGGAGGAAGGACAGTCAAAGGCACCTAGTGTCCTGTTAAGCAGTGGTAAAGAGTTCCTTAACAACCTACATCAAGGGGGTGAAGGATATGTGGTCATGTTGCAACCTAAAGAAGAAGACAAGGCTAAGGAAACAGTCATACTGGAAGCAGTCCAGAAGTTGTAAGAACAGTTCAAGGATATAGTGAGTGATGGAACACCTGCAACTTTACCTCCAAAGAGAGCCATTAGTCATCAGATTGACTTCATACTAGGAGCTTCATTGCCAAATAAAAAAGCTTATAAGCTTACACTAGATTAGAATCTAGAGGTAGCTAGACAAGTGCAGGAGTTATTGGATCAAGGATTGATTAGGCAGAGCATCAACCCATGTGTAGTACTAGTGGTCTTAGCAACCAAGAAAGGAGGCAAGTGGAGATTATGCACTGATTCTAGAGGAATAAATAGAATCACAATCAGGTATAGGTTCCCTATTCCTAGGATTGAGTACTTGATGGATTGTCTTGGAGGAGCTCAGTACTTTACCAAGTTGGATCTCAAAAGTGGATACCATCAGATCAGAATCAAGGATGGAGATGAGTGGAAGACAACATTTAAGACAATTGATGGGTTTTATGAGTGGAGAGTTATGCCATTTGGCCTCTCTAATGCCCCTAGCACATTCATGAGGCTCATGAATGAAGTGCTCAAAGACTTTATAGGGATATTTGTGGTGGTATATCTTGATGATATACTCATCTTTAGCAAGACAACAAAAGAACACCTAAAGCATGTGGAGTTGGTTCTTAGAAGATTGCAAGAAGAGAAGTTAGCCATCAACCTAGAGAAGTGTGAGCTCTTTAAACAAGAGCTTGTGTATTTGGAGTTTGTAGTATCCCAAGGATCATTGAAGATGGATCCAAGCAAGGTGGAACCTATCCTAAATTGGCCTGCACCAACCACAGGGACAAAGGTAAGAAGTTTCCATGGATTGGCTCAATTTTATAGAAAATTCATAAGGAACTTTAGTGGCATATGTGCACCAGTCCTAGACACAATCAAAGGTGGTTTGAAGACTAAGTTTAAGTGGACTCAAGAAGCTGAGAAAGGTTTTGAGAAACTGAAACAAGAAGTGGCAACTCAACCTATTCTTTTATTACCAAGCTTTGACAAGTTGTTCACTGTGGAATGTGATGCTATTGGAGTTGTAGTAGGAGGAGTGCTAAGTCAAGAAGGCAGGCCTATAACTTTATTCAGTGAAAAGATCAATGAAGCTAAGAAGAAGTATTCTTCCTATGACCTAGAACTTTATGCTTTAGTTCAGTCACTTAGGAAGTGGAGGCATTACCTTCTACCTAAGGAGTTTGTAGTCTTTACTGATAATTAGGCACTTAGTTATATCAACACTCAAGAGAAGTTGAGCAATAGACATTTGAAATGGATGGAGTACATCCAAGATTTTACTTTCACCATCAAGCACAAGAAGGGACAGTTGAACAAGGTAGCAGATGCACTAAGCAGAAGATTGCTGACAATACAAGAGATACAGATCAAGCGCATTGGAATAGAGAGTTTCAAGGATCTCTATGGGTAAGATGAAGATTTCTCAGAGGCATACAAGGTATGTTTTGACTTTGAGAATCATTTTCATAGTCAATACTCAGAGTATACATTGCAAAGTGGATTGTTATTCAAGGGGAACCAGTTATGTGTTCCAAAAGGATCAATGAGAGAGAACCTCATCCAGGAGAAGCACAATGGTAGTCTTAGTGGACATTTTGGCATCAACAAAACAATGGAACTAGTGCAAAGGTTCTCCTATTGGCCTAAGCTGTCAAGGGATGTCAAGAGGTATGTGGAACAATGTGTAGTGTGTATGAAAGCCAAGGGAGGAGCTAGTAATGCAGGTTTATATCAACCCCTACTCATTCCTAATAGACCATGGGACTGTGTTAGCATGGAATTTGTGGTAGGACTCCCTAAGACCAAGATAGGGTTTGATAGTGTCTATGTGGTGGTGGATAGATTTAGTAAGATGAGTCACTTTATCCCTTGCAAAACCACTCATGATGCTAGCTACATTTCTCACCTTTTCTTCAAGGAAATTGTAAGGATCCATGGATTGCATTTGAGCATTGTTTCAGACAGGGATGTGAAGTTCATGAGTCACTTTTGGAAGACTCTATGGAGCAGATAAGGTACCAACCTATCTTTTGGATCAGCTTACCATCCTCAGACCGATGGAAAAACAAAGGTGGTTAATAGGGTGCTAGGTAACCTTCTAAGATGCTTAACCAAAGAATATGGATAGACATGGGACATGGTTATATCACAGGCTAAGTATGCATATAATGACAGTGTGTACCAGACCACAAGGAAGAGTCCTTTTGAAATAGTGTATGGAATGCACCCAAGAGGGGTATGTGAGCTCAGGGATTTAGGAGCTATGGAGCATAGGAGTGGACATGCAGAGGATTTCACTCAGACTATGAAGGAGATTCAGGAGCAGGTGAAGAAGAGAGTCACCGAGGCTACTCAAAAGTTGAAAGATAAGGTGGATATGTCAAGAAAAGATTTGCAATTTGCAGTAGGAGAATATATCATGGTCCACCTCAACAAATCTAGGTTGCAAAAGGGAACATCAACCAAATTGCAGATGAAAAGAGTGGGACCATGCAAGGTGTTAGCCAAATATGGGAAGAATGCATACAAGGTGGAATTACCTACAGATTTAGGGATTTCACCAGTATTCAATGTAGCTGATCTGATCAGATATAAGGGAACAATCAATAACATAGATCAGAATAGTAGGGAGATCTTCAAGGATGTAAGCAACATAGCCTTACCTACTCAAGACAAGCTACAAGTAGAGAGGATCTTGGAGTCAAGAGTAAATAAGTCTACAAGGCATAGGGTGTATATGGAGCATCTTATCAAATGGAAGAACAAAAATGAATCCGAGGCTACATGGGTAGATGAAGCTCAGTTCAAGAAGTAGGGTATTGACCCATCTCTGATCTCTCCCCACATTCCTTAATGTCTGTGCAGAGGGGGAGAATGGTGCAGGAGCACCCCAAAGTTCATCTAGGAAAGTTGACTAGACAATTATGAATTGGCAATTTGTTTAGGCCAAATGTAGCAATCTCTTTCTATTTCTTTGTGTTTGTGCCTTCGAGGCATTTGAGAACATGTGTTGTGTTAGTAAAGGTCATGTTGACCATTTGATAGATTGAGGTTTGGCTACAAGGATGGTTTAAGACCTTTGTAGACCTTTCTAGGTGTTAGTTTCTCTAAAATTTTACAAATAAGGCCTATTGGAAGCCACAAGCGGGCATGGAGCAGTTAGGACCAAGCTTAACTGAATTGGAGAACCTATATATGGTGTGCCTCGACTTGAAAGTAAGTTTGGAAGCTTTGGCATTATTAAAAATTCATGAATACAAGTGAAGACAGTGATAAGGTTGTGCAACTTTCTGAGTTTTGTTTTGAATTTGTGTGTTGAAGAAGTGATCATGGCACTATGAGTTGATGTAGAATGTAGTGTAGTTGTATTTGAAGCTTTGTGTGGCATTATTTTCTAGTGTATTCAATTTCCCAAGCGTTGCTTTGTTGTTAGTTTGGTTCTTTTAGTTGTTGTTCTGACAGACAGACTGTGAAGAATGGAGGTTTAGTTCACATTCCCACTGTACATAGTGTACGTGCCTTTGGGAATTGTGACTAGGCTCCATGTCTATAAATAGGATAGGGTTAGGAGTGGTTAGGAGTCAAGAAATCACTGTGGAAGTCTTCTCCTAGGCGAGTCTGACAGTGCCCGGCTAGGAAAGACAAGAAGTGCAGAGCACTTGACTTGCAGGGGTGTCCATCTCTTGGAAAATCACAATGTGGAGAGGGTAGGTGTATGCCTTGTCAAGGCATAGCAAGAAGGAAGAAGCTCCATCAACTCGTTTGGTGAGAGGAATTCTCAATAATTTGCAGAGAGGCCAGAAAAGACCAAAAAAATAACCTAAGTTCTTGCTCATTTCCTGTTTGAGGAATTGTAGGGGCAATGGAGGCTTAAGATCCCAAAAATCTTTGAGAGGTGGGCATAGGCACCAAGAACCTCAAAGAAAGATTGGGGGTTTCTTTGGAGAATTTAGAAGAACAAGCCTAATCTCTCGGAGATGGAGACCTAATTGGGGCTCTTGGGCTAGTAGCCTTTTTAACCCTAAATGAGGTTTTGGTGGAAGTGACTTGTAAATGGAGTTTGGTGGACTTTCAAGAGCCCTAGGAGGATGGTGTGAATCCATTGGGAACATCTCTACACCCCTGCAAAGCTGAGTTTTAGTTCTTGTGGTAGGTTAGCCTTTAGGGTAGATTAAGAGCTAAGGAAGAGTTGAAGCATTGCACCAAGGTTGGCTTGGTAGGTAGGATTTGTCATGATAGCTGGGTTGGCAAGGTGAACCAGGGGAACCTAAACAAGCAATAGGTCCTATAGGTTAAGGTGGTGGAGTGTGACACCATAAGGATCTTCCAAGTAAGATCCAGAGCATGGAACAATGATTTTTCCATCCAACCCTACCCTATCAGAAAACCACCATTCATGATCAAATTTGGATATGAGACTTGGGATTATTGCATTATTTTTGAGGGATTAAGATCACTCAATCTTCTACTGGTGTCTCTCTTGCACAACCTTAAGTATGCACTTTATATGCTCCAAAGGTTTCACATGGATAATTGTAAGCCTACATTGACTCCATTCTTTTTAGGGGTCAAACTTGAGGCTAAGTGTTCTTCACCCTTGGTGGATGGCACTTTGTATCGACAACTTGTTGGTAGTATCCTCTATTTGAATCATACAAGGCCTAACATTTCATATGTAGTAGGAATTTTCTCTCGATTCATATGAGAGCCACATAGCTACATTAAAAAAAAGTGGATTTTTCACTACATCAAGGGTACTCACAATTATGGGATTCATTATGCAGCGAGCATGCATTTTGACTTGGTGGGCCACATAGATTTAGATTGGGTAGGTGATTGTCAAGATCATAAGTCTACTTCAGGGTATTGCTTCTTCCTTGGTTTTGGTCCAGTTTGTTGGTCGAGCAAGTAGTTTGTTATTTCTCTTTCATCTATAGAGGTTGAGTATCAAGGAGTATTTAATGCTACTACTGAGGCCATATGGCTTCATAACATTCTCATTGAGTTTGGCATTCCCTTTTGGAAGCCCATAATCATCTTTTGTGATAGCTAGAGTGCTATTTAGATCTCTCGTAATCTGGTTCAATATTTATGAACTAAGGACATCGAGATCCACATGCACTAAATTCAGGAGATGATTCATTTGGAAATCATTGATCTTAAGTATTGTCTGACATCAGATCAAACTAAAAACATCTTTACCAAACCCTTCATTAAGAGCAAGTTCATATGTGAGCTTTACTTGGGGTGTGGTTAGTGTCCTCTTTGGGGGGGGCTACTTAGTCCTTCATCTTCTCTCTCTATTTGTGGGTGGGGAAATTTTTATTTGGGGGAATTTGATATGCACATGGGTACCTAACATGGCCTCATTTTTTGAGACCCATAATCTTTTACATCATCCTAATTTATGCTTAAGGGGGTTGTTGGTGTAAGTTTTTATTTCCTAATGGGTTAATTTATTTTCTCTTAGTCATAAAATTTTCCTACACTTTTATTAAGCTTGCTTAGGATAATAAAGTGAGCTTATTATTTAATAATTAGAGATAAGTGATGTGGTGTCCCCTTCCTTGAAGGGTAAAACACTTTCCACTTTTGATGGTTAATTTATATAGGTTGGATTTGCCACGTCCATCCTCTCCTTATTTCTATATAAACTCACTACCTAGCCTGTATTTTCATATTCATGCACACTCTTGCATCTTGGAAGCTCTTAATGAAATTTTGTCATCTTGACATTACATAATCTCTAACTTTTTTGGCTTGCATTATTTATGATTTTCCAGTTTATTTAACTTTGATTTTATCTTAAATTTTTTATTATATTATTCAATCTATTTCATATTTCTAATGCTAAAATGGAAACCTTGGGATTCATTTTATGAATCTTTTGCTTGACGGGCTTAACATTGGGACATAGAATGATATTGTGAACCACAACTGATGCATCAATACTGGGCATGAATTTATATAACCAAGTGAAGATATTAAGATAACGATGTAAGAGATTAGAATGCGACTTAGATTCTTATGAAGAAAGGAAATTTCCAATCTTAACTACCTTTTGAAGGACTTTGGATCTATAAAAAGATCAAAATTAGTTC
>VCHN02000014.1:77044541-77089428 GCA_007115665.2 Sequoiadendron giganteum | reverse complement strand
CCCTCCTAGCCGAGGAAAAAAAAAAGGGGCATATATTCACATCTTTATCAACATTTTCTTCCGACTCACTAACATCTTCGTAAGCATTCTTCTCGTTGAAGTAACTTCTACTTTTGGAATTGACATATTTTTATTTTACAACACCCAAATTTTCACATCGGATGTTGTAGGTTTTTGCTAAGCATTGAAGGCATCATTCATGTCGACCTTTGCGACCTCTATAGTATCATTTTTCAAGGAAATTAATGCACTTCTTGTATTTAATATTTTACATCTTTTTAGCTACTTTAGTGTAGCCGATCCATTTGAATGGTCAACTCACTAAAGTGGGGGGAAAATGTAGTGTTAAAAATTATACCTTATGCCAATTTCACACTTATGCATGGTGCTCAATGCATTTATGAAAAAATCCATAATTGATATTTCATGATTCGATTGAGCATGGATGACAATTATGAAGTATTAGTTGCATGTGGTTGGAATTTCAGATAAAATTGGTTGAATGGGAGCTTGACACATAGATGTCTACGTGGTGCATAAACGTTCTAATAAAATCTGAGATTTAAATGAGTATTTTATACAATCTATTTATGATGCATTTCCCAATGCCCAAACATGATTGTAACAACTATCCCACCTAGTCTATGAACAAAACTTGATTTTCTCTCTCATTCTTTATAAGTGGGAGGGACTTTTGGACTTGGATCTCTCTACTTCTCTCTCTTAACCGGTTTTTTTCAAAATACTCTCATGCCTTGGATACTTGCAACACCAAAGATTCCTCTTACTTATGATCATGTCATGTCTATCATCTCAAGAGATGGGCCACAACTATTGGTAATAATCTCTTGCTTTTCATTTAAACAATCTCGTTGATTATCATATCTATTTGATCTCATCTAGCATATTTTAACCATGATAGGGGTTCTCCTCCACAACAAGGTTTGTTTCTATCATACATTTATTTTATTTTTATGTATTCCAATCTTGTTTGGTTGTCCATGGAGGTAGAAAAACCAAAGCGGGTATTTAACTGAGACAAATTGATGGGCTATATAATTGGCAAGTTTTCTATTATTATTTCATACGTTTTATCATTACTTTATGCTAAACTCTAAGATATTACTAAGACCTTTCATATACTTTTAAACAGTTTTAAGCATATGGAATGGAAACATGTTATGTTAATATGTGTATGTATTATTTATGAATGTCCATGAAGTTTAGTAGGATTTTATGTTTAAATTATAGTTGTTAATATTGAGAATGAATTTGGAAAATAAGACTAACATTTATAGTGAGACATTTGTCAACTTGTAGCATAAGGAATATAGTTCGTTGAAAAGGAGTCAATTGATTGTAGTGTGACCACTTTCAAAGGAATATGGAGGTGATCATTTAATGATCAATCCATGAATCACTGAGCATTACTTGTATCTTTCAATAAGACAACTGGGGGAAGTCTATTTTTAATAGGAATATGAATTATAACAGAGCTATTCTATTGAGCACATTTTTTGTTATAAATGGTTAAACTTGTTGGGCATAGAGTCCTTTTTTAATTTTCAAACTCCTATTTTAGTAGTTATTACTTTCTATTTTGAGACTCATTCCTCTTCCTATTCTCGAGGAAGAGTTGACACATGTTATTTATTTTGTTTTTAATTCATAAATAATTGGACTCCCTTGTAGACCCTATATAGTGGGAAACCTTGTCAAGGAGGAGATCTAGTGATAGAATTGTAGAAGATCATATATGCATTATTGAATAATATTTCCAAAATATTTCTTGTTAGATTTTATGTAACAATTCTATGTTTGGAATGCAATAAAGGAGAATTGAGGTACTGCCTAACCACTTCAATTTAAGTTATTATATTAGAATATGTATTGTGAGTTTAATTAATAGTTTCTAGTTTATGTGACTGTGGATAAATGTGTTGTAATTCTTGAATCTAAATCTATAAATTGATGTTTTATTTCATACTCCGGAGGTTAACTAAGTTAGGACACACTACATCATAATAGTTAGCTAGTTACAATCTTAATCATTAGGTACCCATAACAAAGGTAGTAGTTTATATTCTTTACTCTATTTTGAGAAGTAGCAGTTTCTTATGATTTGAATCTTTTATTGCATTTGTATGTGTTTTATTTGCCTATACTCAGTTGATGTAGGATGTCCAAAATCCATGAATGCATATACATTGCCAACATTATATGAAGTTTATGATCCCCTGGTTGATGATTTAATGTATCCCCTATGAATGATGAACTAATTATTTTAGGGATCCCCAAGTTCATTAAATTGTGTGAATAACCATTAGCAACAAGTTAATTAGGAATTAGAGGAAGCTCAACATTTTTCTTGCCGTTGCGGGGATGGTGCTAAGTTCACAATTCTTTTGTATGTTTTAAATTCTTTCCAAGATTTCATAGGATAGAAAATTTTATTTCATTAGGGTAATTAGGTATCTAGCCATCACCAAAAACTATTTACCAACACTATGAAGGAATCATTGATTAAAAGAGTCAAAACCATTACATGTAGAGGTAGAGAGATTCTTTGGGAAGGTTTCTCTCCTTGGTACATGAAGCATTTGAAGACACTGGTGGACAAAGAAAATTGATTGAGGGAATCAATGAAGACGAATTGTCCAGGTTAAATTGGCAATGACACAAATTATGGAGGAGACTTCCATAATACATTTTAACATCATGGCTGAAGAGGCCATGGATAACCCAAGAGAGAATGTGATGTTTGAATTCTCGATAATTAACCAAGAAAGGGAAACTACTCAAAAGAATATACCTCCTTCAACATTGCCCATTTTCTATGGACTAGTTACAGAGGATCCATACACCTTTCTTTTTTAGTTTGATTTGTTGTACCAAAGCTACGAATCTACCACAAATGCTCACTAATTCAAATTATTTCTAGCTACATTGAAAGATGTTGCTTTGCGTTGGTTCATGGGGTTGGGAAGGAATGTTGTTCGCAACTAGGAGATAATGAAGACAAAATTCTTGAAGAAATACCATGATTATTGCAGAGGCACATATAGAAAGAGGGATGACATATTTAGGATGTCATAGAGAGAAGATAATACATTTGAAGATTATGTTGAGAGGTTTCAATTCTATCTCAAGAAATCACATCAAAATAGACTTTTTGTTGAATCCTTAAATTGATATTTTTAAGAGTACATGAAGATATTATGGATACTTTAATTCTCATTGGAGTAGGAGACATCTCTCAACTTCCCTTTTATGAGATTTGTAAGGTGTGCAGAAACTACTTTAGATTCATCAATAAAATTGTTAGAATTGGATATGGAGATAGCCACCCAAGAACTAGAGGCCAAATGGAAAGCACAAGAGAGAGAATATGAATATGACAAGAATAAACTATATTCTTATCAATTATGATCTAATGTGATATTGTGTTGTACAATTTAGTAGGTACCCCTTGGTTATATAGCCAAGGTGAGATACAAGATGTCATAATATTATAACAAGTGTCTTAATCATATGACATGAGACAACTTATCACATCTACCTAGGTTCACATGTGTTATAAGTCAAAAGATAAGATAACAAATAATGAGAACTAACACCTTCTAGAAAGATTCCTTCCTAGGACCTAAGTAAAATTAACATGTGAATATCCCCTAAGTCCCTAGTAAGTGAAATAACTAGGTACAAGACATTTATTCACACCAATAAAAACCAAGGGTGACATAACCTCTTCTCTCACCAAGACATCTACTAGAGTTTCAAGGGTAGAACTTAGCAATCTCATATCAAATAGGAAGGGGGACATCATTATCCACTTGGCTACCCAACTATACACCCTCCGTATCAAGAAGAATTAGGAAGAAGTAGAGGCAACCCCAATAAAATTATATCCACACTATCACCAAAAGAGAATCAATTACAAATGCAAAAAGTTGGCTAGCATCTTTGAAGATAAGCAAGGGAAGATAGAGTTTTACACCCCAGAGGATGAAGAAGGCCAAGTGTTTTACATTGCTTAATACAAGCCATGAAAACCAAGAAAAGGTAGATATACAATATGTCACTTCTAGGTAGTAATTCAAAATTTTCAAATTCGAACTCTCATCCTTGGACTAATGTATAAAATCAATCATGGCCAATGACCCAAGCCTATAATTGGACTAAAAAAAATGGTATGTGGAAACCACAACATAACCAAGGTCAAAACTACAATAACCAATGTCCACCCAACAAAACCAATGGCCATAACAATGGCATAAAGGTCAACAATGATAAAACCAAAACTCAAACTACCTGCAACCACAATAGACTTCACAACCATAAAAACCTACCATAATGTCAAATCCAACCATGGCTATATTATCACAACCAAGAGCACATAAATTTCCAAAACAATCTACACCTAACCCCAAGAATAGGCCTATTCAACAAGCTTATAATAATGACACCATCCAATACCCTACCTATGGGGTTGAGGCAAGTGATGTTCACTTCTATTCATGGAAAATGCTAGTCGGGCCTTCATCTCCTCACATCACAGAGCTAAATGATGAGGAACTCCCAGCAAACACTATAGACAAGAAACCCAAGGAACCTAAAAAAATTAGGTTAAACCAATCAACATAAGTCTAGAACTACCATTCTATGAAAGACTAACTATAGAAAAGCATCATTTTGAAGTTGAATTTGACCTATTAGAACAACTCAAAGATGTTTGTATAAAAATTCCCCTAATACAGGAAATTAAACAAGTGTAAATATATACAAAGATAGTGAGAGAGTTATGCCATAAGAATCAAGGTAAAAAATGGAAGGACCCTTAGACTATACATTTTTTAGGAGAACTTACAAATATAATGTTAGGAAACATAGTTGTCCTTAAATATGCAGACCTTGGGAGCCTTGTGGTAGATGTCCAAATCAATGGAACCCTCATCAAAAAAACCTTAATTGACCTAGGAGCAACCATAAATGTGATGACAAAGGAAATCATGAAGCAATTATAGTTAATGGAGATCCAATGTACACCTATTATGTTACAATTAGTAGACAGGTCAATAGTAAACCAAAGGGAATTATAGAAGACGTGGTTATCACATTAGACTCATGGGAATACCTTGTAGACTTTATGGTGTTACAACCTAAATCGAATCTTGTAGGCTACCCCTGAATCTTAGGGAGACCTAGGTTGACCACTACTAATATATTTATTGGTTGTAGGTATTGAAATATGATCATTTCCAATGGAGATGTAGCAAAAAAACTAATCTTTTACCCACCTGCTCAGCCACATATAGATTTAGACAAAACTGTATGGCCTACCCTAGATGAGGATGATTAATACTCATTACAAACATTAATGACTATTAAACATAGTCCTATGTTGGAGACCCAAGATGAATATGAAACACTTATAAATATTATGTAAAACTCTTATGGCAGGGACTCATAGCAATACAACTATCTATCACGCTTGCATAACCCTTTACAAAATATAATCCCTACCAATGCATCCAAGTCTATCTCTCATATTTTTAATATATTACTACCCCATAATTGTAGTCCCAATATAATAGGCCTTTATAGTGGGCCTTGACATTGCCTCTATTAAAACATCAACCATGACCATAGAGATTACACAGAGTAGGACATTAAATGTAAACAATCAATTAATAGCTACACAATAGTCTTCATTGTTAAATGGGTTGAAAGCAAATGCAATTGCATTTTCATGGTATTATCATGACACAAAAGGAATAGATCCTAACCTATGCATGCAAAACAATTACATTAATGAAGGCTACAAACTGATGAGGCAACCTCAAAGAAGAATGAACCCAACTGTGTGTGATATAGTTAAGCTATAATTATAAAAGTTACTATATTTAGGGTTTATTTATCTAATATCTGAAAGTCAATGGGCGTCTCCATTAGTAATTGTACCCAAAAAGGGAGAAAAATGGAGAGTATGTGTTGATTATCAAGAGTTGAATACAACAACTAGAAGAGACCACTTCCCTCTTCCATTCATTGGTCAAGTGCTAGTTTCATTAGCAGAGAAAAATTATTGTTCCTACTTGGATGGGTTTAGTGGGTATAACCAAATAAAATAGCTCCAAAGGACCAAGACAAGACAAAATTTACTTTCCCTTGGGGTACATATGCCTATTCTATCTTATTATTTGGGTTATGTAATGCCACTACCATATTTCAAAGGGAAGTCTTAAGTATATTCTCAAATTTTGTTCATGATTCAATGGAATTTTACATGGATGAATTTACAACATATGGGAATACTTATGAAGAAGCATTGGCCAATTTGAAGAAAGTACTACAAATTTTTCAAGATCACAACCTTTTTGTAATTCATAAAAAAATGTTTCCTGATGACTAAAGGAGTGGTCTTGGGGTACTTTGTGTCCGACAAGGGGATACAAGTATACCCAAACAAGATTGAAGTGATCTCCACCCTACCTATTGCTCATAAACAAAAAATATCTAAAGCTTTCTTGGTCATGCTGGTTACTACAAGAGATTTATTCAATATTTTAGTAAAATTGTAACACCACTATTTGTTCTCTTATCCAAGGATGTCAAATTTGACTAGAACCCTACTTTCCAAAATGCCTTTGAAGCCCTTAAATAAGTACTTACTAAGAATCTAGTCTTGAGAGTACCAAAATGGACAATACCTTTTCATATACACACTAATGCATCTGATTTTTTAATATGAGTTGTCTTAGGAAAAAAATAAGGGAACTTAGAATATGTTATCTATTATATCAACAAAAATATTCAAGGTGCAAAGATGAATTACATAGTCACTAAAAAGGAAATATTGGCAGTGGTCTATGCTATCAATAAGTTCAGACACTACAGCATAGGATACTCTATATTCATTCACACAGGCCATACAACAATCATATATCTAATGAATAAACTAGTAGTTGGAGTTAGACCCGTGAGATGGATATTTCTACTCCAAGAGTTTTATATTACAATTGTGGATAAATCAAGAAAGGATGATGTAGTAGAAAAATTTCTCTCATGAATACCAACAAAATTAATAGAGGATATTGTGGATGATTCATTTCTTGATGAAAAATTATTTTCCCTCTCTATGAATACACCTTGGTATGCAGACATAGTCAATTATCTAGTTGTAGCGAAAACACCCCCACATCTCCCACCAATGGAAAAGAGACATCTAGTTGAGAGAATTTTTCCTTATTCATGGGTAGCTAGATATCTATTCTATATAGGGTTTGCTAATATAATGAGAAGGTGCATCAGGGAGGATGAAGTCTATGAAATTTTGAAGGCATTTCATGAAGAACCTTATGGAGGAAATTTTGTAGCTAAAAGAATAGCTCTCCAAATCTTGAACACTGGTTACTATTGGCCTACACTTCACAAGGATGTAATCAAGTACACAAGAAGGTGTTACAAATGCAAACAAATGGGATGACATATTGAGATAGATGCGATGCCATTTCAACCACAACTAGTCATTGCCCCCTTTGATAAGTGGGGACTAGATTTTATTGGTCTATATAGATTACCTTACAAAATGGGTAGAGATCAAAGCTTTAAAATTTTCTAGAGATGGAAATGTTTCTAATTTTCTTCATGAAGATATCTTTACAAGTTATGGTGTTCCTAGGGAAATAGTAACAGATCAAGGGTCTCAATTTACATCAGATCTGATTAATAAATTGGTACAAGAATTTGAGATCAAACAAAAAAATCTACATCTTACCACCCCCAAAATAATGGGCAAGTGGAGGTTACCAATAGGGAAATACAGAGTATTCTTACAAAAATAGTACTCCACAAGAAAGATTGGGTAGCAAGGCTACCTAAAGCAGTTTGGGCTTACAAGACAACCAAAAAAATTACAACATGCTTCACACCATATGAATTGGTGTATGGAAAGAAGGTTGTACTTATAATTGAGTTTGACTACAAGACTTTTAGAACAAACAATACAATTAGGAATGGATATATCGGAAGTACAGAAGGAGAGGTTGCACAATCTCAATGCTTTAGATGAGATATGAATGGAAGCAATTCATCATACTGAGATTGTACAAAAATAGAGGGTGCGGTGGTATGATCAGTTTGTCAAGACAAAATAGTTTAACACCGATGACTAGGTTATGTTTTATGATTCTAGGTACAAAGACCAGAAGGGAAAGTTGCAAACACGATGGGTAAGTCTATATCAAATACAATATGTTTTTCCCAATGGAGTAGTTCAACTAAAAACTATTGATGTTGTAAGGTTTTCACTCTTAGTCAATGGCCATTGATTGAAGTTTTACAAAAATCCACTACAAAAGGATTATTTCTTCCACACTCTTCAACATCAATTTGAACCCAAATTACATGATCCATCACTAGAAAAAAACACTACATTAGATGAAGTATTAGTAGACGAGCCATCCAAATTTCCTACTAATATTTCTTAGGTAACATTGTAATACTTATCATATGCACACACATTCATAGGTGACACTCGAGAGCCTTTATTTTTTTGGACCTACAACAAAGCTCACAAGACCTACAACAACACACATCGAGACACACCATTTACACTAGACTTGTTTCTTCAGCTTCTTGTAGCACTTACCACATTACATTTCATCCATGCTTGTAGCACCTGCTATATACTTTCATATCATGTAGCTTGTTCATACCATTACATGTAGCCACTACTACTTACTTTCATATAAACTGTACAATGCAACAAATCCCACTCTTCCATCATGTACTTTCCACAACCTTTCATTCACCACTCACCATTCTTTTTCGTATGCTATGCCTCATGCTAAGTTACTTTTTCATCCAGGACCACTCACAAAATTTCACCATCAACTCCTATTATTTCAAATATTTCACCATGTTGCATGGAAACGTTCAGTCATCTTCACACACACCAAATTTTACTTCACAACATGATAACATGTACTTCTCGTATTAACTACCTATAATTGACATTTAAGCTTCCTAATTTCATATGCATTTGTAATTCATACAAATATTTGCAACTTCATGTTTCATAATTCCAATGCTCAATATTTATTATCCCTGACCCTTCCATACCTACTATTTGAGGAAAAATAGCATCATTAAGTTGGAGGGAGGGGTATCCATAAGGTCTTTAATGTTTTCAAATTTTCTTGCTTATCATAAAGAAACAATAGTATTCAAAGAAGTATCCAGAGTTGAGAGGAGGTTATTCAAGAATAATGTAAGAGAGTTTAGTAGAGGTTATTCAAAAAAAGAGTACATTAGAATAAAGCAACATAATTGGTTGAATTATAATGGGAGGGGATATTATGAGAAGAGAGCTCACAACTCACTGATGTTAAAAGATAAGTAGTGCTTGTAAATATTCCAGTAGGTGGGTTGGCTAGACTATTTTATCAGGCTTATAGAGTATAATGAACAAATGACCTAACAATTTACAAATACTTTACAAAATGATGAAGCCATTATAAGGGGACTAAGGTTTGATGCCTCAGAATTAGCCATAACATAGGTATTAGGGCTACCAAGAATTGGAGAAGAATTCCCAGTAAGGGTAGATGCAATTTCCACCATAAATGAGTTCTCATTACTTGGAGAAAATTTGTATTCTTCAGCACAAGGTATGAAACACCTTTCTTTACCTTGGCTATGGGATTTAATTGCTTCATTTATTGTTAGATACTTGACCTGCGATGGCAGGTAGTCACTATTGTATACTATACATTTTAAGATCCTTAGACATCTGTGCCATTAGAGAATGGTGAATGTACCTAATTTTTTGTATAATTTACTAAAGAGAATATTAGTTGAGTATAAAAATAAAAGGAAACAATCCACTCTTTCACATTTTTGTTTAGTCACTTTACTGATTAAAATAATCCTTAGATTTAAATTCCCTAACATATCTTCAGAGGATTTTCTAACCAACAACAATGTTAAAAAAAAATTTCTAAGAAAAAATGTAGAAGAAATGGGTGAAGAATAAGAAATAGGAGAACCTTCCATGGTTGCAATAGAAGGAGACATACCCTCTAGTTCCCCTATTGCATCACCTACCCGTAGCATAGAGGAACCTAAAGAATAGAAAGAGCAGGAAACTTAACCTGCAGATTTTGATAAACAACTCATAGAAAAAGGGGTTACAAAAACCCTTACTTCCACAAATATATATTCTAAGCCAAAGAAAAGAAAAGGTGTGGCCTCTAATTCTAAACCTATGAAGAAAAAGAAAAATCTTACACCATCAAGAAGGCAATCACATCACCTGAGAAGAAAAGGGCCTATAAAAGTGAAGGATAAAATGTTAGCTTTGGAATTATTTGTCATTGATGTCAGATTTAGGTGATTGGTGCTCTAATATTGTCACAATTGTCATTCTACTTTGATGTTCTTCTTGGTGAATATTTGGTTGAAAAATTTGTCTTACTCTTGTCTAATGTAGATGGTGTCAAGGGGCATTTGTATTCCTTCAAGGCCTTTTGAAATGTTTGTGTTTATTTATAAATTACAAAGGTATCAATCACAGTTGCATTTGATTAGTAACCTACACTAATAGGTTAAAGGTGCTTGAGAAAAGGTTTGAAGGGAGTTTATATCATTGTTTCAACCGACCCCTTCTAGGGTTACTAGTTTAGCAAGGTAACATTATTTGGTTTGTAAAACATGTATCAAGTATAATGTAAGTTGAAGAGCTTGGTGTATATAGCAACAAACTTAGGGTTTGATACTTGGGAATGAACGTTGTGAGTCGAAGCTTGGAAAGCAACAAGTTTTTAGTGATAGTTGTAAGTTTCTTTTAGTTGCAATTTGAAAATGACCAAGGTATGGCTTTATCAATGTTTTCCAGATTATTAATTGTTATTTATATTAATTGTTTGTGCTCAACATATGGTTAAGCTATGTGATGAAAGTTCAAGATCACAAGACTCATTCAGTTGTTTGTTGAAAGACTATGGTTATTATGATGCCTATATAGAAGTGACATAGTCACTATGAAGGGGCTCGATGAAGATGTAATTTACTCTGTAAAGAGTCATTATTGTGTTTATGTTGAAAGATTTGATGAACAATTTATTTTTAAATTGTGAAGCACTTCATAGTGCTGGTTGTATTTGCAAACACAAATAAATAGATTCTTGAGTCTCTAATGAAAATGAGACAATCAAGAAATGATTTATAATGAAACAAAGATTATACTTTGTCCTTTTATTTTCAGAATCATTTTAATGTGAGAAGATTATTTGTCAGTGAGGTAGTTGCTAACATGAAAAGCTAGTGAGGCTATAGCAACATCAAATTCCAATGAGAGTGTAACCAGTGAGGTTTCTTGGTTAGACAGTGAGGCTGTAAAACTAGCTAGTGAGGCTCTGTAATAAGTGAGATTTTATTAAGCCAGTGAGGTAATATTTTTCGAGTGGGTTTTTCTCCTTGTAAAGGGTTTTCCACTCATAAACATTGTGTTATGGTGCCTTTAGCTTTTGTGATCTAATTATGTTCTTTATGTTCATTCAAGTTAGATAGCTTTGCATGCATAATGCTACACTTGATAATTGAATAGTTTTGAAACTTGCATTCTACATGTTCAAATTTGGGAAAGATTAATTTAAGATTATTTTAATCTATCATACCATTGATTCACTCCCCCTCTCAGTGGTATTATACTCAAACATAAAAAACAACAAGAAAATTTTGTGATAGAAAGTGACACAAATTTTGATATAAATATACCTGATAGTAACACAAGAACACCAATTTCGTAGCCTTTGTATATGAGTAGCACTTTTGATTTAGATTCAAAAGATATTTTTATGGTTAAAAATAAAAACAAACCTCTAAGAAGTCTTATTTTAGAAGATAGGTTTGTACCATTAGAGGAGGTGGAAGAAGAAAAGTTCTTGGAAAAGGAATAATTTTTTTTGGAAAGGAAGAATTCAAGCAAGGAGAAGGAAGACTTACATAGGATCAAAGATTTAGAAGAGTAACTTAGGATTTACCAACAAAGGGAGACTACTAGGGATGCAAGAATCGAAGAATCAAAAGAAAAATTACAAAAATTTGAGCAAGGGTCAAGGTTAGAAGCATTGGAACAAATTTCTATAGTTGAATTGAGTAGAAGGGCTTGAAACCCTAAGAACCCAACTGAATATCTAAGAACACCCATAGCTCCCACTATGGTAACACTCGATATTGAATTGTGGAATAAGACAAGGTATTTTTCTTAGAAACAAAGAGATTAGGAAAAGGAGAAAGCATAATTAATGTGAACACATTCCATAAAAGCAAAAGACATATATCAAGAAATTGAAAGTAAAAATAGATGAATTGATAGATAAAACAATTCAATTAATGAGGTGCAGACCTTCTGCCAAGGTGTACACTCTATTTTTGCAAGAAAAAAATATTTGTTTTCAATTTACCGAGATAATTAGTGACCTACTTGTAGCTATAAATTCACCAACATTTTTTTTAGAAGTTTTCCAACAATCTACACCAAAAATACAGAATCAATTGTGTGATTTTTATTTACACAACTTGATTCTCCTTTTTGAGACTAATTGGAATCCACTTATATTTCTTGGGGATATTCAAATCAAGACCTTAGCTTCTTATATTAGAAATGAATATCTTCAGGGAAAATTGTGTCAGGAATACCAAGAAAGGGAAAAATCATCCCCTCTTCAATTGAGGTAAGAAGCAATAGATCCAAATGCAATGGTGGACCACTAGATATACCTCATAGAAAAGAGGGGATTAGTAGTAAAAATAATGGAATGCAAAGAAAGAGACTACAAGATATTTAAGGAAATAACAACACTGACAATCAAGCAGGCACTTAAATTTTCCCAAAGTAGATGGAGAGAACTTAACCCAGAGCTTAAAAAGAAGGAACCTCACTCTGTTTTCAATTATGTGGTGCAGTTGGAAGATCACACAAGTACATTACAAATTCCTTGAAAAATGGAATTTCTTAGCTTCCTCTCACCTTTCATCCTCCTCTCCTCTTGTTCCCTATACCACATTGGAAAAGAATGAAGTGAGAGGTAGATGCAACAAAGAACAATAGGTGGGAAAAGATCTCAGACCAACAAGGTTTCTACTTGAAGCAGGGAAAAGGAGTGACCAAATTTGTAGATTATAGAGAGACTGCACTACAATATAACCTTCAACCCTAAGCTTTCTTGAGAAAAAGCAAGAGATATATTTTGGAGGAAATGATGTGCTATAGAATTGGCTAGCTTCTTGTTGCTATTTCATACTTTTTATCATTACTTTCTGCTAAACTCTAAGACATTACCAATACCTTTCATATAATTTTAAGTAGTTTAAAGTATTTGGAATGGAAACATGTTATGTTAATGTGTGTATGTATGATTTATGAATGTCCATGAAGTTTAGTAGAATTTTATGTTTTAATTATGGTTGATAATATTGAGAATTCCTTTGAAAAATAAGACTAACATTTGCAACGAGAAATCCATCAATCCATAACATAAGGACTACAATTCATTGCAAAGTAAGAGTCAATTGACTGTAGCACAACCATTTTCAAAGAATATGGAGGTGATCATTTAATGATAAATTTGTGAATCACCGAGCATAACTTGTATCTTTCAATAAGACAACTAGGGGAAGAAGTCTATTTTCAATAGGATTGTGAATTATAACAGAGTTGTTCTGCTAAGCATATTTTCTATTATAAATGCTTAAACTTGTTTGGCATAAAGTCTATTTTTTATTTTCATATTCATGTTTTAATAGTTATTACTTTTTATTTTGAGACTTGGTCCTCTTCCTATTCTTGGGGAAGAGTTAATATATGTTTAGTTTATTTTCAGTTCATAAATAATTGGACTCCCTCATGGACCCTATATAGTGGGATGCCTTGTTGGGGAGGAGATCTAGTGATAGAATGATAGAATATCATATGTGTATTATTGAATAGGATTTCAAAAATATTTCTTGTTAGATTTTGTGTAACAATTCTATGTTTGGAATGCAATAAAGAATAATTGATTTGATAATATGTTTTGCTGAGTAAGTGAGTGATTGATAAGATCTTGTGGAAGCAAAAACTCAAGAAAGGGCCACTTGAGGTGCTGTTGAACCACTTTAATGTAAGTTATTATATTAGATTATATCCATTGTGAGTTTAATTGATAATTTCTAGTTTATATGATTGTGAATATATGTGTTACAATTCCTAAATTAGAATTTGTAGATTGATGTTCTATTTCATACTTCGAAGGTTAACAAAGTTAGGATACACTGCAACATAATGGTTAGCTAGTTACAGTATTAAGAATTAGGTATATATAACAAAAATAGTAGTTTATATTCCTTTACTCTATTTTGATAAGCAACAATTTATTTTGATTTGAAGCTTTTACTGCATTTGTATGTGTTTTGTTTGCCTATACTTAGTTGATGTAGGATGTCCAAAATCCATGAATGCATATACATTGAAAGCACTATTTTAATCTTATGATCCCTTGGTTGATGATTTAATGTAGCCCTCCTATGAATGAAGAACTGCTTAGTTTAGGGATCCTCAGGTCCACCGAGTTGTGTGCATAACCATTAACACCAAGTTAATTAGGCATTAGAGAAATATCAACACATACCTCTATATAGCCCCCAAATTTTCCCCAATTCCATGTGTGTAGGTGCTAAACAAGGTCAACAAACAAAGGACTCCATTTTGGTATTTTTTAGGCTTTATCCATACAGATGATAATGCGGGTATGTAGATGTCCTCGGGGTAGGTTGGTGTCCAAGGTTGAGACTTCACCCAACTGGTATCACATTTTATATATTTCATACTTTTGTTTCTATAGACTAAATATTTTTCTCAGTCTGTATTTGTAAGTTATTTGAGATTTTTAGTTATATTTAAATCAACTCCTGTCAGGATATCTCATATCCTATAAGTCCACCATCATGAAACATCTATCGTAGAGCGTTTGTCCCTCCCTGATCCTCAACATCATACATAACCAAGGTCCCCACAAGCGGTATCCTCAATATCTGATAAACATCCTCCGGGGTCACTGTTATCTCTCCCGTTGACAAATGAAAAGTGCTGTGGTCGCTATGCCACCTCTTTGCAAGTGCTGTCAGTAGCCCCTGGTTAATCTGATACTGGGGCATGTCAATCAGTGAAGTCAAACTACACTAGTCTATAATGGAAAGGTCTGTCAGAGTTAGCTGTGGGATCATATCCCATATCCCTGGAAAGCACTCGCGAACCTGGAGGTTCCCTAATCCATCTTCTTAGAATAAAATTAAAACATCAAGTCAACAAATAATTCAATCAACCTATCAATCAAGCACATCATCTAATCAAATCAGCTTGCGTGAGATTCTAATCAAATCTTGAGGAGCACCTAACCTATCATTTGATTCTCATTTGTCATGAGATCGATCAATTAACCTATCCTATTCATCGTTCCTCACCTATCATGAGGATGATTATCAATCAATCAATCTATCTTGTCATCATTCCTCACCTATCATGAGGATGATCATCAATCAATCAATCAATCAACCTATCCTATTCATTGTTCCTCACCTATCATGAGGACGATCATCGACCTATCAATCAAAATTATCGTATCATCGACTGAAGTGATCATAAATCATCAAAATCTAGGAGGAATTCATCAAAATCATCAATTTTGGCTAGGTGCGCTGAAATAGGGTTTCTATGCATTGATTTACCAGATGCGCTAGAAAAACAGCTGGATGCGTCGGAACAGATTCTGGATGTGCTATTTCATCAATGCACTAGAAAATGAATTTTATGCATTGGAACATAGTCTCGATGCGTTGTTTCTCGAATGTGCTACATTATCAACCCTATGTGTGACTCTATCCTATGGATGCACTAATTTTTAGATGCGCTAATCTATGGACCTAATGCGCTAAAGCAGGTTATGTATGTGCTAATCTAATTATCAAGTCCTAACCTAATGAGATGCGCTATTATAGACTTCCTATGTGCTGAAGTGGGTACCCTATGCACTATTTCACCTACCCTATGCACTAAAACGTGGAATTCAAATTTTCAAAAGCATTTTAAAGCGGGAAGAACCACATTTTGAAATTCAAAAAATAGTTTTCGGGGTACATATCGGAGGTCCATATGCAACCGGACGCTGGTGGCGGAGAACTCGCTCAAATCGGTGTGTGTAGCATGGAATTCTGTCCATCTTTGCTCTGTAGGCTCCCAATTTTCAAAATGATTAAGTTACAAATGAACTTTTCTTTTACCCTTTTTACCCTTTTAAAGGTTAATTAAGGGGTAATTATGGTGGCATTTTATTTAATTTTTCAAAGGGGTCTTTTTCATCAACTAATCGACAATGTGGCAAAACTCTTCTAATTTTTGGGAGATAAATCAGGTCATCCTTATCAAACCTATCGATCATCAAAAAATCATCAAAATTTTCAAAAACCATCAAAAATTCAAAAATCCATGATTTACCTCCCAAGGGAGCATCCTTTCATCATCGCTGTAAAATCAGAGTTCGAGGCATGTCGATTTTTTTTACCATCATGGTTGGGAAAATTTATTCTTTGAAGCAATGTGGCTGCACACATCACTTCAAAGAGGGGAAAAATGTATGCACACAAAAATGGTCTGGAGCATCATATTAATTAAATACTTGTTATTTGAATAATATTCTTAATTCCTCTACTATTATAAATAAATTGTTAATTTTATTTATATGGTTCATATTCTAATTCTTTTTTTCCAAAATTCACTTTCTTTCTAAAATTAATTAAATGGACAAATTAAATCAATTTGTTATTTAATTGGTTTTCCCTCTTTCTCTTAAATTTGAATTTTTAAATTCAAATTGGCATATTCCTCTAAAATTGGTTAAAATGCACAAATGAATTAATTTGGCATCTTGCTAATTTACCATCTCCATTTAATTTAATTTGTTTTTCAATTTAAGCACATTTCTACATATTTCCTTTAACCACCTCCAACTCACCTGCCACCTCATAATGTGTCTCACAAAAATGATTTTTTTAAAATTGGAAAATATGAATTAGAATATGAACCATATAAATAAGTTAACAATTTTTTTATAATAGTAGAGGAATTAAGAATATTAATCAAATAACAAGTATTTAATTAATATGATGCTCCAGACCATTTTTTCATGCATACAGTAAGTTATTTGAGATTTTTTAGTTATATTTAAATTGTCAAACATAGCTTAGAATTCAATTTAAAACATCTCTATTTCTAGTTCACTTGAGTCGGGTCAATTGAGGTAGTTGAGAGAAATTTTCTCCTTAAGGCCTCGTAATCTCGAGAGTAGAGAATTACCCCCTCCTCCTACAATAACAAAGGAGCATTCATAGGACCAAACACATTTGAATGAATATAGTATAAAACTCCAAAAAATTTGTGAGAGCTAGAATAAAACTAAATATAGTTTTTCTTTCGATAAATGCAATGTTCGTAAAAATTGAACTTGAGATTACAATTATCAAGCCCCTCTATGAGGAATTTAATTTTCAAGGCTCTAAGAATCTTCTCACCAATATGGTTGTCTCTAGTGCCATAACATTGTCTTCTCTACTAGAAGCTTAGTCTTTAAGGAATGATCACCCTTAGGGACCCAAAATGTACAACCATTAGAATTTGATGCAAAAAATTTCTTCACTACTAGTTCCAATGGAAAAGATGAAGAATATACAACTATTTTCTTTGAAATTTTAGAAGAACTATTGCATTGAATAGTGTATGCATCCATCTTGAACAATGTTCCAATTTGAACACACTTCGTCAACACCATAGATCCTCTATTCATCTTACATCCTCTACTTGAAAAAATAACTTGTACATCCACATCATTTCACTTTCTCACATAAATTAGGTTTCATTCCAAACCAAGGATATGTATCACACAATTGATACCTTTCACTCTACCATTATGGAATCTAATCTTAAGTCTTCCATGAAAAATAATACTCAAACGAGAGTAATCACCCGATACACCTTTCCACCACCAAAATATTATACTTCGAGAACCAACCCCCATGTGAGGTCATGTAAAAAGATGCACCGAAGTCTATCAAACATACACATTCTGATGCATACATTTTCAAGGTTTTGATAAAGGTATCTATATCATCATGAGATGATTTGTTAGAGTCAAAATCATATAAGTTCTATTTTTTCTTCTCTTTTCTTCTTTGCACTCCTTGCAAAAATGGATAGATTTTCCATAGTTCCAAAATTTCGCCCGTGACTTTCTAGGAGAATTAGATCTCCTCAAGGATTTGGATTTTTACTTCTTGTCATTCTTCTTGCCTTCTCTTTTGATCTAATATGAATAAAAAGGCCTCTTTAGCCATCTTAAAATATTTTCTTCGTATCTCTTTTGAAATCAATGATGCAACCACTTCATCCATCTTGAAAGTGGTAGTGGTACTACGCATGGCCATGACAAGGTGATCTAACAAGTCTAGAAAAAATAAAATATTCAAGCAATGATCCCCATCCTCCATATTTACAACAACAAAACCCAATTGGGACTATGAGCATATTATAGGCATTCAGGTGATCATCCACAAATCTTGCTTCTTCCATGCTTAGAGAATACAACTTATTTCTCAAGAATAAATTATATACCAAGAACTTAGCTTGATAAATTTATCCAAGATTCTTCCAAAGGCTCGATGCAATCTTCTCTTCATGGAAATCTAATAACATAGAGTCTGCCAACAAAGTATTATCAAACCCTTGTATTTTATCCATCAACTCCTATTTTTCTTGAGTTATTTTGAGCTTCCACAACTCAAATTTTCCATATTTAAACTAATCTATCTCGATCCTTTCAAATTTAATTTCCATCTTTCTACTGTAACAAGGTCACAAAAATTCTTCTAAAAATCTCCCATTCAAACAAAGATTAGTACCAAAAACCCTCAACCCAACAAGGAGATAAAAATTGGCTAGGATTTGATACCAACTGAAATGAAGTTGGGGAAATGGAAGCAACTTCCTACACAAATATAAATTAGGGATATAGTACAAAAAATATTACAAACCCTTATTAGTTAAAAATTCAGATGCACATTCTTTCAACTTAGATAATTTATGTGAAAATAGGATTAACCATAACAATATATATATGGGGAAAACCATTTCATGATAAAAACCCCACACTTCAAAAAAATCCTAATTGTATTATCAATAAACAATGAAGGTTACAATATATTCATTGAGCTAAGATAATTCAAGATTCCTCAATTGCAACAATATTTCTAGAGTGATTCTAATAGTATAAAGATATCTGTAAAATATTTAAACTTGTACTCTATACCAAATGAATAAGTAAAAAATATATACAATTATAAGGATGAAGATGAATGCCAAGATTTCCAAATGACACATATGCAACACTGACATGATTTTCATTGAGTCCCCTTGATATACACAATGGTTGCATGCATGAAACAACCTTTTATGAAGTGCAATGTCATAAACGATACCCATAAAATTTGTAGGTACCATTTCCAACACCTTCCTCAACATGTATATCCCCTTTCAACATGCAATGAACCTTGAATGCATAGGCTCAACCCTTGCATAGGGTTCACCTATTGTATTTTTTCATAACTTGACTCTTATCTTGTCATAATTTGTCATTTGACAACCTTGCCATAATCTGTTATAATTTCTTACAACTTATGACAAAATCCATAAAATTAGCTCACAATAGGGTCCACCAAGTGGGATTCTTATCTCCACCAAATTATGATGCATGTCATCCTAGTCACCTTCCATGTAGGTTCTTACCTGATGTAGGAGCATCCAATGGTGTAGGGGCAATCTTGCATCACCCAAAAAATGTTTGTTTTTTAAAATTCTCTTTAGTTGTTTTGAGTCCCATGATGGAACTTAAGGGGTGTAAGACAGTCAAAATTCAAAAAAGGTGAAAATGACCACTTACTATTTTTAGTAATTTGGCCTAAACGAGCTTATGGACCTGAAAATTTACCCCAAGGAGTGGAACTAAAAAATATTTTTGGTGGAAAAAGAATCATCTCAATACCCTGTACTTGTTTGGAAGATATTAAAGTTTTCATCCCAAGAAATTTCTCCAATGCAACTTCAAATTCAAATTTGAAAACCTTAGAAGCCCTAAAAAAGCTCAAAAAATGGATAAAATGATCTTCAAATAATTTTGGAGTTGTATATCTCTTTGAGAGATTTCCATATTATAATAGAAAATTGGATACCCGAGTCAAAAGATATGGCTCTTGGAAGCTGCCCCACTAAAAAGTGAATTTCATTAAAATATCTCTCTGGGTGAAAAATCAAACGGTTGGACTTTTGGCACCAAAACAAAAGGGAAAGTTACACTTTCTAGAACATTCTAGGGCAGTTATTGAGGTAAAATAAAAAGGGTTGAGTGGAGGTTTTAGAGTGGCTCCATTAGTGTAGATTGTGGCTTTGAATAATAGATTTTATTTTAGAGTTGATTTTGTTGTAATGAATCAAGCCCATGAGGCTGTAGCATTGCAATTTTTGAATCTATACTTTCATTTTCTGAAAATAATTGAAAGTGAGCTATTTTTTTTTATCTCACATCTTCTATGTTGGTATCTATTGTTGTGTTTTGTGTGGAATCTGGGCGGTGTAGCCCTCATCATCACCTCACTGAAGTATGTCCCAAAAGATGACTTCACAAAATGAACATAAAACATAGGTAAATTAAATAATCAAACAATTAAATGCTAGGAATTGTAAAGGTTGAGACACCTTAATCCCAAAAATCCATGGATTAGAGCTACCATAAAATATAATAGGACATAGATATGTTTGTGTAAGAGAGGGGGACCAACCACGTCAAGGCGCTAGGTCACAAAGGGTCGAGAGCAAAAGGCTACCCTAACTTACCTTGAGTGCAGGATGAGAATGAAGAAAACAACCATATTTCAGGTCGGTCGACCGAAGAGGGCCTTACAAGTCGACTTCCAATGAGAAGTGTAATGCCTCTATAGGCTCAAACCGTAGGAATCTGCCAGGGACATAAGTGCATTGCATAGACATTTGTGCACCACACGGGCGTCCCTGACAATTATCCCTCTATCGATGCTCAAAACAGACACCAAGTGGAATGAAGGCAACGAGCTTATGTGGAATTTAGCCTTTGGATTTGGTTTTCTAAAGTGAAGAAGGGTGAAAGGGGAATTTGTGTTAGGGGTGATGAGTTCAATTAATGGCACAATTTTGATAAGGGTTTATTATCTATTTTTTTTTGTTACCTTAGAATTTGACACTTGGTTGTTGGCATTTCCTATGTTATTTCCTCAAAACCATAGACATTGGGCATAAGTTTATCCTTGTGATTTTTAATTACATTAACATGCTATGTGAATTATTTATGTTGATTTTACATGTGGATTAACGAATGTTGCTTTACGGTAGTTATAGATATGCAATTGTTTGTGCATGCTAATATTGTTATGTAGATGTAATCAAAGCCTACAAAGTTGAGGGAGTTTCTGCCAACTGGTCGGTTGCCAAAGGAGTCAATGATATGATCATTAAAAGGTCAATGGAGGGAAAACTCTCGAATGAAGGGAAAATCCTAGCTCGAATTAAAGAATGTAACTGCCTTGTAAATGATCATGTTTGTTGGTTGAGCAAATATAGGAGTTGTTTTTATGCTAGATTTACGTTAAGGAAAGTTTGGCTTGACCAGATTCCACACATGCATAACCTCCTTTCCTTTTCTTATGCTTTCCATAA
Organism: Sequoiadendron giganteum; assembly: GCA_007115665.2. Taxonomy (NCBI): domain Eukaryota; kingdom Viridiplantae; phylum Streptophyta; class Pinopsida; order Cupressales; family Cupressaceae; genus Sequoiadendron; species Sequoiadendron giganteum. Next base: position 77,067,596 of record VCHN02000014.1, on the reverse strand, counting down.
ATGGTATCCTCCTAATTTGTTGGAGTTGACCGCCTAGGTTGTTAGTTAGTTAGTAGTTTCTCCTTCTATAAATAAGACTCAGATACTCCTTCTTAGAAGGTTGATTAATCTAATATTGCACTCACAGATCTAGTTTTCAAGTAATACAGATCTGTTGCTATTCTATTGTAATCACACTTCCAATGAATAAAATAAAGTTATAAGTTTGTTGCATCTGAGTTAGTTTCAAGGGAAACTCACCCAAGGGGGCACACTTGGTGAGGATTCCATCCTTTTAGCTCAGTCGCTATTTTTTTGTTGAGTAATAGTTTCAATTATGGCAACTGTCTATTCCTATAGCTTTTAGAATTCCATTCTATGATTGTTCAACATACCCTTCATTAGACTAGGTAATGACCTACTATGCTTTCACTAATTTTTTGTGTGAGTTGGCTGATATTGAGTAATACTGCATGCATGGGGGTAGGAGAAGAGTTGCTTTAGGGATATTCCTTCCTTATCACCCTAACCCTGATAACCAACTAGTTGAGTTTCAAAATTTACCAAAAGAAGAAGAAATAAACCCTTTTGCTGAAGCATTTCCAAATTTTTCTAGTTCAAAAACTTCTTTCGAAGAACCAATTGCCCAAATTCTGATTGAGAACCCATTTGCTTTGATTTTCCATCAAGAAAATATGGCTTCCCAACCAGCTCAGCCTAACCATCCAACCTTTCATTTTCCTATCCCTACACAAAATGATGTTGACAACATCAAGAACATTCCTGCTTCAGCCCTTCCTAAATTCTATGGGCTTGTAACAAAGGACCCAAACACTTTTCTATTTGAATTTGATATCCTCTACAAAATCTATGATTACACCATTGATTCTCATAAGCTTGAGTTGTTTCCTACTACTTTGAAAGATGCCACATTAAGATGGTTTATGAGCCTAGGAAGGAATACTATAAATAGTTGGAATGAGATGAAGGAAAATTTTCTTGAGAAGTATAAAGAATATTGTGGAGGTAGTGATATGAGAGGAGGATATCTTTAGGATGCAACATAAGGAGGATGAAAGTTTGAAGGACTATTTGTCAAGGTTCCACTTTTGCTTGAAGAAGTCTCCACACCATGCACTCAATGAAGAGTCTCAAAAGTTGCTCTTTCTTAGAGGAATTAGTGAGGCTTGTGCTGATGCTTTGGATTTGATAGGAGAAGGAGATATCACTCAAGTGCCTTGGGATGCTATTAAGAAGATATGTCAAAATTACTCCAGAGCAACTATAAAGAAAGGGAGAGGTTACCAACCTTCTTTGGGTAAATATTTTGTTAATGGAGTTTCAAGGATGGAAAGCACTCACTTGCTATCAGACTTCAAGCAAGATATCATAGATAATATGGCAACTCAGCTAGATACCCTTCAAGCAAAGAAGAAACATGAGGAGGCAGAGGCAATGTTGGCAAAATATTATCCTAATTACATGCAAAGAAAGAAGGACTGCAAATGTAAAATGGTGGCCAATATTGATAGAAAGCACATTCCACCTGAATTCAAGCCAATTGAGGGAGATGAAGATAAAGTTTTATATGTTTCACAAAGAAGGCCATGGGCTCCAAGACAAGGTATGCCACTAGACCCATTATCTTTTAATGGACCTTACATGAATTTTTATGCATCTGGTAATCAATGGCATCCCCAATATCCATTAAAATTTGGAGGCTATCCACCTCAGACTTGGAATAATCCTCAAAATACCTAGCCTAGTTACCAAAATACTCCACCCCATGTTAAAAAAACCTGGGAAATTGGCAGCAACCTCAAGGAAAATGGCAACAAACATCCCAATGGAAATGAGGGCAATAATGGCCAAACCAGTCAACTGGTTACATGCGACCAACTCCACAGCCTCAAAAACCTGTAATAATCCCCCCTCCTAACTCAAATACTAGCAAACCTATACCTACTTAGTTACCAAATCAACCCACACCCAACCCAAGTAGCAAACCACAACAACAACAACCAGTCTATTTTGCAGATCCAAACCAATATCCTATCTATGCTGTGAGTTTGAGTAATATCCACCTGCGTTCAAGAACCACTTTTTCATCGCCTTCCACTCCCATTATTAGAAAGCTTCACGTGGAAGAGGAGGAGCATCAAAATCTAACTCATGCACCTGCTCAGTCAAGTGTTCCTACCAATCCTGAACCAATTCTGCAGTCTGATCAAGAACCACCATTTCCTCAAAGGTTAAAAGTTGTTAAGAAAAAGGAGGAAACGACCTTTGATATTTTGGATCAACTGAAACACATATGTGTCAAGATACCGCTGTTCCAGGCCATAAAAGATGCTTGAATATATGGTAAGGCAATAAAGGAAGCATGCCTTAAAAATCCTAGGAGGAAAAAGAAATACCCCACCATTATCCATGTAGTAGGGCAGTTGGCTGATATCATGCTTGAGAAAGTCACTGTTCCTAAATACACTGACCCAGGCAGTCCTTTAGTTGAAGTCATCATAAATGGGATCCAAGTAAAGAATGCTCTAATATATTTGGGGTTAGCTATTAATGTGATGACTCAAGACATCTTGCAACAACTGGATGTTACAAATTTGAGACCTACCCTTACGGTCTTGCAACTTGCTAACAATTTTATTGTCAAACCTGATGGTTTAGCAAAATACCTTGTTGTTATTCTAGACTCTTGGGAATATCCAACATATTTTATGATCATTTCCCTTAAAGGTACATCAGGAGGATATCCCATTATTTTGGGAAGGCTATGGTTGGATACGACAAATGCTTACATTGGATTTTGAATAGGGAACATGGCTATTTATAATGGAAGAAGTACTAAAAAGCTTGCTCTTTATCCTCCTGCTCAACCATCCCATGATATGGATAACCCTGTATAGCCGCATGTTGGTGAAGAGGCTGAGGAGATCAATTCAGTAGTGCAAATCATGATGATAGACAAAAGTCCTTTCTTGCAATTACAGGAAGAGGATTAAATATTGTCAAATATAATTTAGAATAGTTTTGAAATGCATGAAGAATCACCTGCTATTGAGTCTGGTTCAGTTGCTCCATTGCAGACACTTTTACCTTCTCTTCCTACACCAAAACTTCTTGCAGCAGAAAGTATGTCTCATACATTGCTACCACCTGAACAAAAAATGTCATGCATCACTGAAGAAACTATGGTAGATTTGATTACACAAGTGCAAGTTTCAGAAGGTAAACATTTGAACATCAATAACAAGATTACTAAGGAGCAACAGATGTCCTTGACAAAATTGTTACAAAAGCATCAAGTTGCATTTGCATGGGATTACCATGACATGAAAGGATTAGATCCTAAACTCTATACTCATAGGATCTACATCAGAGATGACTGTACACCAATAAGGCAGCCACAAAGAAGAATCAATCTTGTATTAAGGGAGATTGTCAAAGGAGAACTGTAGAAGTTATTGGATGTTGGATTCATCTACCCTATCTTAGATAGCCAATGGTTTCAACTTTTAGTGGCTATAATCAAATACATATTGCACCTGAGAATTAGAGATGAAAAATTTTACCTATCCTTGTGGCACTTATGCCTATTCAGTGCTTCCATTTGGTCTCTGCAATGCACCTGCAAATTTCCAGATAGTAGTCATTAGTATCTTCTCAGATATTTCACATGAATGCATGGAAATATACATGGATGATTTCACAACTTATGGTGCTGATTTTGATGAAGCATTGGAAAACCTAAGGAAGGTTCTACAAAGATGTGAGGACCATAATCTATCCTTGAACAGTGAGAAATGCTTCATGATGATGCAAGGAATAGTCCTTGGCCACTATATCTCTCACAAGGGAATTCAGGTGGATCCATCCAAGATTGGGGTAGTTACCAATCTCTCTATTCCTATGAAGCAAAAATATGTTAGGAGTTTTTTGGGTCATGCTGGCTATTATAGGCAGTTCATCAAGGATTTCAATAAAATGGCAAGACCATTCTATTGTCTTTTGACTAAAGATTGTGACAAATAATTTTTTTCTTTGAAGGAATCTTTAACCCATGCTCATGTGCTCAAAGGTCCTAATTGGGAACTTCCTTTCCATATTCATACAAATGCATCTGATCATGCCATATGTGCTATCTTAGGCCAAAAAGAGGGATCAATTGAGAATGCAATCTACTTTGTCAGTAAAAAACTACAAGGAGCAGAGTTTAACTACACTGTGACATAAAAGGAGATGTTGGCAGTCATATATGCCGTCAATAAATTCAGACATTATATCACTGGGTATCAGATTTTTGTCCATACAGACCATGTAGCCATAAAATATTTGATGAATAAGCCCTTAATTATAGGAAGATTAGAAAGATGGTTGCTCCTCATGCAAGAGTTTGATATCACTATCATAGACAAAGCTAGGGAAAGCAAATGTTGTAGCAGAATTTATCTCAAGATTGACTACATCTAAGGACACTCAAGTCATTGATGGCTCCTTCCCCGATGAACACTTATTTTCCATCAATATCCACACACCTTGGTATGAGGACATAGCAAATTATCTGGTCACAGATAGAGTTCTCCTTCATTTCTCTCCAAAAGAGAGAAGGGTTCTCATTGAGAAATTTTTTCCTTTCTCATGGATTGCAAAATGTCTATTCTATACTGGACCAAATCATGTGATGAGGAGATGTGTAAGAGAAGATGAGACATATGATATACTGCATGCATGTCACAATGAACCTTGTGGATGACACTTTACAACCAAGAGGACAACAATGAATATTATTAATACATGATATTATTAGCCCACACTTCATAAAGATGCAAGCAAGTATACTAGGAAGTGTGATAGATTTCAGAGAATGGGACATGCAACTAAATTTGATGAGGTGCCTCTATACCCCCATGTAGCTATCACACCATTTGATAAATGGGGACTTGATTTTGTAGGTCCCATTGACCCACCATCAAATGGTAAATCCTACATCTTGGTTTGCAGTGATTATGTGACCAAGTGGGTTGAAGTTAAAGCTATGAAACATGCCAAAGATAATAAGGTTACAAAATTCCTCTATGAGGAGATTTTCACATGTTATGGGGTTCCAAGAGAGATAATGACAAATCAAGGGGCTCAATTTACATCAACCTTTGTTACAACATTGGTCAATGAATATAAAATTAGACATAAGAAGTCTACTCCCTATCACCCTCAATCCAATGGGGAGGGTGAGGTGACCAATAGGGAAATAGAAGTTGTTTTGACCAAAATAGTGGCTATTTATAGAAAAGATTGGGCAAATAGGTTGCCAGAAGTTGTTTGGACCTATAGAACCAGCTGGAAGACAACCATTGGTTTCACACCTTTTGAATTGTTGTATGAAAAGACATCCGTGATGCCCATAGATTTTGATTATAAAAATCTTAAAACTGCATTAGATCTTGAGATAAACATCTTTGAGGCACAAAAGGAAAAAATCATGCAGCTGAATGCTTTGGATGAAATGAGAAAGTCAGTCCTTCATCATATGGAGATAGTGCAAAACCAAAGGATCAAGTGGCATGAAAATTCACAAAGGACAAGAAGTTCTAGCCAGGTGATTGGGCACTCCTTTATGACTCTAGGTATCAAGATAATGTAAGTAAGCTACAAACAAGGTGGCTAGGACCCTATGAAGTTGCTAAAGTTTTCTCCAATGGTGTTGTTCAATTCACAACCATTGACCTTGTTAGATTTAAGCTGCTTGTCAATGGTCATCGACTCAGTTTGTATCATAAGCTGACTTCCAAGCAAGAATTCATGTAGCAATTCACTCAGCATCGAATCCCCAAACTTCCTATAGCCGAAGGAAGCGGACCTAGTGTCCCTCCTGTCTAATCAAGGTACGTATTCTATCATAATAAAAACTTCCACTTTTGAGGGTGTCCTCTTCTTCATTAATTCATCCACCCATCCATCTCCACCTTTCTCTCTCTTCCATAAATCCACCATCACTTCACTTCACCACCACTTCATTCCATCACCACTTCTATAATTTCTCAAAAGGTGATCTGTACTTCCTCCACATTCTTTTCAATGGATACTCCAAGTTTTCAGGTACGTGCACACCAATTTGTTTTATCTTAATTATCTTTAGTACATTTATTTAATTACTATAAATTAATGTCGATATTCTACATAGCATATAATTATACTTTGCCTTGTGAAATCATCATTACCACCCAGCCTGTGTGGATACATGCTCAAATTTTGGTTGGGGGGGAAGTGTGAATAACATGTCCACGTGTCAATCCATGTTAGAAAAATTTAAATTGAGCCAATTTGAATGATAGAGTGAAATGACAGCTTGCACGTGTGAAATGACACCAAACCACCGCCATTTTTCTTGGAAGTACCCTTCATTTATGAATCCTTATTTTCTTTATTTCCTTAGTCATAATCTTAAGTCACTAAAAAGTGAAATTCATATGACATTGGCATTAAAACTTCAAAAGAGTTGTAGGAAGAAAAAAATTGGGTCTCCAAAGAAAGATTGCAGGAAAGAAACCTCACATAAGTGCTTGTTTGATTGCAGGAAGCTAAAATCATGGGAGTTCAGTTAATTCAAAATGAACCCACAGTTCATGATGTGATCCTACAAGATGCATCTTCTCAGGTTGAGTTCATAAATTATGGGTGGCTGGATTATTTCTTGAAACTTGACAGCTACAATGAAGACATTGTGCTAGAATTTTCTCAGACATTCTCTGAAGGGAAGGCAATGGTGAAAGGGTTGGAGGTGATAGCTACTGAAGAGAGGATTGTAGAGGTAACAGGTTTTCCAGCTGACAGAGAGCTATACCCAGCTACTAGAGATGCACAGTTAGTTAGGGCTGAATTTACTAAACATGGCGACCCTCCATTGGAGGTGGATAGGAAAGGTATGAAGAGAACCTCTCTATAAGATCTGTGGAAGCAGGTAGCTATCTATATTGTGAATTAAATTACTTGTGAGGGCCTTTAGTCGAACCTCCATTTTGTACACTTCAATCTCTTAAATCATGAGGCACAAGAGAAGAATGAATGTACCTAAAGTGTTGTATCATCTCCTTACAATCATGGCAACCGAGACTCAAAAAGGTAGGGATAACTCCATCTCTCACCATTGTTTGATAAAATTACTAGTTGAGAAATATTTGCAAGAGGTGTCTGATATGACATGGGAGGAATTTGTAAACATTGACCAGTTTAGACCAGAAAATATGTGACCTAGAGGTCTACCTCAACACCATAGGGTTAGTAGGAGGAGTGTTGTTGAAACCACTCCTGGTGCCTCAACTTCTGGTGCAAACCCTAACATAAATCTTCCTGTAGCCAAACAGGTTATAGAAATTAGTTCTTCTGAGTCAAAACATTCAAACAAAGATAGTTCCTCTTCAGACTCTGATGATGATGTTCCTCCTGAAACCCTAATTCGAACTAGGGCCACAATTAGGAAGGAGGAGGCACAAAAGAGAGAAGCAGAAATGAGGAAAGGGAAAGCTAAAAATAAAACAATAGAAAAAGTAACACCAAACCCTAAGAAATGGAAAGCTGACATTTTTCTTCCTACAGTCAAAGAAAAACTTGAAAGCCCTCCTAAGAAATCAAAGCCAGCTGGGTCAACCACTGGTAGGCCTCCAAAGAAAAGCCCTGGGTTTCAAGGAACATCTAGGGAGGACACAGACACCCCCTATGGGGTAGGAGAATGTTGAAGAAAACGATTTTTTTTAAGAATAAGAAAATATAAGGCTAACTGAAATTTTCGCTATTGTAGAACAAGTTGTGAGGAAAGAGCTCCTACAACAAGAGAAAGAACCCCTTTAGCTAGAATTGGGTGAACAATTAGAGTCATTGCAGCTGGTGTTATATGAGCAACAAGAATTGGTGCCAGGGAAGATTTTGGTAGGAACACATAGACCCTCTGATTTTTCATGGAATCAAGTAGCCATGAACCTATGGATTCAAATGCAAAGGAGGGAAGAGGAATGAAAAGAGGAAAAATGTAAGTTAAAGGAAGAAATTAAAAAGAAAGATGCTGAAATTGAAGAAAAGAACACAAAAATTACTACCTTGAAGAAAAAGTGGATAAGGTGACAACATTAGTGCCTCAGATTATTGCGTGCAAAAATCCTCCCAGAGTCCACACCATGTATTTGAAGGATTAGAATCTTTATTTTAAATTGTCAAGGATCATTTTAGGTTTGAATCCTTTTGTTGAGACTCCTCATGAATTTTTCCAGGCTTATCAATTTGTAGCTCTTGAAGTTAAAAATTTGTTGTGCGAACTGTATCTGCATAATTATGTTGTGTCCTATGATCATGATTGGAACCCATTATTGTATATTGGGGATCTCCATTTAAGGGAATTTATGTCATGGATTCAAAATGAAATTAGTTAGGAACAACAATTCAGGACTTACAGAGGAAAAGAATTAAATACTCCCCTGCCCATTAGAGCTGAATCTAGTAAGCCTACAGATATTTTCCAAGAATGGCACAAATTTATTTACCAACCAAGCTATAGCAGTAGGATCGTACCTATTAGAGAAGCCACTTACAAGGAATATGAGAAGGTGGCAGAAACTATAGGGAAATTGGTAACATGATATTTATCACAAAGGTGGAACATTTTGTCTGATGAGTAGAAAGAAGCCGAACCTCACTCTTTAAAAAACTGTGCTGCAACATGTAAAAGAGTTGACAAATACATACAACTTGGAAGAAGGATGCAACAATTCTGGCTTCCATTAACCTTCTAGCCACCTACACTACTATGGCTTGTGCCAGATTTCAGGTATTACCGGTATGATATAGCTATAGAAAGGTAAAGATGGAGCAGGTTGGAGAGGCAACAAGGGTTCTACTGGGAACCCAATTCAGACACTGCAAAAACTAATGTGGGCCAACTGGTAGTTGCAAACTTCAAGGTATTAACTAGGCAAAGGGGCAATACTTATTTTGCTTGTGGACCAAAAAAACCTTAGGTTGGGGGGAGTGACGAGTCTAGTTAATGGCTCAATTTTGATAGGGGTTTATTATCTATTTGCTATTGTTACCTTAGACTTTGACACTTGGTTGTTGGCAATTCCTATGTTATTTCCTCAAAACCATAGACATTGGGCATGAGTTTATCTTTGTGATTTTTAATGACATTAACATGCTATGTGAACTATCTATGTTGATTTTACATGTGGATTAATGAATGTTTCTTTAAGGTAGTTATAGATATGCAATTGTGAATTATTTATGTTGATTTTACATGTGGATTAATGAATGTTTCTGTAAGGTAGTTATAGATATGCATTTTTTTGTGCATGCTAATATTGTTATGCAGATGTAATCAAAGCCTACAAAGTTGAGGGAGTTTTTGCCAACTAGTCAGTTGCCAAAGGAGTCAATGAGATGATCATTAAAAGGTCAATGGAGGGAAAAATATCGAATGAAGGGAAAATCCTAGCTCGAAGTAAAGAATGTAACTGCCTTGTAAATGATCATGTTTGTTGGTTGAGCAAATATAGGAGTTGTTATGCTAGATTTACGTTAAGGCAAGTTTGGCTTGACCAGATTCCACGCATGCATAACCTCCTTTCCTTTTCTTATGCTTTCCATAAATGGCATCCTCCTAATTTGTTGGAGTTGACCACCTAGGTTGTTAATTAGTTAGTAGTTTCTCCTTCTATAAATAAGACTCAAATAATCCTTCTCAGAAGGTTGATTAATCTGATATTTCACTCGCATTTCTAGTTTTCAAGTAATACATATCTATTGTTGATCTATTGTAATCGCACTTCCAATGAATAAAATAAAGTTATAAGTTTGCTGCATCTAAGTTAGTTTCAAGGGAGAATCACCCAAGGGGGCCCACTTGGTGAGGATTCCATCCTTTTAGCTTAGTCATTATTTTTCTATTCAATAATAGTTTCAATTCTAGCAACTGTCTATTCCTACAACCACTAGAATTCCATTATGTGACTGTTCCTACAGCCAAAGAAGATAGAGTAGTTTCCTATCCATTTGCTAAGATTTCTACTTCTGTCATGCATTTCAGTTCAGTATAGTTTTTGGTTGATGTTCAGTGCTTATGTTACCTCCTTTCAAGCAATTTACTTTCAACATCATGTCTTTTCTAGTTGTAGAATGAATATGGATACAATAGAAACCTAGTGCACATATAGTGCTAACCCATTTCAAGTTTAGGTCCCTGGGTTGATAATTAAATGAACCTTCATGATGAGAAAGATAGCTATTTAGTAGAGATGTCCAGTCTTCGAGTTACAAATTTAAGGGCTTAGTTGTCAAATCATTAGAGGCCAACAAGGGGTGCAAATTTTCTCCTATTCCCCCACTTTCGCAAGCACAAATACTAATGAGTGCTTTGATAAAGTAGACCGTAGAAGTAGTAGGGTTAGAAATGTATACCTAAACCGTCGAGGAAGAAAACCATGATCTAGCAAACTCAAGAGTGCAAGACAAGCAAAGGACTTCATAGTTCCACAGAATTACGAAGCTGAAGAAAGAAAGTGCCTTACAGGCTCACGAACCTGCAAGGAAGGTATCCTCCAAGAACTCTCACATGAAGCAAATCGAGGAAAGTGGACTTCATAGAGTCAAAAAGCGACTTCACGGGCACACCCATGAAGCGACATGTTTATTCATAGATAGAACATGTCAAGAAGCGACCACATAGGCACGCAAGTGAATGGTCACACAAACCATCATTCAGTTGGATAACTTTCAAAGGGGTCCCTCGAGAACCCTTCAAAAGGAAGAGGGGTCCACTCAAGGGACACACCATTTGAAAGAAAGGTCTAGTCAGGTTGCCCCCGAGCTAGACACAAAGATGTAAAGCTAGGTCTAGTCGAGCTACCCTCGAGCTAGACACAAAGATGTAAAACAAGGTCTAGTCGGGTTGCCCCCGAGCTAGACGCAAAGATGTGAAACAGGTCTATTCGGGCTGCCCCCAAGCTAGACACCATAGAACTTATTTGAGATTAAAAAAATTCGAAGGGGTCCTTCAGGAACCCAGCGTAAAAATGAAGGGTCCACTCAAGGGACGTGTTGTTCGAAAGTTGGTGCCTTCTTTCTCGAGTTGATTCATGATCAAGGAATCGAATTGAAAGATGTTCACTTCATCAAGGAATTCAAAAGGAAGAATATACCCCCACACAAGGGGAAGATCAAAGTTGTTCCCGCTTCGAAGGAAGGTTTCCAAGTCCTTTCTTTATGAGACCATGATGAAGGAAACATGTTTTGTTAGGGTTTCAAGTTGAGAATGCAATTCTATCAAATAAGTGTGTGAAGATTCTTGAGAAAATATTCATTGGAAAAAAATGTATTTTTTGAAAATCAAAGTGATGTAAAGGTGGCATTGTCACACATGAGAGGGACAACTCAAGCAAAGAAGAGAGAAAGATAAAGGCAATACAAACAAAGGACACAAGGGTAGCTTGATATTTTAGGGTTAGAACTGCTCATTAATATATATAAGTATAGTAATAGTATATAAATAAATTTTCATCAACCCCCTACTATATCAGGCCATGTGAGGAATGTACGAGAAGACAAAGTAAAAATAAAAAATTGGGTCAACATGGAAGGGAAGCCTAAATACCCCCAACTCTTTGCATCGTCCCCAATTTGTTGAAAGTCAATCACAAAAATTGAAGAATGATGATGCAAATAGAAGAAGGTTTACAACACAAAAACGGTGCCTGTATCCAAGCACCAATAGGGGTGACAAGGGTCATCCAGGAACACATAGCACGATCACGGGGAAACACATCACAACACACATATCTAATCTAAAGATAAAGAAGAGATATCCCCCTAACATTGATCAACCAAGAGGTCATCAGCTTCCCACTCTAGATCATCGTAGGGGGAAGGAAGACGAGCCTGCAATGGTGGAACATTAAGAGGAGGGGCTTCTGATCCTCCAACAATAAGGGCTAAGGAAGAATGTCCTGTAAGGTATCTACCACTCAACTCTTGTGGGTCTAAGGTCAATGACTTCATGAATATCACTGACAAGGTTGGAACTTCATCCATCGAGTTAAACATGCACTTAATAGGAGTGCCATGTTTCACTTCGATGGATGAAGGGGATTGCGCCCGAGGTTCACCGTTAAGCTCTTCAAGCGATTCAGGAGTAGTGACGAACTCAGGGGAGGCCGGATGGGTTTCGTTACTAAGACAAAAAAATTCAGCGTAGAGCCACTTCTCAGAGAAGGTGGGCTCCTCTTACATCCTCTGTTGCTAAAAGGACCACTCTCTACCTTCTTCTTTGTTGGAGGAGGTGAGCTCCCCATAGACGAAGCAAGAAAGGAAGACGAAGAAATAACTACAGTAGATACGATCGAGGTGTTAGTCATATCTATAGGCTTCTAGAAAGGTGGGAAATCTAGAACAAATGTGAACAATGGCAGATCCATTGAAGGAGTGATGAACACCAACACCTTTCTAGGTCCAAGCGCATTTGTGCTCACAGTGGAAGCTAGAAGTGATACAGAGTTGGTTTGGATGGAAACAGAGGGGAGGAGAGAGGAGGACATGACAAGAGGCCTTGATAGAGGGGCAGTCATCTCCTCTTCCTTTCTCTATGAAGCAACATGCTTAGCCAAGAGAGCCTTTCATCGGCGCTTGCGCTTGTGCGCAAGGCGGTTCCTGTGAATCTTAGAACTAGAGGTTGGAGATTGCGAAGAAATAGAAGGCTCCTGCTCAACCATAGAAGTATCCTCCACATTTTTTTCTAGTAGAGGGAAAAAATCTTGTATGGGAGTAGGAGGGACAAGTTCAGAAATAGCGGGGGGAGTCAACTCCAATGCCTTGGCGGAAAGCCTTTTCTCATTCACTATGTTAGAGGTAGGGGCGGTAGGAGGCCGCGAAGGTCAAGATGCAGAGGATTCCCCACGGGGAGCTCTTTTCCTGCCATACAAGTAGTACTAAGGTTTAGGGTGCTTGGTAGGGAGATCTGATATCCTGATCTTGGGTCTACACCAAGCAGGCACCATCGAACTCAATGGATAAATACCAAGCTTACTCATCCAATACTCCTCCCAATAAAGGGGAGTGGACGAGGAAGATTGAGAAGGAGCAAGCTTCTATTTTCCCTTTTGAGAAGAGGAGGTAGCTGGCTGTTTTGCTACTGGAAGGGTCAGTTTCGACTATCCCTTGCCTCCAATTTTATACTTTACATAGATCTTATAAAGTAGGTTCGTTCTTGGAGGAAGCGGACCAACCAAAGTGGGCCAAAAGTGATTCAATGAATATCCCCCACAAGACCTCACGAGCTGGTATCTAGTGTCATGCACAATGTGCATGACACCTTCATGGGAAAAAATAAATATTTGTGAATTACAAAGGTGATCACATTCATGGAAGCTAGCCATGGTATGCCTAGATTCACCCTGAATAGGTCTGACTAAGGACTAACATTGAAAACTGTGTCTACATTCCTAGGTCCAACCAAGATGGATAGGGTTATCAATCCATATAGTTTAAGCGCAAGGACATCATGCATACTGATGATGGACTTCATTTTTTCATATTCTTTCTTTTGCAAGGAATTCAAAAATAGAGTCTCCTTCGTGATGACATTTACTCTACTCACGGTGTCGACCAAGACCCCTATCACAATGTTTCCATTGAGGCAAGCGAGAATGTATAGCGAAGAAGGTTTTTCATTTACCAGTACATCTTGTGAAGTGAATGTTATATCCGATGAATTGGTCGCAAGATGAGGAGAAGGAATAAAAATAACCATGTTAATGTATGCTTCAGGCTAAGTAACAAAATTAGAGGGATCGATAATCATGTTAGGAAAATGCGATGAAAATGGGTCCATGTATATCTGCAATTCACTATTAGCTTTCGCCACTAATTTTTTTGTATTTTGTTTGCTTCCATTGAGACAAATAGTATCGTCCTCGATGCAATCATGTATCTCATGACGGAGGCGCATGCAACATTTGGTATCATGTTCGTTAACTCGATGGTATTGTTAATAGGTATTTGCTTCATACCAGCTAGGGTAAGGTTCCCTAATGGGTTCAGGGATTGGAAAGTTAATGATCTTATCCTTCAACAACTTTTGTAAGATGGAGGAATGAGATTTTGATAACTTTGTGAATTTTTGGCTGCGTTTGAGTCTGTTGTCATCTACAACGGCTACTACATTCACAATGAATTTTCCTTTTCTAGAGATTGATACAATGGAATTCCCTTCAGGATGGGAGCGTGAGGAAGGTCCCCCAAACTAAACCACCATCTACTGATATTCCCGTAGGGCTGCACACAAATGTGAAAAAGAAGGGTATTTCATAAGGGGAAACTTCTCTTTCCAAGGCCTTTGTAAGTTCCCTATGAACACCTTCTACACATCGGAGTCCAATAACGGGTATGAGATTTGTGAGAAGAGCGCCTGATATCGCGCTATAAAATCAGTAATCTTTTCATTATCCCCTTGTTTACATCGAACAAGGTCAGAGAAGGTCATCTTAGGTCCAATGTTGTCTTAGAACTATCATAGGAACTAGTTCACAAGCTAATTGAATGTAAAGATGAAATTATCAGGAAAGGAACAATACCACTTGAGTGTTGTGTCCTTGAGAGATCAAGGGAATATTTTTTCCATCAATGCATCATGATGGAAGAAGTTTGTACATAAGGCATTAAAGGCAGATGCATATGTTTGTGGGTTCCCTTTACCGCCGTATTTCTTGAATTTAGGAATCTCCATCCCTTGTGGGAAAGGAGTGTTTAGGATCACTACCAATAATGGACCATGTCAAAAGAAGGGATGGAAGATAGGTTGGGCAGAAGCTTAGGAAAGGTTCACCAAAAGGTTTTGCATCTTCCCCATATTCTGAAGAAGGGTATTCAAAATTGGGTTAGAAGATATAGGACCAATGGAATCGCCACCAGAACTACCACCAAAGCTACCACCGATGCCATTACCACCAACGTGACATGCACTGGAGCCACCACCACTTCCAAAGCCACTACCATGACCTCCGTCGGAACTACCTCCACTAGTGCCACCTCCGCCACCAAAGCTACCACCACCAAAGCCTCCAACAATCATCCCACCAAACCCTCCACCACCGAGGGCAACAGGAGGAGTGAGGTGGAAACCCAAAGGGTTTTTTTTTACTTTGATAGTTTCAGAGCTTTCGAAAGTAATAGGGATATTGATTGAAGGGACTGTGTTGGCCATGTACATGGAAGTGGGAGGCATCAACACTCCTAACTGTCTCTCATGTTATTCAAAGGGGCCACCTCGTATCATGCTACTATGGTTTGATGGGGCGCACGCTTCAGCCAAACTAGTGAGGCTAGCTAGGAGTTATATGCCTGTTCGGTCTTTTCCTACCATATACTTTATTTCATTGATGACTTTAGCAGCCCTAGCCTGCTTTAGGTTTTTCTCTAGGTAATTTTCCAAAGCACCTAGCCCCTTGCTCAAACTAGCGACATATTCGAAAGGGATGTGGATAGCTTCATGCTCGTCTATTGAAGATGATGTAGGAGGAGTAAGGATGTGATCAGTTTCATCAAAGAATATTGGCTCACCAGATGATACCTGCTCCTGAGTGGTCAGGCCAATCGTAGAATTAGAAAAGAGACTTATAGAGAAATTAGAAGTGACCGTCTTCTCCATCGGAAGGTGTCGTAGAATTATCCTAACAATATACCCAGAGTTCATGGACTAGGTTGTGATGCTCATAAACCTTCACAACACACAGGGGTACCACAATCAGAGGGCACAAGGGGAAAAGCTCAAACACCGACTAATGAGTAGATGTCGGTTCACATCGGGTTCACCAAAAATGTAAGAGAGGGGGACCAACCACGTCAAGGCCCTAGGTCACGAAGGTCCAAGAGTATTAGGTTTCCCTAGCTTGCCTCAACTTAAGGAAGTGTTAGGAGAGTGCGGGATGAGAATGAAGAAAATGACCATATTTTGGGCCGGTTAGCTGAAAAGGGTGTTACAAGTCGACTTCCAATGGGAAGTGTAACACCTCTGCAGGCTTTGGTTGTAGTAATATGTCAGGGATGTAAGTGCATCGTGTAGATTTCTATGCACCGTGCAGGCATCCCCGATATTTATCCCTCTACTGACGCTCAAAATAGGCGCCAAGTGGAACGAAGGCAGTGGGCTTATGTGGAATTTAGCCTTCAGATTTGGTTTTCTAAAATGAAGAAGGGTGAAAGGGGAATTTGTATTAGGGGTGAAAATTTACTCTTATACAATCTGGTAGGTTCTAATTTTAATTTTCCTCCAACCAATGGTGGAACAAAATTATATTTTTAGTTTGCAAACATAGTGGAGATGTGTGTGGGTAAAATGTGATCAAGAGTACATTGTCCTTATTTTGTTTCATTAGTTTTCTAGCTCATGGATGGGAATGCAGGGCATGTTGGAGAATACCAATCTATAATAATCTTGACTAATGATACAAGTATATTTTTAGATCCTCCTATCAATGTTTAAAGGATGCACATGTTAGATATAGATCTATTGAGGACAATCAAAAAGTGTAGGTAGGATTAATAATAATCATCTCTACCTTTCCTTATACTAATAACATAATTTAAAGAAGTTGTTAGAATGATAATATTATAGAGGTGAATGGCCATGCTATGTGTTGATGCTTATACCATTACCTTTTCCATTTTATTATATGCAATTTGAAGGAATGGAGGGGACCACTGGAAATAACATGGAAATGTTGGCTAATGAAAAATGATATTTTTTTGTTAGAATTACAAATATTTTTAGAATGCACTAGATATTAATCCAAACACAGATAAAATGGTTTCAAACTACTTCTAAAGTGTCCTGCACCTATAAATAGTAAACTCATGAAATAACTCAAAATTATTGGGTTGAACATGCAAGGAACACCAAAAATAAATAAAATTGATTCCTATGGTAAATAAGATCATGATAAGTCATGTGGCTTGTTTTACTTAAGAATTTTTTTATAGAGGTAATGATTTTTTAGAGAAGAGGCTACAAAGACACATGAAGTGCTTGATAATATCTTTCTCGTGAAGAAGAAGTCAATTGGTTTGACCCATAAATGAAGATAATATTATCTATAGTTTTAGAGATCTCTTAAGGGATCCTTGATCATAAGGATGAACATATATGCTACAATATTGGGGCATAGAGAAAATTTAAAAAGCTAGTGTTAGGCACCAAAAAAGCCACAAATTCTTAAGAAAAGCTTCGAACGGGCTCCAATATTGCTTGATTGGGCTCTCCTTCTTATTAAAGGATTAAATCATTTTCTATTTAGATGGTATCTTTATAGGAGATCCTACATATATTTTGAACTATAGTTTTGACTTGGATCTTAAGTTACACTAGCAAATGGAGTACAACCTCAATTTTTATATACTTGATATTTTACACTAGTTTTGGAAGTATGATTGGTCAGACTATTTATACATAATAAATACCTTAGATTATTATTCTATTAACATAATATTATCATCATAAAAGGGATGTGAAAACCCCCATTGGACCAAATAGATGTGATCCTTCATTCCCTACACTACTTGGTCTAGGATGGATAATTTCACCTTGAATTTCTATGTGTCTTTGTACCTAGAATCTCACTAAATTTTAGGGTTGATGTTCTCTTGTTCTCAATTCCTACAATGATGACCTTGTTGTTGAGTTAGCTATAAATATTATGTATAAAACTCTAATCCAAGGTAACATTCCAAGTGAGTAACTCAAGGACTTCGTTGATTTCCAATCTTAAATCTACACTTAGTGTTCACACAAAGTCTATAATTTTAATATGAAGTTGAGCTCTACAACCACATGCAATATCCTCATCTAATAGGACATGTAAAGTTATTGCACGATAGGCATATAGCCCACTATTGAAACCAAAAACATATAGTGGGATGTGAGAGTTGTAATATCCAAGCGAAATTGAAAGCTAACATGTAGTTCAATTTGAGGATGTGCTTGGGAGTGAATTTTATAGTTTAAGGTACCTAATAATTTAATTAATTGTGTAGATTTAAGTTCAAATCAAATATGTTTTTATGAATCTTATGATTCTATTTATTTATTTGTTTTAGTTTTGAATCACTTCAAAAGATTGGAAACCAATGGAATATACTTGTTACATATGTTGTGAAGGTTTTCATCTTATATGTTTGGATTGGGTTGCTGACATTAATATTAAAAAATTTCACCACACTCCCATCAAAGCTTAAAACATGTGTGATAAGATGGAGAGGCATGGTCCATTCTCCTATTAATGATGGTCGGACCGCATGAATGACTAAAATGGTGGGTTTAAATTTGTGTCCTCAAGAATTGGTTGTATGATCATACATGTGCACAATTAAATAAATGATACATTTTTTTATTTAAGAAGAGGCAAGCCCTTCACCAAGGTTATATTTGAAAAAGGAAAGTAGTATGCTTCACTTTATTTATGGCCATGTGCATAATATTTCTTTGAAGAAATTGACCTACAATCTATTTTCAAAATTATTTACATCCATACAAACACTTGGTATTATTTTTGTGCCTCCATGTCATTGATTTTAAGTGCTATGTTTTTGTGTTTTTGTGCTAGGTATTCAAGATCATATATTTCTTGGCCTTGTTGTTGTGTTTGTACATACCTATGTGCATGTATTGTCCTCTCCATTTTCCTTTATCTTTTATTTTTCTCTTTTGGTCTTCCTAGAGATAGTTGGATTCTTGTGATACCCACCAAAGATATTGATCCCCAACTATATTCTATGTTAGCACTCTTTTTTTATTATTAATTTCATGTTTTCACCACCCCCCTTGAGAAATGTGGATTTTAAATTTATATCCAAGGTGTGTTCATGTTCATGGGGCCATCCTATTTCTTTTGGTTTTATTTTTAACATGATTTCATGGTATTCTACATAGATTATTTAGGAGAATCACAACCTACCACATATTTCCTTTAGTGGTGACAAGTCTAGGATTATATTAAGGTAGATTTTAATCCATAGTGGTGGATTATTAGATTCACATATTCATCTAGTGGAGCCCCTATCCTACATCTCATGTGAATATTTTCCATTGCCTTGTGATGATGTGGTTGTAGCACATGTTCATTTCTTATTGTATGTGACCATCCAAGGTAGTTAAATTTGTGTTTCTTGTGCCTACATGGATACATCTTGGTCATTTTTTAAATATGTGGCTCTAATGTTCTTTACTTCATGGATCTTTCCTTGACCTATAGGATATTTTAGAGTTTTTGTAGTTTAATTCAAATATAATATAGATTTATCAACTACTACCACATGGATGGTGATTATGGCTCAATGAGTGACTTCTCCCTATTGGTAGTGCTTTCCAAGGTTATCCATTCTTTGGATAAGTAATACAATTATTTTAAATCCTTGTGTTGGGTGGTTGTACAACATAAATCAAATTATTTAACCTAGGCATGATTCCTACATTCATTATGGATCAAAAGGTTTATTGAATGAGAAACATTTATAGATGCCATCTACATAAAGATGGAATAATAAATAGATTGATAAGAGTAAGTGCAAGAAGTTGAGTCCAATTTTTGGTCAAAAAGTGAAAGTATTTTATTTAAAAATAAAAGTTTATCATAATTGGAATAAAAATTTGAAGTACTTATGTATTGAATATTAATACGGTGTAAAAATATGATATTTTTAGTTTTTAAATATATAATCTATTCTAATACCCAAATGATAAAAGTTGGTTTAGTATAGGATGCACAAAAGTGGACTTTTTCAAGAAGTGTGTTTATGAAAAACCATGCATGTGTATGACAAAAATAAAATAGTAAATGGAAGCATTTTTTTTTTCAAAATATGTCATTTTAAGTTTTGGAGGCTTCTTGTTTAAAATTAAATAAAAAGTAAAAAATATTTTCAACACTAAAAAGTATATATTTGAAAATTAGACATTGTCATATGTAATGAGTTTTAATTTTGTCTAAAAATTATAAAAAAAAAATTGTTGGTCATATTGCCAAAGTCAATTTTTACTCATTGGTTTCATGACATTGCAATTACAAGTCCAAGATTTAGGATTGGATTTTCAAGTCTATTCTAAACCTAAAACTAAATTAAATGTATGAGTGTGAAATTTAAATTTTATAGAATGTGTACAATTTTTTTTAAAACTAAATATGTACATGTTTATATTCAAAACACATACCCATTTAGAAATGGTTACTTGTTTCTATTATAGCTATTGTTGGCCAATCTCTCAGAAAATGTAGTACAACAATATAACTTTAATTTCTTGTTTATTTTATTTATCATGTATGACATAAAAATGTTAAAAAATAAGTTTTTTATGCAGATTTTCATTCCATTTTAAAAGAAATTGTAACAATTTTGTTGTTGTTGTTGTTTTTTTAAAATTTTAGAAGGAATTACATAATTTTTTTAACAGATTTCTATTCAATTTTAAAATAAATTATACTATTTTTTTAATGTTTTTATTTAATTTTTAAAAGAATTAGATTTTTTTTATAGTTTTTTATTCAATTTAAAATGAATTGTAACTTTTTTAGAGGAATTAAGCAAAGGAATATAAATGAGTGATCCATTACTAACATAATTTAATAATTATGGGATCAAATAAGTGTTAGTAAAATAAGAGGAAGCTCCTAACACTTGAAGAAATTGAATCACATCGAAAAAAAGAGACAAAACAACAAAGATATAGGAGAGAATGTTTGACAAACAAAAAATATTGAAGCATCCAATGTGGTGACTATGGAAGAGGATGAAATTGAAGAAACCAACATGGATAAGATGAATATAGAAGATGCAAATGTAAGTGAGGTAAATGCATATGATGCAAATGTGGAAATGGTGAATGTAGAAGATAAGAATATAGAAAAGGTGATTATAGAAATGAGTCTAACTAAAGCTTCTATTAACTCAATGATCATGATATTAGTTTGTTAGTAGAAGTTGGATATGGTAATTTTGAATTTATTTATTTTTATTAAAAACAATATAATAAAAAATGATAATAAAACCACTAGTATGAGTGAAAATAATTGAAAACAAGTTTTGGATAATCTTTGTGTTAAGATATCTCAAGATCAATTCAAACCTATACAAACTAATTATAGAAATAATATTTTTATAAAAAATTCTAAGATATTCATGTCAGCTAGTAATGCAATTAATCAACATGACAAAATATGAAAAATAATAAACAATTAGGTGTGTGTGTGCATGTATATGATTCAATGAGGCAAATTATTTCTAGTGTTGCCAATGCTATTGAAAAATAATTAATCTCAAGATAAAAATATAGTACAATAGGAAATAACAGCTAATTAATTTTGAACGAAAGAATATTAAGTAGGACAAGTACAATTTTAAGTATATATACTAAAACTTTAAAAAGAATTGTAAAAAAAACAAGTATTAAAGAAAATCCAATTAACTAATGTTGGAATTTTAGTGGTAGACTCTGGAATTAAATAATGAAATCAAGGTTTTAAATAAAAAATATTGGAATGATAATATAAGGGTATCGTCTAATACTAAACATGTTTTGAAATTAAGAGTAGGATTAAAAAATTACGATTCTCATCCAAAACATCTATTAGATATAACTAAAATAATTATATAATTTATTTCTAGATAATTAAATTATAAATATTTTAGCATAAGTCAAAGATTATTTTAAAAATGTAAACCTTGGTATGTCCAAATTAATAAACAACAAATATTTTGTTGTTGCAAAACTCATGTACAATTTTATTATTTTTAAGATATTTTTATATTTATACATTATAATTTACATACTAATTAAATTATGCAAGAATGTGGTATTAATATGCCACCTACAACAATTTAAAACTTTATAAAAAGTTTATTTTGTGAAACACATGATGAAAAAATATTTTATCAAAACTTCATATTTCTTGAGAGTGCAATAGATGCGGTAACCTTTCATTGTTAGGAAAATTCAAGCATGGAAGTAGTTCACATATTTTTAGACAACTATTAGTGGATATGAAGAGGTTCAACATTGTACAATATTCATTAAAGTATGAAAAATTAGAAATCCTTATGAGTTAGTGATAAAGAAAAGTAGCACATGCGTGCATGCATTCATCATAGAATTCAAGAATAAGATTGTGTACAAATATGTGAAACATTATCAATACGATTGATGAATAATTTTGTATATGTAAAATATATTTCAATTGGAACTATACTTTCAGTGGTTTACTTTGTCGAAAACTACATTCTTTCTTCATAAGAGGAAATCTAGTCATAATGTTATAATGTTATAATTCATTATAGGTAACTATTTTTGTTCATACTGTATATAGAAATGTAGATGACATGACAAAAGATGATGGAGAAATATTGAAAGAATATCATTTCTATTTGAGTGATAATCAATTACATTCACTAGAGTTTGTGTAGAAGTGTTTTAAAACATTTTATGACATTTTAAAGGAAAGAGAAATCAAAATGACACATCTCATAAAGACAATTGCACAAAATAGTTAAAAATTTATTGAATTTATTATATTGGATATGGATGACCCATAAAGAGATAAATGCCTAACATATGTGGAGTTACTTTAAATCTGAGCATGATGGAGCTAGAGCATGTGTGAAAATATCTTTTTCTAGGGAGTAGCTAAAATCTCTAGATATAACAAAATTTAAAGATGCAAGTGCAATTATTAATTGGTGTAGATAAATTTATTTACAAGATCAAGTGAAAAAACAAAAAATTGTTGGTTCTTTTGGTTAGTTGAAAAAACCAATTCCTCCCCAAAATGATTGTGAGACAATTACTAGATCAAAAAAATCATATTTATTTAAAAGTTCAAATGCAAGCACATGGACTATGTGGACAAGGAAACTTGATTTTTTTGTTTCTTGTATTGGAGGTGAGTGGGAAGTGTCTAATCATAATAAATGGGTTGAAGAGTAGAAAAATAGATCCCTAACACCTATACAAATTGATTTGTCGAAAAAAATTTCTCTATGTTTGGGAAA